>JASTWL010000125.1:0-457668 GCA_035220575.1 Temnothorax rugatulus
ACTGATGCGAGCGACCGTACATTACGGACATTGTGTATCTACTATAGAGTTCGTGTTTTCTTAATGACGGTGGTTTCCGAAGTAAGTTTAATAGACAAGGGTCAATTCTTTCCGCCTACGCTAATGATGGGATTAAGTATCTTACAAGTACATTCGAATTTGTTGACGTAGTTTCAGAAAATGAAAAATAAAAGCAATACTTCAAATATACTTGAACCTAGAATGGATTCGAATCCTTTATGAATACCTCGAAATACGAAAATATTACTTCCAAATAGACTCGAACTTGGATCAAATATGTTCGAACCTTTTATGAGTACTTTACTCGAAATTTAATGTGTGAAACATAATGTGTACGTATGTACACACAAATATCTCTTTATTACAATTTTACATGATAACTTATATATTTTAATAACATAGTATATTCGAATATTATTTGTAAAAGATTCAATTCTTTACGATAGAACCTACTTCTAAGATAGGTACATTTCAAATCTTGCAGGCATTTATTCTAAAATTCGAAACTAACTAATCGGAATTCGACTACTTTGCAAGTACGATGTATGAAATATTATTTCTTATAAACATTACTCAAACTAAAAAAAATAAAACTTGATTATTGAATTTGACTCAGATTTTTAAGTACATATTGAACTTAATTCCAAGCGCATACACAACTGGCATACTGCGCTGACGCAAAACTACTGTGTAGTTTACTTATTAATAACTAAAATCAGTCTTTATCAGTTAGAAAGTAATTCTTAATCTCTCATAAAACACTATTACAAAAATCTTGAAAATTTTTTAACTGTTTTAAATTTGCACATCTCTATAGCGTATAAATTTAAGCACTGTAGCAATTATACTGGCCGAATAATGTTTTCCATCAGATCTCCTAGCAACACGAGATGCCGGAAATGCTCAAGCTAACAGACTTCTCTCGACGCGGGTTTTCATCGTTACGCTCCTCGAGTTTAACAGCTCGTTCGCAATGTTTGCTTGTCTCTTGTCGCGGCAGTAAGTCGCTGCGATTTTTCGAAATGGACACAGAGAGAAAGATGAGAGGGGGGGGGGGAGGAAGAGCTAAGATGGGAAAGAAAATACAATAAGCAGGCGCGAGAGAGAGGGAGAGCGAGCGAGATACTGCAAAAACTGAGCACACGGATTTTTACGAGCCACTCGCGAAACAGAAGTCGATAAAAGAAGAGCGAACTGTTTCCCACTCCCGCCTGTACTGTAATTAATTATGAAACGGTGAGGAAGCGGGACAACCAGAGAGAGTTGAAGGAGGACGGTTAGGCGATCCGAGCGGCTATAAAAAATTCTCTATACGAGGCGCAGTCACCTCGTGGCCGCACTCGAGCGTGCATTCGCTCGGGCGGGCGCAGCGCGGTGACAACGGGATTTTTCCGATCGTCCTATATATGTGAATAAGGGAGAATTTATAGCAGCAATAGTTAACTGGTATATAGCGGCGACGTTAATGCTCTTGAATATAAGCGGAACGATAACGTTAATGCAGTCAATTTAAAACGACGTTCTCAGCCATTTATGTGAATGATGTAATGCCCGAACGGGGAATGGCGCGAACGTTAACAAACAAATGCATATGTGTGTATTATAATATATGGATATTTCATTAATTTACCAAATCATAATCAAATTAGGAATTTTAGAGAACAGAATTTCAAAACAGAGAAGAGAGGGGGAGAGAGAGAGAGAGAGAGAGAGATAGAGAGAGAGAGAGATAGAGAGAGAGAGAGAGATAGAGAGGAGAGAGAGAGAGAGAGAGAGAGAGAGAGAGAGAGATGAGAATTTAATTACGCGTGGAAATATTCATGCATTTACAATCTACGGTATACGGTCGAAGCAATCCATAGGAGATGCGAGATTTTGACAACCACGGAAGCTATTTCGAAAGAGCCCGGGTCACAATGCTGCCGTATTGCCTCCCTCGGCGCCGAGATAGACGAGTGGATTTTTGCAAATCGCGAACGCCGAATGAAAACCTTTGACAGCGGCCATTTCTGAAAGTGCTCCAGCATCTTTGAGAATTTCGCCCGTCGCCCGAAGAGAGATGAAAGGGATTCGTATTCCCCGTTACGGTATTGCGCGATACATCAAACGCAAAACAAATTTGTGCGCGCACGGGGGACGCATTGTGATATCATAAGGTATCATAAGCGACGCTCGTGACCCTCTTTACCGCCGGCGCTCTCTCGTCCGTTCATCTCACGGGATGTAATTCCGCGCTGGTAACGACATTTCCGGTATATACGTATAGTAATGCGAAAAGACATTTCCACGGTGGCGATTCAATTCTCAACACCGTGTACTGAGACAGTATAGATGCGCTCGAAGGAGAAAATATTATTTGACATCCGATATATTGCTTTGTCATAAACGACGAAGAAACATCTTTTGGAAAGAACTCCAGAGAAGTAACTGAGCTCTTTTCTATAATAACTTAAATATCCAAACTTGTATACATGTAAAAACTGCCATTTATTTATAATTTATGATGCATTTATAATTTGTTTATAATTTTAGGATAACGTTAACTTAAAAAAAAAATAAGATTCTATTTAACTTAGATTTCTTACTTTAAGATAATATTCTATCTTCCATAACGAAATCACATAGTGTGATAAAACAAGAAATTTATTATTTTTTATTTAATTCTGGAAAGTATAAAATTTACGGTCTGTTTTATGTGACATTTATCTTACCAAAAATATCTTTCATTAATTTCTCTATACTAAAAAGTTTAATTGCAAATAGTTGTTACAGTAAGACAACCGTAATCAAATGTCCAATAACAGCTAAAATGTATGGAGAGAAACTTTAATTAAACAAAGCGAATCGCAAGAGGGTGGATATATCATGTCGCAAATTGGTGAAATCAAAAGGTTGCTTTACGCTCTTTTACGCGCAATGCACGGCTGATGATCACATCGTTTGATTAATCAAAAAACTCTATTCATCTCGGCACAGCTTTATCGACGTATTAACGGCGACAGAATTTACGCTTTATATGCACATGCTCGGCAATTTACCGTGTTTGTGGTCGCGAAAAAATTCGCATAGCAAACAATCGATAAAATATGGTGGTCGTCATTGGTCGCCATCAAATCTCCATGCGTTTAAATGAACGGAATTGAGAATTGCGGAATTTGTGCAAATTCGGACGTATTATAAAAATTATTGGAAGCTCAAAGCTTTTTACGTTTCAACGGTCCTTGAATTTTCATATTTTTAGTAACATAATTTTTTACAAAAAGTTGATTGATATTTGAACAAACATTTTTCCTCTATTTTATTCTTTAATATCTGCGATTTAATTAGACACATCTTATACAATGTAAACTAATGCAAATTAAGCTGGCAGATTTTTAAAAACTTTCTCAATCGTTTTTAATTTAAAATCTATTGATACATTGGTATTGAAATGTGCGTCTCTCGATGCAGCTTTCTATACTTGGGATTATATTCGCCAAAATTATATTTGTTCTAAAAAGATTGCAATTTTTAGTATATACCTACCTTAATTTTTACTAATTTTATTATCGCATCAACTAACTTCTCGACGTTACAATAAATTTCGCCCGAAATGCGAATTATCCATCTAAATGAAAGAAAAAAACTCATTCTGACGTCATAATTTATTTGTGCTGATTTATGACGAGTCGGTACAGGCGCCCGTTTTATTCACGACTCTTCGTTCTCATTCAAACTATCCGTGCGCGCCTAATGAAATATAATTTGTCGTCGTCGGAGAGTTTCACGTCGGCTAGTTATAAATAACGAAAACGCTTTATCGCGGGGATATTAAATCATTGCGCGCACTCTCGCTTTTTTCTCTCTCGCGCCCACCATCTTGCGAGCAGCGTTTTGTCGCGCGGTAATTTGCCGTAATAACGACGAATTTCCCGAATTTTTCGGCGCTGGCGAACTGATCTCAATGGAATTCTCCTTTTTATTTTTTTTTTCTTTTCCCACACCGCCACCGTAACGTCGGGTTTTAATCTTGCCCGCCGCGCTGCGGCGCGAGAAAAATGTTACAGGTGCATTCTTTATGTGCGGACTGGCGCGTTTTAATATGTACGGCGTCGATCTTGTTCAGGATCCGGCATCAAGGTGCCGATGGCCATTCTGAATTGCCTCTACGCCCGCCAATTGTGCTACGAGGATCCGTCGTGCAGCGCCATTTTGGAAATTATACCGAGAGTCTGCGGTCCGGAATTAGGTAAGTTAAGCAAGTCACTTTTTCTTAGCAATTCATAATTAATTTTCGTCATATATACATATAAATAATCGTTAATAACATTTCATTTATGCTGCGACGTTAACCATGCATACTTATTACGACTTAAATTCGAATTAATAATATAATAGTTGAATCGGTGATAATCAAGGAAATTAGATCATGCATTATTAATTATTATCATAATTAGGTCGTATAATTTTAACTTCTATGCACTAGATTTTAATTTTATATTCTAATTAATTATCTAATACCCAACTTCTTATCGATTAGTTTGAATATATATTTTACAGAATTTATAATTACGTGCTTATATAGTATAAACTGTAACAATTTGTTTACGTAACAGACTCATGTCTCATTCTTAAACCTCTGATGTTATGCGTTTTTTAAATAAATATTGTCGATTGCAATTTATTACGATTATCTTAATTAGGAAATTAGATTTATTTTTTGTAAAAATTAAATGGTATTTGTACACAATGTAATATTTACAATATACTTATATAACATTAAATAAATACGACAACTGGACGTGATTTCGAATATATGCAAATATTATTGCTCGTCAATTGAAAATAATCACGAGATGAAAGAGCAATCGACTCGTCTTACTTGCGTGTTTTTTTTTTTTTACATCCATGCGATATATTACTCACGCAGATTATATTAGCCATAATTCACCCAACGTGAATCGATAACTCGAAAAGCCTGCGCAAATATGAAAGTCGCTATCGGATGCAATCCATTCGTTCTGCAAAATAAAAACCAAAGCATTCGCTCTGCATCGGCATTGTGTCCCTTCCATTTTTATTTATATAATCCATTATTCATGCTCCTAACAAACATGGTGTCGGTTCTTAATAGAGAACTGAGATATAGTTCGGCATAATCTGTCGTCACAGTTTACAGGAAAATTCTGGCAAGTCGAGCCTTTAGTTTTCTATAATATATAGGTCATGCAATACTGCATGCTAGCTTCGCGCAATATATTATTCATACATTCCATTCTTGTAATAATCATAGGCCCTAATGGATCGCACATGATTCGTAAAATCTCATATTAGTCCATGTAAAATAAAAGGCGGCTCGCGAGCGCGACAGCGTCACATTTGAAATTTTGCGACGTTGCGTCGTGGCGCCCCGTTTCCGCATTTCCATAAAATTTGCATGCGAATTCCGAAATCCCGAGGAATTTCTTATGGAAAACGATGATGACATTAATGTCTGAATTTTGAATTCTGTGTGGAAAATACCATGTGGAACTCCCAGAAGTATCTTGCTGGCGATTTTTATAGGTAAATATTAATTTACAGAAATTATTTGGAATTTGTCGTTTCAGTTTATGCGGGTACTTGACGGGGTGTACTTCATATAATATTTTTAGGAAGTAAATCTTTATTGATTCTGTTGATATAAGGATAACATCTCAAGATGTTATCTCTGTAACATTTGGGGCAATGTAACGAAATGTTATCCCAATATCTTTTACGTAACTTCGAGAATTCTCTATTTCCAAACTTGTCGACTTTTTTTTGTAAATCAAATTTGCAATGCCTCACTTTTTCCTCGGAATGATTATGAATTATAATGGATAACGCGACGAGCATCTCGTATCGGACGTTGATAAATAAAAGGTATCGCTCGTCGCGAGCCGTTCTTAAAATAGAAGTAAAAGCCTCAGTAGGTTTTCCGAAGCTAAAAGCTTTCCGAAAGCAGTGCCATTTGTTTTACTTTCGCCCGAGCGATTACATGATAGATTATTCACGTAACTTCTCGGTATCAGAAAGGAGCGCGAAAGCCGCGACATAAATCACAATGGACGGTGTCTTTGTTTTAAAAAGCCGCGTGCGCGCACTTCCACTCTGTATCGAACGAAATAAAATATATAACGGCGTCCGTGCGCGCTTGCTCGAAAAGGCGAACTGCTTTTTAATGCAACACACGCCATTTTGCATTTTGCACGTCGACGACGAGAGGAGGTCCGCGAGAGCCTCGAGCGCGCGTTTCTTGCGACACGACAGCGGCATTCCGTTTGCGATTAAGAAATAGACGGAAGAAAGTGACGACGAAGCTTCGTGACTATAGTATCATTATTTACACGTAAATGCATTTTTATGTGACAGTAATGAGCTGAAGAATTAAGTCTACTTTTAAGTAAAGTTTTTAAAGTACTTGAGAATCTAGTAATTCATTTTTATATAATTTTACATCAAATTTGATATTAATTTGCATAAAAGAATAATATCGGACATTTGTATTTCTATCCCCAAAAATCCATCTGATCGTAAAATTCACAAGATTTACTGATAGCATTCAAGTACGCCAATCTTACTTGTATATTTCAAAACTTTTTTTTGCACAAAAAAGTTTCTTTGTCTGTTTCTCTCATATAATGTATGTTTCTATTAAAATGTAATTTTAATTTTAATTAAGGTAGTTCGATAATGAAGGGCCGAAGTCAAAACAATGTTTATGATTTTTTTATTTATATGATTATAAAAAAATAGGATAACGCATCGCAAAGCTTCGTAATGACGTAAAAAGACCATTAGTAAGTAATTTTTACGTTGTAGAATAATATTTTGCCTTGAAATAGATTAAAATAAAGTGTGTGTTAACGCGTCGCTTGACTAGTTTTCAACTTTAATTATTAATTTAAAAAAAAAACTGTACGGTGGATCGTGTTCACCTTCAACTATAGGCTTTCTCACAGTGTCCTCTTTCCATCGATATATATTGTTCGGACATTATTGGCAAAAGATTTTTCGCAAACTCGTGTTATTCATAGGAAAATACCTCTTTTCCTATTAGGCCAATGTTAAAATCATTAAAATCACCTAATTTTGAAATTAAATATCTTGAGAACGGAACGATGAATTATCTTTCTTCTGGGCTTAATCGATTCAGGAGAGTTCCTTCTTTCGATATAAAAAATAAAACCTATCACTTTTGGCAAAAGTTGTTCATCATCGAACTATACCTTAAGTCTTATATATATTTCTTGAAAATGAGAAATTTATGAGTAAGAATAATTATTGAATTTTTGCTATTTCTTAAAATGATGCTGGAGTCGTCTGTTTTATAGATAAAATTACCAATTTCTTTGTAGTCACGTAGCGTCGTATTAATTTGACAGAATTAAAAATCCTTTTCCAGAATTGCAGTACATACATCAATGATTCAGGGAAACTTCGATTTTACATAGAAAACGAGAAAAAATTACGGAATTACAGATTTCCTTGCCTACTTTTATCCTAATATGGCGTCTCAAGTTACAGCGATCGCTGTCAGCTCATCACAAGATGTGCTTTATATAACAGATATACCATTGATACGAACGTGCAAACGAGTTTCCCTGAATTGCACAACAAGAAAAACATCGATAAACCCTCCAAATCGAGATTAGAAGTCTAATATAAGAGTATAGTGTATATGACGATTTGTGCGTAGGTGTGCGTGCAATGCTATCCTTATCTATATCCTTGTCTATACAAGGACAGATATAGGTCGATAACATAGATAATGGTATAATTTTGTCGGTTATACGGACGGCTCCAGCATCACCTTAATAACATATATCCTTTCAACTTGACAATTAGAGACATCTAGGGTGACAAGAGAATTTAGCGGTGTCGAGGATAACTTACAGTTTGCACCGCGATCGCCCGTAACGCGATTTCCATTCGGATGCGACGACGGAAAAAGATGCGACTGAGGAGAGGAATAACGAAGGTGGGAAGAACGGGGTCGTCGACCGTCTTCTCTCGAGCTGTCCTCGTTTTCTCTCTCTCGTTACGATTGGAGGTGGTGAGGTGGAGAACTCAACTCCATACCTTTCGATTTCGTCATTGAATTAATCACTCCCACGGGAACAATTATTCTGGAGGAGCTTAAATAAGTCGGCCGTGGAGGTTTAAAAATAATGCTTCTCAGCGCGACGATTGAGCACAACAAATTGTTACGATTTAATAATTATTCTTTTTTTTATTATATTTACTACATATTAACGAGGAAAAGAAAACGTGAGAGATGGAAATGTTTATTATTTATTGTCTCGGGCAAGATTTTCGCAATGAACAATTCATGCGATTAAACGTGCAACAGCGTCAACGTGAAATGCAACGAGTTACGCATTTTTTCGATAATTATAATGTAATTATACACATGCGTAATTATATTACATGCGCAAGTAACTTGAACAAAAGTAAATAACTAAATGTTAATCCGACCATAAATTAATGAATTTTAATTCTCACATTCTGCTTGTCATAGAATGGAATATAAAATAATATTTCTGTCACAGTTACGTTTTAAACAATTAAGAAAAGATGTTCTAAAATTAATGCTTATTTATATTAAATATAACTCATGCTGAAATTTTATCGGTGATTATTCTATATCGCGTTAAGTTTAAAACGTATAACGTAACAATTAAAGTGACATTTTCAATTTTATTAAAATACTTCGAAAAATAGCAAGGATGACCTCGTTTTGATTCTCACGAAATGATGTATTGATATACTTTTAAAATTTAATCTTTCCTTTCTCGTTTGCTAATAAAAATTGATTCTAACTTTGGAGACAGCTAGAATAAAGCACAGCGAATTATACTGATCCAAATTAACAGGTTGATTTACAGGTTTGAATTTGGGGTGACTTTTAGATTTAAAAATGAAACAAACAAATTAATTAGATGTCTATCCAATTTTTAAACTTGAGTGCCAACAATATATAGCTTGGATTTGTATATTTATAATATTTGAGGCTTTATCTGCCTCTGGTAGTAAATGCATGGAATCTTCTCCAAAAGGCTTATAACTAATTATGTTTGGAAGTTCTTTCTGAAAATTTGTCAATTTTGCAAATTGTCGAAAACGGCACATTTTAGATACATATTAGATACACTCTTGTTTTACTTACGCAAAAATATTTACTAAATTATAACGCTATAACGCTATATGACAATTTCTGATCATAAAAATGTTAATAATCATGTTACACAGAAATAAACTGTAATTAACAACAAGATAAACGCTAAGATTCGTGCGACCAAAATTTCGACTAATTTCTCTTACTAATGACGAAAGCCATTTATGCACGAATTGTAGCGATAACATTGCAGCTGTGATAACACGACTATTCGATTACATGGAGATATCTGTGTGCAGAAGGTCTTCATTTTCTGCATAACATGATTTATCTTGATCTCAAAATTATATTTAGTTTGCTACATAATTAATTTACTATCATGTATTTCCTATTTTGCCAGTCAATATTATGCACATCTGCAATTCACGATCATTGCGTAGATGTAGATAATCATTATCATTACCATTACTTGTGAAATTAACCTCTTATTACGTTAATCCACGATTACATCATATTTCTTTCTTTTTTAATCTCAACAAGGAAACTATATAAATACTTATCAAATTCGAATAAAATTAAAGCATGATATTGTTTTGGGTATAGTACTATTAAATACAGTTTGCGTATTTAGAATAAAGCATGATCAGATTTCCGATGCTGTGATTATGATATTATTACCATATCTCGTAGCGCGCAATTTAATACTCCGCATACAAACGAAATTATATTGTATCTTTCACGTTGTTATTAATTGAGTAAAATATTTGTCACGTCAAATCGTATTATCAAATAGTTCGTGCGAAAGCTCAATAAATGGATTTACATAATAGTATCAGAACATTTCTTCAAAAATTAGCAGTTTTTACGAAACTTGCATGCTTAGGGATTTATATGCATTTTTCTATTTTGTCTTTTTATATAGGTACTAATAAGTAAAATATTCTAATATTCTAATATTTAATATATATATATATATATATATATATATATATATATATATATATACCTTTTATTAGAAAATAGCAAATGTTGCAAACAGAAAGTATTGATATTTCCAATAATTTTTTCCTTAACAATGTTCCCTAATTAAAAAAGAAATTTTTCTGTCCACTGCTTTTTTTTCTGCGCCGAAAATCTATTTCTCTTCGAAATTTTTTCAATTGCCTTGTAACTTTCTCATTTCGGTGAAAAATTCTTCTATCCAGCAGCATCGCGGCTTGAACAAATCTCGCGAAAAACGAAATAAGGTGGATCCGCATAGCTCATCTTACAAAATAGTAGATTGTGAAATAAGGGCTTGTAAACGGGATAACATTACCGGGACGGCGGCGGCGGCGGCGGCGGCGGCCGGGACGCCTGCTGCGGCGCGGCTTCGTAGGACGATAATAACCTGCGTGGGAACGCGGCGTTGTACATCGACAACTTCCGGCTGACCTGTTTCTAGCCCCTTCCGCCACCAAAATTTCAGCTTGGACGGGCCATGCCGGAAGCTCCGCTGAGATCGATATCTCGATACGCGCGTTCTGGGGGCCCGCACTATTAACGGCCGCGGCCGGCCGATTGTGAGCCCAGCAAATATTCGCGGGTGCATTGATTCCGCGTCCTCGCATTAAGGTAAAGGTACCAATACCCGGACATGTACCTATATCCGGACACCTTTATTATTTATAAGTATAACGCGAATTAAAATCAAAGATAAAAGTATTTTTTCTTGTAGTTTGAAACTTCAGTTATAATATCCAAACGTTTATTTCCATAAATTTATATTTTTTTAAAGGTATCCAGACACAGGTACGTGTCCAGGTATTGGTACATTTCCTACGCTTAAGTGTCCGGGTATTGGTACCTTTACCTTATATCTTTCTAAGATTTTCGAAAAAAAAAATAGTTTCTTTTTTTGTCGCTCAAAATTTACCGGAATAGTTAATAGTTTATAAGATATAATATTCTAATTGTATAGAAAAAGATAATATTTAGTCAAATACCTATTTGCAAATTAATCTATCGATTCAGCTGAATTGATAATATTAGCATGATTCAAACACGTCGCGATAACTAATAATAAGATACATCACATTAGACAGATACGCACTGACAGACAATGAATCCATAACGCAAAAGAATAAAAATATGACGGTAAATGATTAAATTAAACGAGAAAGCGTGATGAAACGAATATGTCGAGGTTTGTCATTGTCCCGGGACAATCATTTGCGTCGATAGAGGATAGACAGGAAAGGGATCCCGCACAGTAGTCGATAACATTCATCTTATGGATCACTGAAGTGCGAAATAAGGGTCGTGGATTACGTTACAACGCCATTCACGGTCACTCGGGCGACATTAACGATCTGCACGGAAACACGAATTATGCATGCTAGCGGCCTGTACGATTCATATTCCCGCAGTCTCGGGTCGAGTAAACTCGCATAACGAGTGGTAAATTTAACTATAATGCCTCCTTACCTTCACCGAGGTATATTCGAAGGGCCTGAGAACTCTTTAATAAGCAAACTTCTTATCTTTTTACGAGAATATATACTACGATCGTGTTGGCGTTAAGTTAAATTATATGTTAGCAAAGTTTGGAAGAAGAATTAATTAATTATGGAAATATTTTTATTATTAAAATTTGAGATTAGTTAAAAAATTGAGGTTTGAGATAATGGATTGAAAGAAGACAGGTAATTAAATGTAACTTTAGAAACATGATATGTGTAAAGTATTCGAAATTTTTTTTATTAATAATGCTAGAAGAAACATCACCGAATAAAAAATAAAAATTAATTATCCTCTTCTTTATGTTACACATATTAGGATTTATTATGCAATTTAATAAAACATATATCTAATATATTTTTTTATTCTGCATATATTTAATTACGAACGTTACATCCGTTTTTATAACATTAAATTGCGGCCGGTTTACAACTGGGCCAGTAAACATAATTACTTTGTAAATTACTGAAGATATCACGCATTTAAATTAAAGTTTATTTTTGTTAACACATTCCAACTAAATTATAGTCGCAGAGGTAATAATTTAGACAATTAAAAAATTAACATAAGAAATATAAGGTAATGGTTAAAACTGCAGGTCAATTAAAACTGCAGTTACAATAATATATATCTCAAAATATAGTATCAACAAATACAGTACTATAATTTTTACTTTTTATTAACGTTGCACTGAACAATACATAGTTTGTAAGTCATATATTGTGCTCGTCCATCACGAAAAGCCAGTAGTATCACTCAAAAACCTGCAGTTAAAAAAAAATCTGTTTTCATGTTTTCTAATAGCCAATAAAAATACAAAAAAAAAGACAATACATGGGGTTTCACGAACATGTATAAAAAAAAAGCTGACGCGGCCTAAAAACTGGTTCGAAATGATGGGCAATGCGCTTTTTCGGCCAGTACAGCATGTTTCGGCCGGCATGATGAACAGATTGCAACGATGGTGCATGTAACGCATCTCCGGTTGCGCGTCCACACTAATCTTGCGGGATGCACTTTGAAAGAAATTCTAAGTGCAATTGGAGAGTTCGCGGGTGTGTTTCACGAAAGTTGTATACGACTTGTGTGCCGAAGTCCCGGTAACTTATTTACGACACAATCGGGACTCGAAAACGATGTAGCAATAATGCAATACCGCTGATAATCGCGAGAAGATCTATCTCTATCCTTAAGAAAACGTACATATTTACCTGGTCATGCAATATTTTATAATTTTTTTTAAATAGGAAATTAATCCTTAATGTCTGAAAACATATGGAAATATATTTGAAAAATACTTTAATATGTTTTCGAACATTAAGAATTAATTTGTTAGATTAAAGGGACGATGGGAGAGAGATCTTAAAAAAATTTTTTATATAAATCTCGTATTATATAGTGTTGTAGGCTATAAAAAATACATGAACTTTTATATTTAATATTTTTTTCAATACTTTTTCTCTTATGGTTTCCGAGACATTAATAGAAATATGAAAAGTCAGATTTTTTTTACGAAGTATTTCCATTCTTAGAATCGTTTATCAGCCGAAGCAGAAAACATAATTAGATTTACATGTACTTTTTATCTGTAAAATTTTAAATTTTAGAATTTTTTAGGTTGCCGAATCTTCCTTATAAGTTGGTTTATTGAACCCTTGTGCAAGTTATGTAGCAAATTTTTTAAATGTTATAACACAAATTAAACATTTCGTTTAATTGATAATAATACAAAAAATAAAATAATTAGATACCATTGGAAAAAGGTAGATAAACTTACAAATTGGTTTTGTAAAATTTATTGATAAGTTGTTCAATATTAACTTAATTATAACATTTCCATCAACGTGTCTATAGACACGAATCGAATTGATGTGTTATTAATATATATTATTAGATTTTATAAATTATATTATACATAATGTTCTCTATGTCTAATACTAACGTCTTTAAAATTGTGTCGTTTATTAAATTTTGAATTTTTTACATAAAATATTTATTTAATTTTTTATGATTACATTTTTACTAATAGATTTGGATTAGTCGGAACAAAATCAGACTATGGAAAATGAAGAATCTATATTTTATTCTAATTCTTTATTAACACAGGTACTAAGCAAATTCTGACGTTTTTATAAAGCGTCCCAAATTTTTATTTGACATACAGATATAAATGATTAATTGACTAAGGCCGGTATTCATAGTCAGATCTTATATTTAAGACCGTTTTAAGTACGATCTTAAGATGTTATGAACAAATCACCAGAGCCGTATTAGAATCTTAAGACCTTATTTAAGGATGTATATCGATTATGTCAAAATAGAGGGATGAAGCTGAAATTTACAGAGATTTTAAACTTATATATCCCAAAAACCTGTGTTAAATTTACGATCGATTGTCTGACCCGTTTCTGAGATATTTGCTTTGAAAGTTACAGAAATTGTATATATATAGATATACTTCCCATGTAAATATCATAATATATATCTCTGCTCCTGTACAGTAAAAATGAATGAAATTTTTATGGTACACTTCTATGACATCGAGAATTGCAATTACGATTTTTTAAGTTTTTCTGTTAATATATTTTTTTTCAATTCTTTAATGATTTATTTAAACAATATTAAGTACAAAAATGGGGCAAAATTGTGATTTTTACGCTCTTTCTGTCCCAATGATAACATGTTGTTTATGAATAATATCTGAGACTAGCTTTACACTGTTTAATCAAGAAAAAAATATTATACTACATATAGCTATACGTAAAACATCCTTAACCCGTTGTGGTCACACCTCCAAATAATTTCATAACGGTCACACGGGGTCCAATGGACCCCACAACAGTTGCCATTTGCGTTCTTTTTGATGTATCGACTTAAACCTTGAACTGGAATTTAGTTTAAGACTTCCTCTTTATAATCCAATAATTTTTTTCTCCTTTAAAAATTTTTTTTATGTTGAAAAAACGCGAGAAAAAAATTTTTTTTTCGAGAAATTTGACTTTTCTCACAAAAATATTCATTAAAATTTTTTGAGATAGAGCAAAAAAACTTCCTGCGTTTTACTCTCAAAATAGTATACTTTTCAAAACAAAAAAGCCTGGGATCTTTTGGACCCCCGGTGACCACAACGGGTTAAGACAGTCTTGAAATACAACTACTCAGCGACGTGGTGATAGATAAATTAAATAATTTTATGCTCTCCGACGAGCATAAGGTGAGTATTTAAAAATTGTATGTACAAAGATAGTGCAATTTTTAAGAGGAAATACTAGAAAAATTCTGTTAATATTTATAGTCTACAAAATATTCGGACATGGAAATTAGGACTCACCGATAAAGGGAAATAAGATCCACCAAACAAAGTTCAAAGAGTGTGAAATTGACAAACTGAAGACAATGGAATCTAAGATGATTTTTAACTGCCGTGGTTGATATGATCGAGACAATGATACAATCAAAGAACAGATCTGGTTCCGAATAACAGCTGGTTCGTTCAGCCATCAACCATTAACTGAAGTCAAAGCAAAGTATAACTCACTTTTATTGTATGTATGATAAAAAGCGTTGTGAGTGAAAGAAAGGAAGAGAAAAGGGAATTTAAATTAATGACAAAATGGTAACAGAGATAAAAATTAACCGCCAATATAAATTCGGAGAATAACTAACTAAAATTTTTACGGTAGAAGAGTGAACGTAATGAGCAAAGTTTACTTAAAATTGAGACATGCATGATGCAGATACTCTGTCAGATACTCAGTTTGAAGTGACATATGTCAGTTTTATGAACCATTTCGGAAATTAATTTTTTTCTTGGATAAAAATCTTTCAATGTCTAAAATTTCCACATTCTTCCAATCAGATTTATGGTTATAATTGATATTACTACGTTTCGTAATTAGCATTAACTCATGCACAACTAATCGTATTTGACTTTTAAACCCCACTCTTTTTGTTGCTAATTAATTTTGATTACACATAAATTAGACATTTCCGTTGACAAATAGACTCCCCATCGAGTGAAAAAGAACTTGTGGTCTTTTATAATAGTCCGCCTCGTTGGCAAAATCTTTCGCAATGCCACACGAATAAATCCAAAAGGAAGTCCGGGAAATGGACGACATCTCGTACAAGGCGGTGAGGGTGCGAAAGGAGCTTTGCCGGTAGAATGTGTACACATTGACGCTTCCACAGAGCCGGAAATCTCGGGGACCGACTACTACCATCCATTCCGCCGATTCTGCCAAGGCAGCTGGTTAGCCGCCGCGGGCTGTCAAGCGCACAACTCGGACCCGAGTCCAAAGGCGCGTTTGGACCACTCAGGAGATTTCGGTCCGACTCCAAAGTGGAGGTTGTATTGCTCTTCTTGAACCGCATGTTCGTCGTTGCAAGTGCAGCAAGACGCACAACACCACGGCAATGCCAATGCCGGAGTCACTGTCGCTGACTTGCGGACCGACCGCGACCGCGCGCGGCCAATCGGGCCAATCGCGTTTTACCATGAAATTTTGCCGTTTCGCGAGCGGACGAAAATTTCGCGGAAAAGTGGCAACGCGAGATATTCGTGAAAAGTTTATCAGAAAATTCAGCTATTTTTGCGTAAAATCGACAGCAGAATGCAATAATGAATATTGAAAATTGCTTCTACGTTGAGATTTGCACTGTAAAATACGTAGTATCTATACATTAACGTAAAATTATTTTTAATATTTTATACATATATCAGTAACACATAATATTGCAAAATGATATTTCCACGGCAAAATGATATTGAGAATTTTGGGAAAATCGAGAAATTCCTGAATTTTATTAGAGATATTTATTATTTATAATTTCTTACTTTTACTTATTATTTATAATTGTTACAACAACAAAGAGAGGAGTTTGCTTGGATATTGTATAAAATGAACTTTTTGTTATATTATCTTCAATAATAAAAATGATACCTATATCTAGTAATCAAAATGATTCATTATTTGAGACATATTAATTCTCTGTATTTTTTACTATTATTCATTTAAAATTATCAAAGAATTGCATAAATCTACAAGAGGAAATATCTGTCTTTAATTCTTTAGTTTAAATCTTATATCAATTATTAAAAACATCTATATTTTATTGTAAAAGTAATGAGACAGTTTTCTCTACCGGACTTGATCAAGATATAAATTCTTAAATCTTTTCTCTGTATTATATAAATTCGAGTTCGAGAGATCTGCACTGACAAATATAGAACGTCAAATCTGATATGACAAACTGAAATTGCAAATATTGTCAAGATTTGCATATAAACTGATTTTTTAAACATACGGCCATCTTTTTTCTTTATTCGAGATGCAAGAAATATCCATGCAGTCTCTGTATTTTGGTTCACTATAAAGTCAGTTATTCCAAGCTCAAAAATCTTACCTTTAATCGTAATCCATCATTTAAAAGTTTATAAAATTTAATTCGCTTAATTAAAAAGAGGATGGATAATTGGAACAGTTAATATTATTTTAGCTTCAAAAAAATCGATCATAAAGCAGAAGAAGAGCATAAAACTTTTCAAAAAAGAATTTTTTGATAAATTTGAAATTAATCTACATATACTTTAAATAATATTTAATTAGAAATCCCGTGTATATCCCGATATATATCTCTTCTCTCATTCCGACACTTAATTATTTTAGTAAATAAATAAAATTAATACGTAAAATCTACTTAATAGAAAAATAGATTAATTTTTTGGTTGTATTTATTGTTAAATGTTATTAAATCTCAATAATAGATAATATTGTAATAAAACCTATATTTAAACCTTTGATGCATGAAAAGCATTGGCTCCAAATATATTTCTCTTTTTTGGTTGACGCAATCTTTATGAAACATCTGTTGTATTTTGCTTGAAAAGTCCAGCCTTATCTGTGTGTGGAAATCCTATTTTTTAGTATTAAAATACCAACCAGGATTGTATTAATAAATATAAAAGTAACATGCCAACGCACGGTGTCGCTTAATATTTGCCTCTCACTTATTTACGAACGGAACAGAAAGAAACGCTTGTTGCATCGTTACCATGGGCCGGCGAGTAGTTATTGCAGAATATATATTCAACGCAGCGGTGATATTTCAGACCGCGGAGGCAATATGGCGGCCTGCATAAGCTCCAAATCATAAATAAAACCACTCACATTGCCTTGCGTTGAGAATATCGAAAAAGATTTTAGTATAATGGTAAAATATTTTCCGAATGGTTTTGTTATAGAAATACAAGTTATTTTTTTATTAAAGCAAATAATCGATAACTAAGAATCCAGGTAATGTCAGTCATGTCTCATGAATTTATCAGATTTTAGATATAATTACAATTTTTATGAATTATTTATCCTCTGTTGATCCATTTTGATGAGATAGTAATTGATGAAAATAACAATGACTAAATTCATAATAATTACTAAGTATTTTTTCTTATTAACATTCAACAATCCACGACTTCTTGTTTATAAATGCTCCATTCTGTTCCGTATCTCTCGTTTTTACTTGCACTTGCGCGCTTTATAAATACTCTATAATCTTCAACTCTTGTCTGGGTATCTAGTATATTAAATTTTCTCAAGAATTAAAATCTTTCGATAAGTATTTGAATACTTATAAAGCAAAAGAATGTATCAGATTTGACAACCTAAAAACAGATAATGTACAAAAACAGACCCAGGTAGCAAGCACTCGTCATTTTGACGTCAATTGACGTCAAAAGTCTGTCATTTTGACGTCTTTTGACGTCAATTGACGTCAAAATGACGAGTGCTTGCTACCTGGGGATAATGTAGGGTAGGTAGTCCAACAATCAACCATGTAAATTTCAGAGGCTTATATCTCTCTCGATTATTTAATTGAAGATCTGTGTTTTTGCATACAGTTCATGAATTCAGTTGGTTACATACTGTATAAGATGACTTATAAGTCATTTTTAAAATTTAGCCACAATTTCGATTTTTTTAAAACAATGTCAAATGGTTAATTGTGTACAGGGGTGTGTACACAATGAACCTAGCCATTTTTAACAATGAACCACATGTTTTATACACTGAATTGTTAGTGTTATTTTAGTTTTACTATGTTTTAAAATGTTTATTTATATAGGGAAGAGATAATTATAAGACATGAGAAGTAAGGTTAGAATGATATGACTTTAAATTAAAGTTAACTTAATTATATATGTTATGTTTTTATTATTTAAAGCTTACAATCAAAATTATAATTTTGAATCAGACTTTTTCTCACTTAGATTATTATTTATTGTAGCAACTAGTCAGTTTAATAAGACTTATAACACAGATAACTGTAGTAAAAAACAAAATGGTTCATATTGTAGACCATATAACATTTTTTACGATAATCTCCAAAAAATACGGTAAAATAATGCAATAGAAGATAGTTGCTTACAGAATTATAAAGCCAAATATACACACAAAATTGATAGAATAATGAAAAAAATAATAGATATAACAACAAAAACATGAAAAATACGTAAAACTTACGAAAAAAAACTTAGTTTATCACCCAAAAATCACAAAAAATGTGGCATCAAACGGCCGTCCTTCGCACGATTTGCCGGCCAATTGGGAAGCCGAAGAGGAATTTAAATGCGAGTCATTGCATGACAACAAGCACAATCTATAATAGCAACATTACATTTATGAAATATCGCAATGGTTCATAGTGTATTACTGGTTCATTGATGGACTACCTACCTTTATAAAAAAAAAAAAAAAAACAGAATAATGTACAATCTTGTCGCGAAATCCTAATATAATTATCTCCCTGTACACTGCAAATCCAAGTGTGTTATTTTAGCTGAAACTCTTCTTACACATTTCTCGTCGTCGTTTTAATTCACGTCATTTAACATGATTAAATGTTAACTTTTAATTTAATATGATTCAACGTGTTAAAAGACTTAATTTAACATATGAAGAAACATGTAAAAAGAGCTTCAGTCAAATGTGTCATCTTTAGACGTTTATACGTGTGTAAAAATAACACACTTAAATTTGCAGTGTAGTTATCTCCCTCAGTTTATTTTATCAATGGAGTGCTCTTCATCATGTGCATCTGTGATGTTCTGCTTAATATACTCGCTATTATTATTTTGAGTGTGGAATCTTGTGTAATCTTTGACGATCTTCTTTATTTTATTCATTGTCATGTATATTTTATTCAATTAAACGTACCCGCGATATCCAGATTATCCAGCATTCACTGCTATTTGAAAGCTCGTGACACTCACATCGAATATGTGTAAAACATATTAAAAAGTACATTAGGTAGGAAGGATTAAACTGAAATCCATAAATAATCGAACATATTTAGTGTGTGTATTTATATTAACTTTTTTATTGTATAATAATTTTTGATAGTTACATTTTTCCATAAAATTGGCAAAATTCTGTGCAAATTAATTGCAACTTTAGATGTTTTGCACTCTCTTGATAGATCTACACTAATTATCGTGTGGCACATGCTTTCACCAGTTCTAGCTGACGAGAGATACGGAAGGTATTTTCTCTGCGTGTTATTGATTCTGGATCTGGAGCCTCTTCGAGGCTCGCTTTATCGATGATCAAACGATGGTTGCTTTATCCAACTGATAATCTAAACGATAGTTGGAATACGAGCGTCGGAACGCAAGCCTGATTTTACCTTTAATCAGGTCGTTGAACGCGGCGCGAGAACGTAAGCTCAGCCCATGTATAATCGAGCGTATGATGCACATTGATTTGCATGCAGTACTGAATTACAGACGTAAATAATCCGCGACGTCATACCTTGATATCAATTGATCGGCATAATATGTTGCTGCTATAAATTAATAAATGTCATCGTGTACACCTTGCAAAATTAAAAAGGAAATTACAAAATTGCTCGGTTAATTAATTAATTTTAATAGTCGCGATTTAATTATACAGTAATTTACAATCTGATTAAAGAAATGTTTGCACGTTGCATGGTAATTTAAATCAATATTAATTACTCTTCTCATAGTTACTTATCTCTACATTTCTATATTTATCAAACAGTGCAAACAATTATTGAAGCAATCGAAAAGTCAAAATACGTATATATAGCGAGTAATTTATTACAGTATTTAATTATAAGTGAAATGAGCTTTTTAGAAATACCCAAAACAAATTTGTATGGTAAATATTATTTTCATCCATGTGTATATGATAGTTCAAAATAATTGAAAAGTTAATATACATTTACATTAATTTAAAGAAAATGATTTAAATAAAAAAAAATATAAATTTTTTTGATTATATAAATTTCACGATAACGGGATGCAACTGACGCGCTCGCTACTCGTAATTCCGCGTTTGGAAATGAGAGTTTAGAATGTAATTTTCTCCGAGGGGTAAAAATGGAAAGCAATTGATAGGGGATAGAATTGTAGACATATTTTCAATTTAGAAATGGGGCGTAAACGTGCCGCCCCTGTTTTTGCGCGAATTCCATTTATGCTCTCAACCTAAAACAATAACTTCAAGATAAACAGAACAGGCACTCAAAGAGAGTTTTTCTCGCCCAATGACGGAAGACTTTATAAGTGCCATATGGATTTTATGTATTCCTTTTTATTTTATTTAAAAGTTTGTTCTCTCCTCTTTTTACGTTTATTATTTATTTGTTATAAAAACAGCTATTTATCGAATACTATATATATTTATGTAGCAATATTTGTGTAAAAGATAGGTATAACAACTGTTGATAACTGTTGATAACTGTTGCTTTATTACGAGAGATTATAAATAAGATGCCCCTTTTTGCTTTAGCGAAAGATTATAAAAATTTCTGAGTCGCTATCCTTCCAACGAAACTTTTGGAGCTAGGAGGAAGCAATGTGACGGCCATTACCGTAGGGTCGAGGGAAATTCTTGACCCAGTACTTTCACGAGAGTTGTAGGACCGCGTGGTTTGAGTGGACTTTGAAATCCGGCGTCATCAGGTTGAGCGAGTTTTTGAGCGAGCAGCTGCTACTCGTCGTCGTTTAGCATCATTAATGTTGGAGAAGTAGCCATTTTTTTCCCGCAGCACATTTTTCTTAATTCATTATTTCCCGCCCGAATAATCTCACTGTTGTACATTTAATACAGTAGTATGTTATTTAAGTTGCGGTAACTAAACTGTCCGACGACTCCGCTTTTTTTCTCTTTAAAAATTCGAAATTACTTTCGTTTCGCAAGAAACAAATTGTCACGATTAAAATTATTAATTCTCAGGAAATCGGATAATCATCGAAGAAAATTGTATCGGATCGCGAAAGCACTTCTCAGATAATGAAAGAAATAACCCCTAAGGTCAGCTCATCAATTTTTCGATTTTATGGTGCTTGTTCGAAATGACACGAGCTATTCGCACCCTCCTTAACTGTCAATCGTGGTGTCGTTTATTCCCTCAAAAAGGCCGGCTCGGAAAAAAAAGGATGAGCGCCCGCCACGCGATAAGGCGGAGAGCGACGGCGATACTGGGTGAGAGGAGGGGGAGGTGGTTGTACAGGCTGACAGAAGGATAGCATTGTTCGGAAGTACAATGTACGTTGTTATGCCAAAGCGGCATGCACGACCCTCGAGCACAATAGCGTCGGTGCGGGAGGAAGATAGCGCGAACCCGCGAGGAGAGAATACGCGTCGTCAGTTTCGGCGCGGAGACTGCAACTTTTCCCGAAACCGCTCTCTTTCTCTCTCTTTCTCTCTCTCTTTCTCTCTCTCTCTCTCTCTCTCTCTCTCCTCTCTCCCGGCACACTTTTTTCCGATACTGTGTTTTTCCCATCCATGAATTATAGCTCACGGTAGAACGATTCTGGAACGCTCGCACTTTTTATGGAGCCGCGGCGCCGTTCATCACCGCAGGATGTTCCCGGATACACACCCCGATAATTAAAGCGGAGCAGGACCTCACGGGACGGAGAGTCGGGGCCTTATTTATTTTCGACATTGTTTCGGCAAGAAATTTTTGCTTCGGGTTTTAACTCTTGTGCGGAAATAACGGAGAGTTGTACTTGTCCCGTTCGAGAAAAGCGTCTATACAAAAATTAATCGACAACTGAAATACAACTGAAAGTAATTAGAAAAAAAAAACAGAATTTATTATACAGAAAAGTTGCAAAAAAATATAAAATTTAAATCGACGTGCAAGTCTTAAAAACGTACAATTTTATATATTAGAGATAATACGTACTCCTTGTGTAACGAGACTCTAATAACTTATTAAAGACAAATCACTACTATTAAATACTAAATTAAATACTATAAAGAAAGAAATAATTTTGCTTATTGAAATTCATGTCTTTGCTTTATTTACGTTTACTTTATTATTACTTAATATAATACGTATATTAAATATTTATTATATTATTCTATTCTATTATTAGTCATTGTGATGCGAATATGGAAAACGGTTAACACATTGCTAGCATCGGTAAAATAAATTTTGCAAAACCGTTTGTAAAACGCGTAACTTTTGTTCAATCAGCAAGTAAATTAAAAATGTTATGAGCAACGCAATATTGCGATAATTTCGGTTGTAATTATTATACAGCTGTTCGAAAGCACAAACGCGTCAAAAACAGGTACAGTTACGTGCCTGCAAGTGATAGTCGAGCGCCGAATTCAAAGCTGTGCTCTCGTACATATTTTCTCGCGCTCGCTGCACGAGAATGAAAAGTCCGTTTCCCGACTTTCCTAGCGGCTGATAGTTTGTTTGCCTCGTCCCAGGGCTTTTTTCTCCCCATCTGTGTGCCTGTGTGCTGCATAACACACTTTCGCGTGTATGGACATCATACATTTTCTAAAACCTGGAAATCTATATAAGAATATCCTCAAGCAGCGGAAATTAAATATTTGCAATGATTATATAAAAAAAACCACCATAACGATCTGATTGTTGTCAATCCGTCGTTTTCGATAATATTTTTGTATAAATACAAAATATCTCTCTCCGCAATTCAATTTAATTCTCTTAATATCTTTCCGTGATTAATTTCTTTAAATAAATCTCGCGGCTTATATTTCAATTATCCTTAATTATTTCTGCCAATTATTTTCTTTCGAACGGTATAATGGATTAGCATTATTTGTCGGAAATGTTCTCTCGTCCGTCATGTTTTAATCCGCATGTTACTATTTGCATAGCAGCCATTTAGTCGCATTACGGTGCTCTTTATTTTGACAAATTTCCGATTATACTCTTACAACCTTGATGGAAATTCACACGCAAATACCTGTATTTCAATAAATACGTCAAGTCACAGAGATAACTCCTATTTGCGGTTGCATACAGAAATGACATATGCCTTTCAAGCGCTATTAATTTCGGAAATATTCTTCGCGATTCGTCACAGAAAGTTCGTATAATGCAATATTCGATATAATTGTTACGGATAGATTGACTTGTCTAAGAAATTATCAAGAACCAGTGTAACGGAAAGTAATTATCGAGTTTATCAAAACTTAAATCAAAATAGTTATTTGAAACTATTAATGGACTGCTAATTAATGAAAGGAAAGTTTGAGACAGAAAATTAGTTTGTGACTTCATATATTTTTCATTATGAGTAATAAAATACTTAAAACTTGTGTTATAGCAATAATATTGCACTATTGTTATAATTTTTTTTCCTAAAAACTGTTAATTTTGTTATGGATTGCCATTTGATTGAAATATTATTAATTTTGTTATTAATGAGAGACTAACACTTTTTATTGATCTTTATTATATTTTTTCGGAATATTGTTATTTGTAGATAATTTTTTAATAATTCTTTATTCAAAGTCCAGATACACACTTTGCTTTTCAGATTCGATTTCTGCGTTAGAAAATGTATTCAAAGATTCTATTGATCCTCTTTAAATGTGTGCGTATGTGTTAATTAATAAATTTCTCAGTTCTTGATCTTCCAATTTGGCCGCCACGTCGGAAATCGCGCAATCCATCTTGCCAGAAGACCGATGTAAATTAGTATTCCTTTCGAGAAGGCTCGGAACAGCTGACCCAGTAAGAGATTACTCTCCTGTCACAATATTAGCCCCTGAAACTCCTCGCAGAAACTTTTTGTTCCGTAAGTTCCAAACTACCGAAGATATTCCCTTTTAAGTGCCCTCTGCTTCGTGTTTAATGAAAGGACGCGGGACGGTGTCCGGGATAGGATTGAACATTGGAAACGCGATGGAATGAATTGAAGAGGGGCAAGGAAGCGTCAGGTGATAACATCAGAATGTAATTGAAACTTTCGCGCTGCTGCTCCGTCATTTTTCTGTCTGACATTCGGCGACGACGACGACAAAGACGACGACGACGACGACAACGTCGACATCAACGGTAACGCCGACATCTGGATTCATTACTTATAGTCTGGCAACGCTCGGTTATTACGAAACTTACGGTGTCTCGGGATAGTAATTAAGGCGCCCTCTCACTTCCATTCTTTCTCCGAACGACGTTGTACTAATTAAGCTGTGAGCGCTTGAATCTTGAATGAAGCCTGGAAGGGCTTTAAAAGAAAACGTTTAGGGCATCGAAATTATCTCAGAGGAAGATGGTGCATTAAAAATCATTTAATGTATGAAGAAGCGAGAAACATATCATTACCATATTAATGTAAACTTGAACGCTAAAGGATGGTTCAAGATTCTTATATAGAAAAATAATGAAATAGTTCTAGACGCGGATAATTATTATTTTTTCAATTGTAAGCATTTTTGAAATAAAACACACACACACACAAGAGATATAAATCCAACCGGGCAATCTCCGCGTGGTACCTACAGTTTGGGTAATGCTAATGTTAGCTATACCTACTTAACTTTATCAACCCATATCTCGGAAAATACTTAACCAAAAGGAGTTTTATTGTATTATTTTGAAAAAATCTTGATGTCAGCTAGAAGAATAAAAAATGGGGGTTTCTAATTAAGATTTAAAAATTAATCTTGCGAGATCTCCTTCATAACTGCATTCAAAATCAAATGGGTATCGCCGTTGAATGCATTTGTTGAAATCCTACAACTTCTGTACGTAACATGTTGTTTCTCAAATGCCTTGTTTTCGAGATATACTACCGGTCCGACACCTTTTCCTCACCCTGTATATCTTAAGAATGTTGACTGACTGAATGATAAATATATTAAGTGAACCACACATTGCACACGAACGCTGCGTAATAATGGCATACATTAATGTCACCGTCTAGTTGTGCCGCGATTAATGCACGAATGTGTACTGTGACAAATAATTGTTGCTGCTACATCACAACGTCGTACGATATTGTTGATAAATTTATTCGAGCATTGCATAATTACTTTCATCCGAATTTCGTGAT
Source organism: Temnothorax rugatulus (assembly GCA_035220575.1). Lineage (NCBI taxonomy): Eukaryota > Metazoa > Arthropoda > Insecta > Hymenoptera > Formicidae > Temnothorax > Temnothorax rugatulus. The sequence goes on from JASTWL010000125.1 coordinate 25,995, forward strand.
TATTTTGAATCCATATCGAATATACATATGTACGCACACGCACATGTGACGGGATGTTCGACGTAATCCAAAGTTTCCATGTAACATTTACATCTTTCTAATAGCTTGATGTGCATTCTATACATCACGCTGTATAAATATCACGCTATGTAATAATTAATAAAAACATCTACTTTTTATAAAATAACCAATATAAATTTTTAGTATTGTGGTTTTATATATTTATGATTATTTATTAAATTTATTTTTAATTATAGTCTTACATATTGTCTAGACTGAAAAATATATAATATTTTATATTTATATTATGTAAAGAAATATCTTAATCTATAAAAGAATATTTAAACAAATTATTTATTTAATTATCTAATGTAATTTTAATCTTGTTGATCCGTTTTCATGCACGTGTTATTTGTCAGTTTTATTTCAATATAGTCGCAGAAAACATCAGCAGCTCAACAAATTATTTTTGCACTCTATGATTTTCGATTGTTGTCGACGAAAACGGTTTGGATCAACATCGAAACGGGAGTGAACGAGAAATTAATTGTTCCACGGAGATCTCGCGTCATCGCGTTTTACAACAATCTGCAGGATGGAGGCTCGCTCTAAAAAAAAAATAATAATAATATCCCCGCGAGAATGCGTTATCGTATTGCCGGCTTTAAAACCATCGCGTATGTATCAATTTGAAAGCATAAGTGTAGCGTGTAATTCCCCGTCGACGGAATGGGGAATTTTACATATATTCTATCAAACAATAGGACAACTTATATTTGGTACGCCATTAGTCATGCGGCTTATACGTTACGCTGTCAAGCCAATTTGTGCGCGATGGCCGGTATCGCGTGCTAAATTCACACGTGCTATTTGTCACCCGGCCGTAACATTGTTGCATCGCTTTAATAATAATTTCGCGGTTACAGTGGCGTGCTCGACGGTGACGGTGAAAAAGTGCCAGGCGGCTCTGCGCACCCTGCAGGCTTTCACTTTCTTCCGACCGACGTGCCTCTGCAGGGAACCGCATGTCGATCCGGACTGCAACAGCTTCCAGAACTTCCTGTTCGACCACCCGTGCGACTATGTGGAATGGAAAGGTAAGAATCCATATCTGCGATAAAATAAAATTAATCTTATATACTTACGTGTAATGGCGTTTATTCAATTTTCTGACGTACACTACACAAATATCAAATCAACACTGATATACTTGTATATACGCAAAAAATATATTTTAGAGGAAGAAAATTTGCTTGAATGAAGTTATTGGCCGCGTTCAGCAGACACAACTGTTGAGTGTCGTCTTATTAACACGCTACGTTGATTTGTTAGGTCTAAAAGTAAGAGCCAATCACGTTCGATTGCTACTGAGCGGTTTGTTCTGTTGAACGCGCCCATTTATGCAGTTAAATAAAGTTTTATTAAGAAAAAAAATTGAAATAAAAAATTGAAATTTTTATAAGGAGATTATATATTCTTGCGTACCAATATACATGTATATCAGTGTTAATTTGACACTTTTTTTCTATGTATGCGACACTATTAAAGCGCATAATAGATTGACAGTTTAATTATATTTTTGACAAAATTTCGGATTTTTTTTTATCGGAGTTTGTCGTAGCGAGAAGTCACAATATATCGAGTCTCAAAGAGAGTCTCAAAGATATCTTAATTTACAAAAAGATATGTATAAACAAATCATTTTAATATCTAATATTATCCCATTTTTATGTTATTTGTGTTATTTATGTTATTTCTATTTTAACATAACTGCCAAAAATGTTAGCAGTTTAACATAATTATATTATTAGTGCTCTCCACGATTTTTGATGTCAAGTCAGAAATTGCTTACGGCCAACATCATAAAATGTGCATGATTTTCAAAACTCAGAATAAATTGATTGTAGAGATTAATCAAGCGTTTTTCTTAAGGACGAACCGGCGAAACAAAAGCTCCGACCGACATCTTCGCACCCACCATTCTACGTAATTTTGCTCTTACGGGTTTCATTGTTGATATTCCCGAGGGCTCATTCATGCGCGCTGCCGAGTCTTTTGAGCTTTTCCAAATGATTCACGGATAATTCCCGTTGCGCTTCTTCTCATTCGCTTCATTTCTATCCATTAGACTTTTTGCATCTCCAACCTACTTCTCGTTTCCCGGAGAGAATCGTTGTCTTCGAAAAAGCTCTTTACAGTTCAAATATCGATGGGTTACTCTTGGGTTCACTTGGGGTTGATCGATAGTCTGCATATTTAATATTTGCCGCGTTATCGGCTTTCTAATTTATTTAGCGTAATGTCTTCTGAATGAAAGTACATCAGCTAGTCTATTTTCCTTTAATTTAACTTAATAATATATTGATGCGGACTCGCATAAAAGTTGTAGATGGAAAAAGAGTGCTTTTCGAGCCAATGGTTGATCCTATCAAGTGTCAATTACTGACAATTACATCAGAATAAAAAACCGACCTTTATTGATCATCGAATTACATAGATCAGGCTAAATCACGAGTGCGCATAGAGGCACGAATATAATTCGACGAAGTAATAAGTTGTGCAATTAGGTCACTCCGGATCGTAGCTTAATTACATTTATCCTGCCGAAAGCCGGTCATACGAGAGCGCGGCGGATAATGGAAACCCCGCCGCGCAGCCGGCGTCGGCTACGAAACCAGGAAGCTTCGGCACTAAATGAGATTAAATTCGCTCCCGTGCCTCGAAAAAGGAAGCGGAAGTAGGAAGCAAGGCCGCGAGAAAAAAAATAAAATCAGACCGCGAATTGCGGGCTAAATTGTATGTTGTATGTCAAGTGATACGAGTCAAGCGGTAGATTTTTTTAAAACTTTACGAGCTTAATGACCCGCAATTTTGAAAATTTTTAAAAAGGTCAGAACATTTTCGCATACATACAGGTATAATTATAAACGTTGAGATGTAATGCGTTGTGAAGATTTGGAAAAGCATAGGTATCTACACGGAAAAAAAATGAAGTTGCTTCAATAACGTCGACGTCACAGGCTGCCACAAGCGTATGTAGTTAATTCAATTGGATATCATTGGACGAAATATTTAAATTATTAAAACAATTATCTGATGTTTTTTGTTCATTCATATTGATGTGTTGCATCAATAAATTTTATCTCAATAACACTGATGCTGTTGATACATCTTTTTTTTTCCGTGTAATATGTTTCCGAAAAAGCAGAGCTTTTTCGACTTTTTTTCTAGTTTTGCTATTGCATTAATTTTTTTATGTAAAACTGAAAAATTTTATGATAAAGGGTGAATTAGATGACTATAGAAATAACTTTTCGATCGCCGTTCCGACATAGATCGGCGCGGATGAAACAATGATACAAATTGATCGCAAAAAAGTCACGGTTTATCATGCTCGATTTTACTCAAATAAAGAGCAAGGCACTTTAATAATCAAAAAAATAAAAGAAATGGTTGAAAGGAAAAGGGAGAATAAGAGAGTGGTAGGTCAACAAGATATTTCTTTACTTCCTCGATAAATAATGAGTTAAGGAGGAAAAGATACAAAGACCACTATTTTCAGGACGTAAAAATATCTATTGATATAAATATCTATTTCGACCAGATGGTTCGTAATGGATCATCTTGACTTCGCAAATACTTTTATAAACAATGCACGACTCGTAAACAGAAAGACAAAGTAGCGAAAGAAATTTAAAGAAAGTCTGGAGAGCTATATTTTTAAAAAAGCATAAATTTTCAGAATTTATGCACAGAATTGTATGTGTGTGTGTATAGTTACCAATTTAATTCTTTTTAAATTTGTACAGAGAATTGTATGCTTATGAAGGTGTTTTTGCTATAAATTTTCATTTCCTTTGAAAACAATACTTCTTGTGTAAAAAAATTTTATCTTATTTGTTTGATTAATTTTCAAGAAAAATTTTCTTCGAAAAAATTACTTAATTATTTTCTTTGATATCTTTGCAGACAAAGATCCATATCCGATAGACGCATTACCGACGTGCAACCATGCGCTTAATCTCTGTATACGTGGGAAACCTTGCAGTCAGATCTTCAAGGATTTCAAAACCAACTGCAAGATTCAAGAAGGCCAGTGCAAAATGGAGAATCGGTGAGCAAAAGCTAACAGTTTTATATTTATCTGTTTTTTTTTTTTTTTGTTTATTAAATCATTTCGCAGTTCTGTATCCTCGTTACATCGTAATATTGTAGAGATAAAGCGGAACCAGATGCATTTGAATCGAAAAACTAAATTTGCAGTAATAAAATGACACAAATGTTTGCTTTAAAATGACGAGATGCGTGATGGAAGATTTAATTGAAAGACTCGATAAAATGAGCCATATTTATCTTCTTTTATACATCTTCCGTGTATCAATCCATAATATAACAATATCGTTACTTTGTGATATTACGTATTTATTTAACACAAAAGTTTACACGTTTTTAAACAAATATAATCGGAGAAATTTTATTTTATGCTATTGCAGCAAAATTCTATTAAAAAATCATTTTTTCATGGGAGAGAATTGAAAAATTGGATTGTTATAGAACAAATTTATTTTATTATGAACATAACGTATGACAGGACCATATGGCATTAAAAGGTAGCGTCATAATGAATAAAAATGGTATCATTTATAATTTTAAAAGGAATTTGTTGGCATCAATTCCGACATGCGGGATATTTTCGCTATGTGTTATACGACTAATTTGATACTGCACACAAAATTTTCATTTTGATTATCTCAAATATGTCTGCGAAGCTATCTCTATTAGTTTAATCCCGTTATCCGGTGTAGATTTCCGTTTTAAAATCCATGCAAGAGAGAGAAAATTAGTTGCACTCAAGTTAGTTAAAGTAACTCGTTGCGGAAATTAGTTGCATCACCAGCGATAAATAATCCGAAGGAACGAAGGGCAGCTCGGATGGAGTATTCGCGAAGACAAACGGTACGCCGATGGACGCGCGGTTAATTAATTGTTTGCATGTAATTAACTCGTAGGGAACAAAGCAGGGGAATTGTCGCGCGCGGGTCGCGCATCGACGGTAAATTACATTTTCCCACCGTAGTTTTAAAAGTTGCGCGCCTCGCGCCGCGCCGCATCTCTATCTCGTTTTATTTTGCCGCGGAATTTCCGCGGCCACTTTGTCCCGATCCCATTAAACCCCGAGATACGAGCCTCTCTAGTCTAGTATCGTAACTCCGCCGAGTTAACGCCGGACGCCGGAGTCTGCTAAACTTTTGAGATCGGCCGCGATGTATCCAAGAGCGTATCTAAAGTTGCGATCTATCCAAGCGTAGACAGTTTATCGGGTTGTCACTTTTCTACGTAATATAAAATTTTTTTAATGCTTTATTTACCAAAGAAAAATCAAGGAAAAATAGAATACTTTCCGTATCGATAAGATTCCCTGATCAGAAATGAATATAAAAATTAATATCTCTTTTGTAAAAAAAGACTTTGAGAAAAAGAGATATATACATATATAAGTATATATAATAAAAAATTAGTTAAAAATATATTTAATATTAAAAACTAATAATTTTTAAGTAAATTAAATGTCCATACATAGAATATATAGAACGTATATATGTATATGTAAGGAATAAAATCTTATTTTTAATTTTAAACTGTATTTTATTGAAGTTGAATTTGGAATAGTAAGCAGGTTTGGATGTGCTGCTTTAAAACTTGCGGCGAGTACTGTGAAGAGCACGAAAGATGGAAGCAATATATCACTCGGCATTTGCCAAACGACAGCCGACTCTCCGTTTCCGTCGTAAAGTCATTAACGGGCACGCACGCAGTTTTTAATTACGATAGTTTTCCAGTTAGTTAGTCAGAAATTTATGAGTGATCTTTCGCAACGCTTAATGAGCTCATATTTCTCTTATAATCTTTATCTTTATCTAATTCCCGTCCGTGAAACCATCATTATCTTTATCACATTTTTTAATTTGATTGAGATTTTGGAATGAAATCATAATTAAAATAAAGCGCATGTGTATGGGAAGATCAATCATGATTAAAATAAACCGCATGTATATATGGGAAGATCAGCTTTAGTGAATTTTCCGTGCACTCTAGCTCATTGCAAAACAAATTGAAATCCATATCATTTTTTGATTCTCGTTAATGGAATCGCATGTTGTTCTCTTCTTCGCGAAACATCAATATTCTAATCGCCATTAACGACGCGTGCAAATTAGTTCATTAATCGTATAAAGAGGCAACACGGATGTCGCGCGCGTTAAAATCACCGGATCTCCGAGGGTATTGTGATGTGGAAAAACGTTGGAACTACATTGGTTGGAAGTAATCGGCGGGCTTGTTGCATGCAAAGCCACATAATTTCCTTCGTGGAAACGAATTAGCTCGCTGCATTGCCACCTCGTTCTCTTCACTTTATAATTCTTAAACGGAATGAAGGAAAACCGTGTATAGATTAGCTCAATCGATTCTGTTTCGCAGAAGATACATAAGATAATGAAATTTTGATGTAAAGTGACAGGAACAACGTTTCAGAAAAGTATTAAAGACGATAAAGTAGATTTGATAAATATATCTTTTTAAAAATAGATAATTATTTATGGGATATACTTAACGAAAAAAAAAAAAAACCGTTTCTATATATCATTGTATTTTTAGCGTTAGATGTAATCTGATTCTCGTCTCATGTTGATATCAATATTAATTATTATAATATATATACATGTATGCGTGCGCGCGCGCGCGTGTGTGTGTGTGTGTGTGTGTGTGTGTGTGTGTAATATTATTATACGAATAATTCATTATTTATATCGCATATATTGTCAAAAATAATTTATTGCATTCGAAGTCAATTCTTTTAAGATTCGAAAAAGAAAAAAATTTGCTCTGTTATTGTATAGTATTTTAATTTTCAATATACAATATCTCTGTTAATGCGAGACTATACATTATATTAAAATTTTAAAGTAAAATTTAATTTAAGTTATATGTATAATTTAAAAACGAGTTTTGTCAGCACCGATAAATCTCAATTTAAAAATTTCTCAGTTTAAGTTTTTTAATTTAAATATTACTTTAATCTAAAATTACTTTAAAAAATAATCTTTCTCTACTTAGGCTTTTAATATTTATACACAGATATGTATATGAAACACGCTGAAATTATATAAGTACTAAAAGCCTTATATATATCTTATATACATATATAATTTATAACATGCAAGTCAATTGATATTAACAATATTATTATCAATGGCAAATTTTGATTGTTACAGAAAAATTATTTGATTTTTCTTTAATAAAAATTCTTAATCAAGCAGCTTAATTATTGCCTTATGCGATGCGAAAAAATCTACAACGTCTAAAACGTAAAATGCGCGATAAGTTATTCTTCGAAAAAAGGAATATTTGGCGTGCATAGATTTTAGAAAGTATTACTTATTTTGTGACGATAATTTGATTAGTACGGTACCTTTGTTTTGTCACATCGTACTGCGTGACGTACCTGTTTACAAAAAAACCTCCGCGCGCCGAAGTGTTTTCGTAAAGTCGCCGCGCTATTATTCGTACGCCGAACATCGAACGGCAGGTAGGTCGTGCGTGCTGCTCCGTATTTCGTTGCATTATCTTTCGGTTGATCGTCATCTCGCGCAATTAATCAGTGATTAATCAGTTTCGATTAACGATTTGCAAGCGTGTCGGGGTGATAGCTATCGACCTCGTGTCAGTTCGTCAAGTTATTTACGCAAAGGCCGTCGCTCTAGCAAACGCGCATCGAGGTATTAAGGTAAGGCCTGTTCTATGATACATTCACATTGTATACTTGCCGCTGTCGTATATCGGAACGCAGCCGATGGTCCAATATGAGGTGAAGTCGTTTTCGAAAATAATTCGTTGAACCACCGGCTGCGTTCCGACATACGACGTATTGTAGAACAGACCTAACCTATATAAGATCGCTGCACACGACTGGCACGACTACAGTACCGCGAGTGATTAACGCGCGTCGACAATTTAAAACATCGCGTAAAGCTAATTAACTTTGTTTTCGCGAGTGAGTGTTGTGTAAGTGCCATGAAGGAGCAATAAAGGGATCTGAGAGGAGGAGGAGACCGGGGAAGGCATCGGGCAACGGCGGAGCAACCCTAAGGTTAGTAGTTTATTATTTGTCTGTTATTTATTATACAGATCTTTATTCAAAAGTTGTATAAAAATTTATATTTAAACAATTTACATTATATAATTTAAATCACAAATAAAATTTACGTGCAGTCATTATTTTTTAAAATAATTATTTTATTATTACTAATTATAATTAATTATTTTACTATAACTTGAATATATTTCTATTTTACAGATCAACGTTTACTATAACTCCGCTGCTGCGCATCGTACCGGTAAATACTTTTTATTATAATTTTGAGACAATGGAATTGTGAAAATTACATTCTGTCTCGTGCAAATAAGATATATGAAACAAGGAATATATTAAAAAATAATTAAAACATTAAAACTTTTTTCTTGACTTAGGTTATTGTTAATATTAAAAAATTAAGAATATGAGATAAAAATACAATATAGATAAATATAATACATTCATTGTCTTGGAATACATATACTAACATAGACTAATATCTTAATAAATATTTAATTCTGGGATGTATGTAAGTTCGATTTATTTTCGATTCATGACAAAGTAATTTTGGTAAAAAAGTTATTCTTAAATCTAGTAAATATATTATAATTCTTCATATCTTTTGTCAAGCACTTTATATATGTACATATAAGCGAGGTTTCCAAAATACACAGTTGAGAACGCTACGAAAACATTAATTTTTTTGATATTAAATTTAGTATAGTTAATAATAATCTCTGAATTTATTACATAAATCAATAAAAAGAAATGGAACAGATAGAGATGTAAAATAAATTTATAATAGGTGAAATATATTTTTGGAATATAAAGCTTTTGTCTAAATCTGTTTCGGTCGTATTTCATGATCGATGAAAATTGGAACAAGATGTCTATGTAGTCCTCTCCTTTTTCTACGTGTGTATATCCATATGTAAAAAAAAAAAAAAATAAATTAATATCCGTAAAATACGTAATAATATTTTACACACACACACACACACACACACACACACACGTTATATGTATATGTAATATTATTTGCAAGTAATACTGAAATGTGCACATCGTATATAATTAAGTCAACAAGGTTGCATTATTTCGCTCGTATTTCTTGCCTTAAACAATATTTGTTTTTTTCTTACTATGCACGAGATGAAGTCGCGTTTTAGCAAGCGTAACCGGCCGCGGTTTTTACGGCAAACATTAATTAAATTAACGGGATCATTAATTGTGGCCTCTCGGGTTGCTCGAAGATCTTGTATCTCCGTAAATTCGTGCGAACTGCCCAAAGAACGATTTTGCGGCGAACTTTGCATCTTTATGAAGTGATTATATGCAAGAAGTACGTATGTACATCTCACAGTTGTGCTTTTGCAAAACACTATAAGTATATTCATTATTTACTTATAACATTCAAAGCCAAGTACAAGTTTTTATATATAATGCAGCGCATGTAGAAGACCTATTGCTAACGTACATTTAAAAAATTATAACAAGAATAGTTTCACAGGCAGAGAAACTAGAATACAGCAGACTAATATTCAATAAATGTCGGGGCGATAGTTAAACTGGCGACGCTACAAAATAATATCGCGTTTTTTTTACGAGTCGCGTCACGGACATGGACTCTGCAAATTCCGAAGAAATCCGTAAAGTTCCTAAGACCTCGTCCTCCTGCCTCTCTTTGCTGCGATAGTGTTCTCCTTATCCGTAATAACATTGAAATTCAATCCCACGTTGCTCCCGATAAAAGTAAACTTCGCCGATGAAGTTCCCCGATCATCGGTCTTTATCCCTGTTCCCATTTTCCTTTAATCTGCGATACCGAGATCGTGCAAGATGGTGGATTCTCGCCGATCGATATTGTTCGTTATCGTCTTTCTGTGTTTCTGTATTTTTCAGGGGGATCTCAGCCGGGTTATTCAACCCTCGCTACGAGGGCATATAATTAAACTGGTGGGATCAAATAAACATTATTGGCTTCCTTAACGTAGGAGACAGTATTTAATAATCCGCGTCAAGCACATTAATTCGAGCAGTATCAAAAGAAAGAAAAAGGAGATTATTACAATATTTCTTTATAAGATAAGGTATCCCCGATTTTGATAATATTCTCGGACTTAAGGAACGAGTACATAACAAAGCAACTATTAATTAATTAACTTAATTAGTAATAAATTTTGTCTATTGTGCTTCCTACTTGTTAAGTATTATTCGTGATGCAGCAGTTAGGTGTCTCGCGTATAAATCGGCTTATTGTAGTCTCGCATACCTCCGTTTTTGGATTATAAGAAAATACATCTCTCTCTCTCTCTCTCTCTCTCCTCTCTCTCTCTCTCTCTCTCTCTCGCCCCCTCCCTTCCTCTCTCTCTCTCCCTCCCTCTCCCTCTCTATCTCTCCATAAATTAAATTAATTTATCGACAAATTCGTATTTCTTCTCTCATCAACCTGCCTCATCTTCTTCCACGACATTCTTGTCATTGCCGACGACATAACACCGAGGATCTTCGAGATTGTGGAAAAGATGAGTTAAAAGAAAAAAAATGGGAAAGAAGACTACCCTCGCTTATTGCATTCAGCGGCTCAATTAGCAGAATTGAGAACTTGTCGATTGGCGGAGAATGTAACGAGTCCAATATCGAAGCGCCAACCCCTGCAAACGTGGAAAATCCTTCCTCCCGTTCTTTTCTTTGACGTGTCAATAAGCTTTTATGCCACTTCTGTCGCACAAGTTGCTCTCGAGAAAACGTCGCAGGCTCATCGTCGATGTCTAAAGAAAGGCAATACTGCTCTTCGTTTAATTGACATCGACCGTTCGATCGACTGTAATGATGCGATTCATTATTGTATCATTGCATTATATCAAGCAAATACGACTTATTTTGAAAATATCGCGTTATTCTTCAGTTATAAATTTATTCGCAAAGGAATTTTGAAATTCATGTCGCTGTGGAGAAAAGTTTATTATAAATAATCATTTTCTAATTTTTCTTTGTTAGAGACGATCGTTAGATTGCCTTACACCTAAACCACAAATTAACTTAAAGTATTGCGAAAGTAAGGCTTGAAATTGATTACAGTTTTTATTTAACTGTGGCTGAATTTTTAACTTGCAAAAATTGATACCTTCATACTGCGATATTTATTATATTCTCCAATTTGAGATTATGTAAAATTAACATAAAACAAAATAATTCTGAAGAATAATTGAAAATAAAAAGAAACATTTTTTCAAATTAAAATATATTTACTGTCACAATATTAATAATCAGTTAATTACTCGCAATTGTACTCGCGTTTTGTGATAATAATAATTCGCTAGTCTAAATTGAGTTTGAAATCAAAATTTGAAATTACAAACGTCGGATTATATAGGGGTTCTGTATCGATATCCCATTGTTTGCATTAGCATTTAAAATATCAAGCTATACGTATGCTACCCATATGCTGCAGTCGGCACTTCATACGAAAACGTGAGCCGTGTATTAAATTCGATATTAGCATACTATCGAATAGGTATTCATATTGCATGCTATTTAAAATTGAAATAATATATCACATTTGATGCGCACAAGTTTATATAAATATTATTATTATTGTAAGACGCGCACACCAGCAAAAGTCGTAAAATCTCATATTGGCAGTACCACTTGAAACTTTATCGCATCGAAATTATGTTGTTTTGTTTTCTTACCATTTGCTCAATTTACAAAAACATGTTTATTAACCTTCTATATACGTTTTAATTAGTTACAATTAGTTCTCTAAATATTTGATGATATTAATTTGCTCGCTCAATTTTGCCAAGTTTAATATGCGAAAATTGAATAGGACAATGCCGCGGACAAATCTGTAAACGATAGCGTCGACGATAAAGTCAAATTATCTCACGTAATCGACGAAGAGAGTACCCTCGCGAAACTGAGCGAAATGACGTTCGCATTACAGATTAGCGAAATTGATATTAATTAGGACGATGAGTTGCGTAGAAGGTGAAGGGTGCCTTACGCTACAGGAAGGGCAGAGGGAGACTTGAAGTCGGAGGCACTATCGTGTGGTTTAACTACCCACTTACGTGTTGCTGGAAACTTTGGATCCCGCGGGCGCGCACCGTGCGAATTTTCCGCACTGCCATCTCTCCCTCATCTTCCCTTCTACCCACATCCAGCGCGAGTATCGTTAAAGGGTGCAGCCTGGTGTTTCGAGGGCCGGAAGAAAGAGGATCCTTAAGCAGGGAGGAAATTGTCTTTCCTCCTCGAGGGCGGAAATTTTCTTGCCGCGCGCGCGTCGAGTTTCTTGCGTGAACGAAACGTAGCGAGGGTAAGGAGGATACTGCGTCGTCGGATGCATCGCCGGATGCGTTGGGGTTTGCGTCATAGATTAATCTTGGGTTAATAATTAAAACGACAAAATTTACGACGAGCAGCGGCAGTTGACACGAAAAATAGAGATTAAGAGTATACTCTTAATCTCTAGTTTTATTCTTTTCTCGCGCACATTGCCGTACGTTATATTTATTGCATAATGTTATTTTGTGCATTCTCGAAAATGAAAGCAATTCCATCTTGTCACGAACATATTATGCCTTATTATTATTATTATTATATACATATAATATAATTTCATTTTATTCTGTAAGCAAAAATGAATAGTGCGCTGATTTCCGTGAAGGTTGAAAATAGCCCCTTACAAGATTGTTACAAAGTGTTGTGTCATTCGTCGGAGGCCCGATTGGCCCGACAGTGCAGAATTTCCTTTCGCCCTGGCGAGTTATTCATTTTTCAAGCGGCAATACACCATCTTTCTCCCTGACGAGTGAATCGTCTTGAAGACGAAGCCGGGGAGAGTGTGCTTTCTAAAAAGCTGCCGCTTTTCCGCTCCTTTCGGCCGCTTGACGAAGACAAACCTTCCTCGACGGCGCGTTTCGGCCGCCTACGAATAGGACGCGAAGGAATATCCACTCACGTAGAAGAAAAGAGGAGAATACAACGCACGTTTTTTTTCTTTCGCTAGAGCAATATGACTCTCTTAGGAAGAAAGCTTAACATTTTCTTTATTGAATAATCTTTGTGCGCGTATTGTAACTTGATCTAACAATAAAATATATCAACTAAAATGGTTTGCGGAATGAAACTAACAATAAGACACAACAATGGAATCGATCGTAAGACTTTTGTAAGTTATTTATATTACAGTTGTGATAATCTTGCACATATCGATTAATATTTTTTTCAATTTTCTTTCGAGAAATTTTATATTTATTTACATAAATAATCTTGTATTTTATATACGTTTGTCTGGATACATTATTCACTCACAGTATCAAATAATATCCGCCACAGAACACAAATAGTACATTAAATTAAACTGACATAAAGTATCCTATTATGTAATATATTGTAGCAGCATACTGTATAAATTGCAAAGTACATTCTTGTTCATCGTGAGATACACCGAGGCTAGTACATTATACACGTGAAATAAAATATAAATGTATCTACCACGAAGTTTCACGTATCTTGCGCAGGGGATTAAAAACGAGCAAAATTTTTAAAAATGGTTTAAACAAGAATACTCTGTAAATTTGTAAGCTGCAATTTTAAATTCGCCATAGATTCTCTGCTGACCTGATTGATTTCTAACCATGGCAGTTGATTATTCTTTTACAGACGATACATAAAATAGGCTATTCCAAAATTTTTGATCTTTCCCTTCTTTTAATCATTTTATCATATAATTAATATTAAAATCGTGGCAACAAATTTCTCGTTGCTACGCGATGCTAATGTTACTTAAAAATGTTATTCGCATTTTCACGTATTGCGGGGCTGTTATTTATAAAGGAGACACGTGCGATATTTCGTGATTACGTTCGGCTAAATTAGATCCGTGAATTTCGTCACGTTAGGCGCGGCGAGGGACGGACGTGAGCGTGACGGAACGCATCTCTCGTCGAAAATATTTACGACGCGAAATGGCCGAGCTGTGTAGCGCGTTAATTAGGGCTGCCACGGAGTTCCCAAGGGATCGGAAAGCGAAGATAATTACGGACGTGTCGGCGAGACTGTCGGTCCCTGACGAAGGAACTGACGTTCGAAACGAATGGATTGCATCGACCGGGCGTCCTCGTGCCGATCTCTCAAAAACGCGGGGCTGGCTGCATCCGGTGACGAATTATCCGCGAAAATTAGCGAGTAAACTAAGTAGTGGCGAATGAAGTGGATTATTCAGGCGAAAATTATTGAACAAAGTTTTAACGTTATCCTCTAAATGGAACGGCATATCCCATCTAAAATTTCTATTTTTTATTGCAATTATTTTGTATTTTATTAATAAATATTTAGAGTTCGTGTTTTGTCATGTCAAGAATATCTGACATAAAATTAACTGGAATGAAAATAGGAGTTTTTATTTTAAAAAGCTTTTTAGTCCTTTCTCTCATTTAGTAATCGTGCGGCCATTAAAAAATCATGTGTATATGCATTCATGTACATGTTCTGTCAAGCGGGGGAAACGGCAAATTATTAATTTCTCTGACACTTTTACCTGGACAAAACCGCAGTAGCGCGGTCATGATATTAAATAATTCTTAGAACGAAGCTCGGTTGCAGAAAGTCAGATAAATGTAATGAGCATCCTGTCATCCTCATCGCAATCAATATCGAAGAAGCCCGTCTCGCTCGATTTAAATTAAATGTCAACAGCCCTCGCCGATTCCCCAACTTTGTTCGATCGGCAAGTCGTCGCGTACGTCTGTTCTTCGTCGGGGGGGGGGGGCGAGTACAACTTGGTCGATCTCGACTATATGAGAACTTATTCTTCTCTCTGTCCGTTAATTAAAAATTCCCCGTCTTCTTCTCGCGCAATGGTGACATTGATGAACGGAGCGATGATCTCTTGGATTTCTAGTTCCTCAAAAATTTGTAAATTGTTTAATATTATCTGAGAAAATTGAGATGCGAAATTTCCATGGAAAAACAAAAAAAGTATTAGTCATTTATTTTAGTATATTTATTTAATATGAATTTATTTAAAAATTAGACAAGTATTACAATATATGTATGTACTTGTACACATGTCAATTGTAGCTATAATATACTTGACGTGGTCCATGGTATCTCATTGGAATCACTTTTGAGAGTAATTCTACTTGTACAAAGAACTTGAAGAAATACTTGTACTCCCGCCAAACCTTTTATTTATTCCCTATCGTAGTGTTGCCACTTTGAGGGAAATTTGGAGGCAAAAATATATATATCTCACCATCGAACTCCGCCTTCTCGAGGCCACTTCCGTCGATCCCTGCGGGAATACACGGCTTTGAAGAAATTACTTTGATCCGCGGCATGAACTTTTATGCGCAAAGTCCCTCACTTTACACTCCTCTATCTCTCTTCGACTTGATGATAGAGAAAATGCGAAGGGAGAAAGAGAGGGAGCGAAGGGATTGCACCGACAATTTCACACCGACGGAACGAGAGGGTGGCGGCACGATCCGATGGGTTACCACTTGGGAATTGAAGCGCCGACTCCCATCACTTCCGGCCAAGTCGGATGTCGTTAATCATTTATCAAACACCACGATAGGAAATATACATATAATCAAATTGAAGGACGGCCCAAAAAACAACAAACATACAAACTACATCGATGAAAGAGTAATATTTTAATTTTAAACAATTCTTTCATTTCATCCGACTACAATTGGCAAATAATCATTATGACGATTCGACCATTGGTTTTGGTCCGATTAATCGTCAAGACGTATTTTAATTTTAATTTGTAGCCAATACGGGCTTAGCGCACGGATGTAAATGCGATGAATTGATCTTTATTGATTGTTTTTTAACTATTAAAACAATTTATTTTAATTATATTCACTGTGTAATATATACTCCTTAAAATAGATTTCAACTTTTATTAGATCTTTTTCAGTTGATATTAATCCTGCCTGAAAGATTGCCCTCGAATTAAAATTATTTATTATAAATCAAAGTTACTTATTAACAGATCAATTGAACAGAATTTATTTATTTATTTCGAGTAATATTTTGTTAAAGTCTCAGAAATTGGTTAGATTTGATATAATGATAACTCATACAATCAAGAACCATAAATAATCTAATGGTAATCTCGAAACAAACTTTGTGCACATAAAAAGTAACTTTTTCAAGTCACCTACATATTCATTTAACGACTCCGCAACTGTGCAATAGTCAGAAAGCATCTTTAAAATTCTTGTTGCCTGTTTTCATCTCGCGGAATGCATACAAAGCGTGACCGTGATGAAAATGTAAGGACGACATTATGTCCTCGGAGATCGCGCTCGCCATCTTGACGCATCAAGAGGGAAATAATTTCATTATCATAAGTGGCCTGGGATTTTCAAAGCTACGTGTTAAATGCATGCGCGCGTGCACGAATCTTGAGTTACTAATCTGCGTGCTGACTGCATTAGCGTTTACAGTTTAGCAAGTCCGGTTAGAGAATTTCGGAGTAGCAAGTAGTGAAGAGAATTCCTACTGCTGAAGAGCTGATTTTCTTCACTCTATGTCTCTTGCGAAACTGTTTTAGATTAATTAAACGTTAAGAGGGTCTTTTTTAATGTCGACGGTAATGTCATCTAACGTTTATCCTTTACGGTATAGTTCTATCTACATTCATATAGATTTCTAAAACTATATATAGTATAATATTTCGGAACTGTTTCAAAAACTTTGCGCTTTGTTCAGAAATTACTTTACTGTATAATTGCATAATCGCTCGTTGAATTCGCAGTATTTCACGTTTCCGAAAGAAACCCAATACAAAATTTATCGACAAGCCGCCGTTGAATCCCGCCGCCTTTATTTCCTTGTCGCGAGGAGGTCACATCCGTCGAAGATTTATCTCAGTCGACGCGACGCCTTGGGGAGGATTGTTCGCGGTGCTGGGGATGAGGCCGCGAGATTTCACCTCCCCCTTGCCCTCCCCTTCGCCATTTCCGAATGAGATCACCGAACACTGATCGCCGATTGTTTCAATCGACTTTAGCCACCCCGGAGTGCACCTTCCCATTGCAATGCACCTCCGCCGCGCCGCGGCCGCGCCATGGTTCACTGCTGTTTAGCGGAGATACGACCTCCCGGAGTCGTCTCGAGAAGCGCGAGAAAAGCCGGTCGACCGGATTTCCATACGTAGAAAGAGTCTTCGATACATTTCCGAGGTGGAGTTTATTGAAATCCGCGCTTACGCGTGTAGCGAAACGTTTCTCCGGCGGGGAACCTATTCTTCGCTAACTCTACTCACTGCGCTTTTGTTAGCCTTTAGATACAGTTACGATGCAGCTATTTATATTATATTTCTGGAAAATTATTATATTTTATATTCTTCGAGAAAAGATAGAAAGAGGGATTGTTTTAGAAAAAATTTAAATATATTATTTTGTTAATATGTATATTAAGCGATAATAGATTATTATTATCGTACGACAAAGCGCATTTCAAGATTGAAGTATTCGAGCCAATTTACAATAATATTTCGAATGTTAATATTAATTGGTATCGATAGACGGTGATGGTAAATTAATTCCTGACGCTGGCAAAACGCAATTTTCATACATTATGCTCCTTTCGTCTGCACTTTCGCCGCAATTCTCCATTCCCATGCGCTTCCTCCATTTCCATCCTGCGGCCACGCTCGTTCGTCGACGTAACAAGAGGATGCGTCGAGCGCGTTTCATATTTATAAAAGAGTTAATATTTATCCGCCCCCGGGTGGGTAGCTTTTTGCTTGTCCATCTTCCACTCGGGTTTCCATTTCCATCCAGCGACTCCCCGAGTTTACCTTGATTTTCGTTCTTGAGTTTGACGCCGCGTTTCTCGCCGCCGGAACAGCTTCACAGAAAAGACATTGCCTCTTATGTCTCTCCGATACCTGTGATGTGTAACCACTTTGTGGCCGGGTCTTGCAATATTCCTTCATTGCGCAGCAAAATATAGTGAGTGTACAAAGTGGGTATGCCGCACAAAATGCAGCGTTACTTAACATTAGCAAGAAGAATTGCAATTTTTAACATTTTGTCTGCTGAATTTCAATCAAGTGGCCACTTAAAAATATAAATTATATAAAATCTCTTTACTGAATTAACGGAAGATAAAATTCGTTGCATTTAGGCTGCGGTCCACTTGACGCTACAAATGCTTTGAAGCGTTTTTCTTCTCCTTCTTTCTTCATTGAAAGAAAGGAGAAGAGGAATGCTTCGAAGCATTTGTAGTGTCAAGTGGACCGCAGCCTTAGATTGCCAAAAAGCTGACGCAGACTCTAACGTAAGAACGCATCTTTCCCGGTTATAGTTTCTTTTTTAGTTTTTCATTATATTTTCGGGTGTTCCGCTCAATTGAGATATATTTCAATAGTTGTTCCGCTGGAAATATTCGATCGTCGAGCAGTCGCATATTTCTCAGTTTATGACAAACGCGTCGCGTCGTCATAACGATCCTGTGCGTGGCGCGCGTACAGTTCGATAATTACGTTATCCCACTGATTGCTTTCCAATAACACGTTTATCCGGCCCGGTGCGTCCTCTGTGGTTATGAAGCGTGTCAGTTTTCGGAGGCGCGCCGCTTTGTCGCCGCTCCGGAACGCATGAATCATTTCGATGACCACACGCATCCCATTGCGCTTCTTGCTCGTCTCGTTAAGCGTCGCAGTTGCAAGTGCAACTGCCTAACCGAGTGTTAAATTTGTTCTGCTTCTGGAACCGATGACGACTATATGGCCTGCGTTATATCTTGATCTCGCACAAATTCGAGACATAATTCTTTTTGTAAGAGAAAAGAAGATAGTAGGAACGTCAAATTTTCAATTTTTATCATGTATACAAGAAATTCGTATTTTATCTTAAGGAAAATTTTAACCGCAATCTTTTTCATTAAGATTTGTTTACTGCACATATTTACGAAAAGAAATGCTTTGGTAATTCTATAGGAATATTCGCAATTCCGCTTTTAGACGCAAATACTATGAGTTTACATTGTTAGAGGATGAAATAGATAGAAAAGAAGTAAAAGGACTATCGAAAGAGATAGAAAAAGAACCTCACTGAAGTAGTGAATGGGAAGTCCTTTTTGGGCTGCGAAGAGCTATAGTCCTCTAGAGATGTACGTGCAGCTAGACGGATGTTCGGATAAGTACATGTATCTACGAGCGACGAGAAGGAGATGGATCGCTGCCGGGAGAAATACAGCCTATCACAGAGCGAGAAACGAAAGCATAATGGATAACTATTCCCGCGACGATCTCACGCGATTAAACACGTCCGCTGTTTACGATCAAATATTCAAATTCCAAACAAATCACCAGAAATAAAACGTAGGTAATTTGACAGTAAGATAAACGCGCGTGCTTTTCACGAATATATCGAATTATTTCATCAAAGTTGTTATCTTAAAAATATTATTTGGAAAATAGAATATCTTTAATTGTCAAAGTAATCTTAACGTGGTATTTTATTATAGACAACATTTTTTTTATCACAAAACGAAAAAACGCAACTAGTAAATTGATATTTAAAGAAACTGATAAGAAGGAAAGTAAAATCTAGTCAATCTATAAATTGCGTCAAAATTTAGAATATAATTCTATTTATAATTTTATATCCTGTGTAATATAAAAAAAATGTTTTAAAGTTAAAATACAAATATACAGTATCCCAAATCTTACATGACAATAAGCATTAACGGCAGACTCCTGAGATCATTCTGAGATGAAAATTCTAATACGAAGCCGAGGCTATAATAGTTTTTAATTGAGAATATTTATAAGTTGATTAATCAAATTATCTGAAACTCGCACGCTTAGGTACGGCACATTGCACAGTAATCAAAGTGCAAAAGTCACTCATTTATAATACGTTTTATGTAACAGCTTTGACAGCCGTGATATATGTATCATGCCTGAGCACGCGAATTTCAGACAATTGATTAGCCAACTTTAAATACTTGTCATTTATTACGGCATCTGCATTTTAGTATTAGGATTTCAAAATAACTACAAGAATTTATTAACAATTGTCACGCGAGGTCTAGGTCTATTTAATGTAATAAAGCAATTTTATAGTATGAAATGTGTGACATAAAATATCTGACGAAGTATTAATCTTTCTAATTATCTTACAACTAGACTAATACTTTTATACGTAGAATAAAGAAGAATCGATTTACGCTAAAAAAAATATATATATATATATAAATATAAGAATTATATAAATTATATAAATATTTTTTTAAATATAACCACAAAATAATAGATTATAAAGTAAAATATTTTCCTATCAATTACAGAAATTATTATTTAAGGTTTTGGACTGGATCTTAGTCTAATAATAATATTCTATATAATAAATTATATTATAATAATAATATAATATTATGGAGTAATATTTTTTGCAGTAAATTTTTAGTAATTTAATAATGACGCTTATTAGCATTAAAAAGTTAAATTGATTACCAATTTAAATATGTGGATTTACAGTCTTAACAAATAACTGTGTTTTAAAGACCGAGTTTGGAAAAAATACACAAATTTCACAGAATATTATTAATAGGCTATCAAGATCCAGCCCGGACCTTAAATGTCAATTACTCTAATTGATTGTATATTACATTGGTTCTGTTTTACTTATTATTGTAAGTATTTTTCTGTTTTCTTTCTTGATTTAGAAAAGAGCTATAATACAAGTCAGTTACTAAAATTACTCTGTGTAATAGTATTAAAATATTCACAACATATAAAGAACGTGGCATATAAAATTATAAACAGAGTTCTATTCTAAACTGTGATGCAAATTATAGATTGTTTAAAGTAAACAATCTATAAGTTAGTAACTGTATAATGCATGATGCGTTAGTAACTGTATAACGCATCATGCATTATACAGTTTTAATATTATATTATTGTATATATACTTGTATTATCTTTAAAAGATTTTACATTTCTATATTTAAATCGTTGAGAAAAGATCGTAATGTGGCACATTTTCGAATGTCGCGACAGCATAGCATGGAAGAGGATGAAGAGGAGAGGCAGGAAGGATATCCTCTCCTCTCGTGTCCTCCGTTTCGAGGATACCAAATTGCACCGTTCAGGTAATCATCACCCTATTGTAGCACGAGCTCGGAGATTAGAAGGCGGGCGTTATCACCGGTGAGAAAAGGGATGGGGGGGGGGGGGCGCCTGGAAGGACCGACAATTAGTGCGAATTGCACGTCTGATACAGTTTTCGCGTTAGTCTGATTGTTTTACCCTCGTCGAATTTTCGCCGACGGCTTTCTCCGCTGGTTAAACCGAATTTACGCTGGAAATTAGCACACGCGCCGATGGGCCGGCTGCAAGGAAAAACTTTGGCGAGGAAAACGACAACGATTGTTTTCCCGACTGCTGACAAAAAACAAAGAAAAAGGGAGCGAGCGTAGCTTCGTGTCGGTTTGAATAGCGTACGATACCATACACGAAAGAAGCTGTCGAAATAGCTGTTGTTTCAGTATATTTGTCATTCGGTGTGTATTACTTCGGTATCTATTAATTTAATATTAAGTAATAAAAGCTTTGATTTTGTGTATTATTACACGGAGAGAATTTTCTTTTAAAATTTACCCTGAAATCATGTTGTTGTGGGACAACATGTACCACCAAGAATTTTATGCGAGCTATTCTGATTAATATCTATCATAATAAAAAATATTAATATCTATTACATTAAAATATAAAATATGTTTAATTAATTTTACTAAAATATATCTAGGAAATTTCAATAATTTTTCAAAATTTACCAATCTGCTTGGTAATTTTTATCACGTCGTTTGTAAAATGTCCTTTGTATATTTTAAAAATTCCTTGGTTGCCAAGTTGTCCCAAGTTTGTAGTGAATTTAAGGGTAAAATGTAACAAAAAATTCTCTCCGTGTATCTAAAATTTTTCCATGATTGCGATTAAAAATCGTTTCTATTAAATTTCATGCTTTCCATACTGCACATACTTGAAATTTCATGATGAAATGTATTTTTTTTATCTTTGTTAATTTTTTAAAAGATTTCTTTTTCGCAGCATACGTTTTAATTAGTTTGCTGATTTATAAATTCAAAATTATATTAAATTTGTATTAGAATATTTTAATAACTTATAATATTTAAGTGGTTAAACGGAAGTAATATTTAAATAATTGGAAGATTTGGAATTTGTTCAAATTTTGATGTAATTGTTACGTAATAAAGTTTCTCAAGATGCAAATGTACTTTTATAAGATTTAGTTTATTCGTTGTGAATACATGATGATACGAAAGACTGTCGCAATCGCGTGCGCCGTTGAAAACTCTTTTGCATTCATACTTCCTCAAGTTCGTTAGTCTAGGCGAACGTTAATGAGTCGCGAGAATTTGACGCTTTTTTCGAGAATTTCAGTTTTTCTTTCCTGTTTTGCGTTTTAGTCAGACGCAGTCGTCGACCTTTGCAAACAATCAAATGCGTTGTCTGTCATATCTATAATGGGTTCAATGAATCGTCTTCAACTCATATCAATTTTAATCTTAGTGTATTTCGAGATATCCTGAAGTGTATATATTTTTATTGCAGTGATATGACTGTTTTCAGAAAACAAATTTAACAAATCTATATATGTGCAAATAAATCGATAGAGAAAACGGGAAACTCGCTAAATATTGCTAATTCTCTTTCATATACTTTCATAACTTCTATTTTTGTTCAATTTGAAATTTCAGATACACGGTTTTGCTATTTAAGCTTCGAACAGATATTACATAAATATTTTATTGCGTCAATTTTGTGGGGTGTCAAAATTATCCCGATTTTTTTTAACACACGTTGCAAATGTTACGCTATTTAAATGGGAACCGACGCGACGCCCGGCGGTCATGGAATCGACGCCCGGCACAAAGGCAAAGGACACTCAAAAGAGTGTCTCGTTTCTAGTTTCGAACTCGAACCCACTCACATTAGAATCCGTCGCAAAATCGGAAGAGCGCGTTACGCGATATCTCGCACTATTGCACCGGAGGATATCGGACGAAGGGTAGTCGCGTGCATACGTATATACGCATTCTTCGTGCCTTCGCGTACGTATACACGCGACGGAGCAATTCTGCACGCGTTGTAAAATCGTTATTGCAGCCGTAAAGTTCCACGCGGACAGATTGGCGCGGACGGATTACAAGTCCGATGTAACGGCCGTTGATTTGCGTGAATGGTACAATCGCGAGCGATGCGCATGCAAAAGGAAGACTTGAAAAAACGTTCGACGCGGGAATAGCTGCCATGGATGGCTTCGAACTGAATTAAGATGACATTTATGAATGTTTACTGCCTCGCGGTTAAGCGATTGTTTCGCCTAGCGAACGTATTCCGGAAAAGGTGAAGACGAAAGGGCTTCAGATGCATGCACACACTTATCGTGCTCGTAACGTTCTCAATGTATTTCGCCCCGAGCGCCTCTTCTTTGGTACACTGTAGCCAACTTAAAACTATACAAAGTCTAGTGCTGATCTTTGCCCAATAAGGAGCTTGCAGAGATCCAACAACGATATAATTTAAAAAAAATGTCCTATTTTAGCATATTATTATATTTTAATAATACTTTCTATTTTCTTGTATGTATCTATATATTGAGAGAAATTATAGTCGAGAAAATATATTATAATATATATTATAATATATTATAATATTTTCTTAAAACACATAGCAAAATTAGTATAATAAAATTTAGATATAAATAATGTATAATGTTGCGTAAGAGAGCTTACTCTTTTGCCGGCATTCAAATCGTTTATCAATTATATGATATAATTATCACTTTCGCGTCATACATGCGATTCGTGAGTGTTTATGATAACTCTTGCTCCTATTGCAATTGCATTTATTCAGTGCATTGATATCCGCGTCAAGCGCGCCCCGACAGGATATAAATCGACGTGGAAATGAATCCGAACACGAAACATTCGCTATTGGAGCGATTATCAATCTGGTTATCGAATTGATTCGCAGCACGATAGATCGTTTAAGCGTAATGACAGTAATAAGGTGTGGAGCGCTGCTCGGCTGACGATGTAATTTCATTGTAAACTCATCGGCTTTTACGAGCCACTCGTCACTCCCGGCATAAACTCGTCCGCGCAAAATTACATTTTGGCGATGTATTTAATATATTCATACACATATATCTGGGCGAGAGTTCGTGATGAAGGCCCCAAGTCAATTTTCCGAGAGTTCATGCGGTCGGTCGCGCAATATTTGACGCTTAGCTGCAAAATGCACTGCAGAACGGAATGAATGATATCGTTTTTAAACCTGTTACGTCTTAAATTTTTTATTTTTCGTGAAAAAAGCAAAACAACACACAATAGAATCCATAATGGACACACACATTGGCTGTAGAACATTTAATTATTTGACCATATGCGAAAACAATTTTCTATCTCTGTATAACAGTTATAAAATATTAATTATATAAATTTTTAATGTTGCTTGTTTAAATAATGAATTTTAATATTATTAAACTAAGAAAATTGTAAATTATACAAACTGTTCTCCTTATTTCGCTAATTTGAAAAATTGTAAAATAAATTACGAAATTTTATAAATGTTAGATTGCTGCGTTAGATTAGACAATTTTTATATTATTAACTTATTATGAATATGAAAAACTTATAATTTTCAAAGTTTATGTCATTTAATAAGCAGCAATACATATTTTTAATCAACGTAATTTACTCAAGTAAGCTATATGGAAGAATCTTATTAACTGCGTAAGTTAACTGCGAAGAAGGGTTCTACAGTGATTAACTCAGATCGCGATTTACATTAGGTGCGTTACAGAAAATTCTTCTGCAATATTAACCATCGACCCGTACGTAGCACATAATAATTGACGCGTAACTTTATCCGTCTACCGAGGAAAAAGTTCCCTAAAGGTTAATAGATATTATGACCCGTAAATTATAAAGTCAGTTAATTATGCTTAACTACATTTTTATTTTATAAAGAGAAAGTTTTGATATGCGATATGATATTTATACGCTAAAAACATTTTTCAATAGCAAAGGAATTGTAATTACCTTTAATGAAACACTAAAACGTACTAATATATTCCACTTGCATGGCATTTCTACTCATAAGACTTAATATAAATTTGATGAATATTACAAATTCATAATTTTAACATATATAATTTTACGATTATCTGGAACATAAATTTCATCTAAATGTTTAATTAGAAAAGCGAATAATTATTGGACAATATTTTGGATGGACTTATAGTTACTTAGAATTATTATTTACTTACACTATTTTTCTGATAAACGCATAAATGGAACTTTTTACAAGAATTTTATAATGCGTCATGTTTCAAGAAATTCAAATCATTGTAGGATCTCCGCATTTCAGGTGTCGCGATAAGTTAATTGGCCCGGAAGAATCTGTGCTTTTTTACAAACGGCTCTTCCTTAAAAAGTCTCAGCGTTTTCGTGGAATTTCAATGAGCTCGGCCGGTGCGCACGATCACCCTGCGCCTACAAATCAGACCGTGATTTATTGCACTCTTGTTTGCTCTCTTATTTTCCGCAAAGCCTCCCTCGTCGCTTTCTGGCGCGTCGTGACTAATTATGCGATCGACACGGCGAATCCCTCAAACGCGATTCTTTCATCCTTTTTCTCATCACTTAAGAATCTTGTCGAAGAACTTTTGATACCTTCGTAATAACTTGCTATGTATATAGGATGATTTGAAAGCTAAGAACAAGAGAGAGAAAATTATTGAGTACTTGTTTTATATTTGAATACCTCTTTATGCATCTCTCTTTATAAATTCAAGATATGTGTATTTTATTTATATTTTGTACCTGAAGTTAATTTTATTTATTATATCTAAAATCAATTAATTAATATAGAAAATCGAAATTATTTATATTTAAACTAATTTTTCTTAAAATTACATTTTTTTAAATTATTATATTAATTTAATACGTTGTATAATGTCGATATAATTTTACATTTCAAACGAACGATTTATATTAAAAAAATTTTATTCTCCACAAAAAAATTGAAAATAGAAAACGGATGATAGAATATTTCGAGCTTTCCTGATGAGGTGATTCATAGTTGTTCTTAACAAAATTTAACAACAGAGTTATATATAAGACTGGATGATTTTTTTGTAAAGTATTATTATATAAAATATTAATTATACTTTATTTTCTGTTGGGTAAATAAGAAAGCAAACAATTAATTTAATCTTTAACAATAAGATAAAATTAAATAATCTGTATTTAAGAAAAAATGCGCAACTATTAAAACATAATTAAATATATCTTAATTTTTTATTTTTAATTTACACAATACTTTGATCAATATTCTAATTTGCCATTGCTAACCCATTTATAAATTTATTAATTTTTTTCTATCGCAATTTTTGAAAATTTTGTTTTATAAATTTTGTAGGTTTTTAATTTCGTTACGAGAGTTAAATGTTCTTCAATATCTGATTGAAAGCGTCCCTCCGAGGTAAAGAGCCGCAACGCGGGATGAATTATCCATGCAGACATCCACTTCAATTCTTCCTCATATTTTCGACGAAAAATCATTCCCCCTCTAGTTCGTTCAATTTTCCTTCAGAGCAACGTGAAAAAAAAAACATTTTTGTTGGGTATTTCCACTTGGTATTTAATTTCATCGAATTTGTGCGCCAACTGCGCGCTCCTAATTAGTGCATTCATCGCTTCGGCTCACAGAGAAGCCGGCTATCATGGCTGCCGGATGGTCGGCGGCTATGATACAGCTTCTGTCTGTCCTAATATCCAAAACTTGTTATTAGCAATATCATTAACATCACAATATTGCCGAATAATCGATTGTTTATTTTCCCTCTTTCTATCTCCCAGCTATTTCTCCGCTTCGCAAAAATGAAAATTTTCGATATGTCGACTACGCAAAGCTGCTACTTTAATCTCTTTAATGCGCTGATGTGTAATCGTAAATAATGATATCGTTTACGTGCGCACGTATACTCGTTTAACGATTTTTGTGCGAGCTATAGAATAGCCATTTGCTGTTTGCTGCGCGTTCTTTGTTTTTATTTGGAAAATATTTCAGATGTAACGCTTATATACCGTAAAGTTACATAAATTCTGTTTATACTTTACAGTATAATTTATATGAAAGTTATAATTACTATGAGATATATAGATATATTTATTTTGCCAAACGTAATAGAGAATGTATTTCACAAATTAATATAATGCATTACTAGTGAAACGTGTAAAACACAAATATACAAGTAAGTTGTTATAATATAATTAATATTACTTACTAAATATAATCTTTTAAAATAGAAAACTTTGCAGATTTTAGTCTTGAAAAATGCGCGCAAACGGCTATAAAATAAATTATAAAAGCAAAACTTATTTTATTCATCAAGATTAAATTATGTGATTCTATCATTTGTAAACTAAATTGGTCTCTCTTTTAAATTGCAAATTTAAAAAAAAGAGAGATAGCGATTAATACAAACATTTTTTTTGCTATCTGAAAATCCCAGAATTGATTTGTAAAATCAACAATTTTTTTTAATGAGAAATGACGCGGGAGACATCAAGTGTATCTAAAGGGAAATAGGAAATGAAATGAAAAGGGAAAATGAAAAGACAGAAAAAAAAACAGAAGAAAAGAGAACAGAGAGAGAGAGAACAATTTAGTCATCGTATCTCGGGCAATTTACAGATTTTCGATGCGACAATATGCCTGCTGTTCTATTCAGTTCTCGAGATAAAAGAAACTAGAAGTAGGTATTAAACCGACAGTAGCAGAGACGTAAAAGAGAGCTCATGTTTTTTGCATAATTATTGCATACATTATCTGTATAATTGCTACAATTTCCACTGCATTTATCGCGGTTGATTTACAGTTAATTAGAGAAAACAAAATTGTGGCGTTGCATCGATGAAAATATTTTCAAGACACATTTTGTAATTACATCTAGGAATTGTGTTCACGAATTATGACAGCACGGCAAATTGCTTTTAGTTAAACTTGCATGCATTATATAATATCCACGAATACAATTTCGTACCTTACATTTAATTATATCAATAGCATTCTCAACTATTCTCGGTCATTATAACTCCAAATTGTACATTGAAAATCAAATTATATTAAAATATATTATCTCGAGCTTATAAAATTTTAATTTACCAAAGTATAAATGAAATAAATTTTAATTTATTGTATAGACAAAAATATAATTTGCAAATTTTTTTTAAACTTATAATATTACATTTGCAGTCTTTATATACAGTAATACAATTTATATTAATTTCTTGAGCACCAATAAGATCGTGAAACTCAAAGATGTCTCAAAATTGTTATAATTTTAGCAAATTTACTTAAAATTAGCGGTTTATATTCTTTTACGTTCGTAATTTTTTATTTAATTAATAATTATTTTATCTGTTATTTATTTAAATGATAGGTATTCGATGAGGGCTTTGATATTCTTGATATGTTTTATTATAGCAAAATGTAAAGTACTTATTGCGTACTTATGAAGATTTACTAGATCTCGATTAATAAGTAAGTTACAAAATAAGTTTTATTTACATTTATATTTGCATTAAAACTGTAGTAAAAAATTGCGTCTACGTAACTAAGAATAAAATCAGCGTTAAATACTTCTTATTTAACAACGATTTAAATTTGATTCGAGAGAGAAGGAGAGAGAGAGATTCTGCCTCAATAATACAGATGCGCATTCTGAATATTTTCATGCGTAAGAGTTTCACAAGGCAAGTTTCCGGAGATGATACGGAGGATACTTTCGAAGATCGCAAGGCAGGAAGATGGAGGATTTGCGAGAAGAATTATACGGAAGAAAGAGAAAGGAAGGGACGTTCTTGGAAAATTTTATAATTTACTTGCAAATTTCTTAACTGTCGGAAACTGTCTTTAAATACTAATTGCATATTTGCAACTAAATTTCACGAAAATCGCAAGTTTGGTGCAAAAATCAGAAGTATGAAGAACAAATATCAGAACTAAAGAGAAATATGAACAAAAGTAAGAAATGAGAATCAACAGAAATAGGAATTATATAATTGTATAAAAACTAAGTTTATATATGACGGATGTTTTAAATTTTTGTATGGCATGCAATATCTTTGAATCTTTTGTTTAAACCAAAAGAACATATAATTATAATTTACAAAATTACATTAATTTTCTTTTTATACTTGAGAATAGATATCTTATTCATTTGTTATTTTCATTTTTACTGAAGACTACGACGTTACACGAGAGTATGTATAGATTCAAAGATGATCGACGTAGTTTGTGACAAAAATCTCGATATTCAGCTCTAGAGCAATTTTAGGGAATCAGCACGAGGCAACGAGGCCTCGGAAGGCAATGACGCCACCTTATTAAAATCAGAGGAAAGCCTCGATATCGGATATATCGTGTATGAGATCGGCTATCGATTCTCAATTACGCCTTAATGGCGAAGTGCAGCCGCTGTATCGGACCGCTAAGTTCTGGATCATCTTCCGAGCAGCAAATGGGTTGCAGGGGATAAGATAGTACGGGACATGTTCCGTCGTGTACGGTCACGACACTAGAACGATGTTCTGTTCACATTTGGCGAGTGTGACATGTGCGCCTTTTGATCTACATCTTTGATAGATTCACTCGTACTTTCAGTCCTTCTTAAAAAATATCATTATTATCATCATTATTATTATTTTAGTTATATTAATTATATCCATGATCTTCTTTCTATGCTATTTATGCGAAGTATTATATCTGTACATATGCTTTATTGTTATTACTTATTTTAATTGCATTAAGGATTTGTTGACGTTCTTCCTTTTGAACGTTGACGTTCTTCCTGTTGAAGTATTGTTCTGTAATATATTTATCTCTATATGTATAACATATCATATCTTCCTCACTTTATTAAATTATTATTATTATTATTATTATTATTATTATTATTATATTAAAAATTATAAAGGAATTAGCAATTGCATGATTATCTAAATCGAAAAAAATAATGAGTTTGCATTTTTGACACATATAATTTATAGAAAGAAAAGAACAATTGCACATGTACAGAGATATACTACTTTCCTTCAAAGTTTCTAAAAAGTACTATATTGATACCAATCGATACCACACTCTACAACAAACTGTACGTAATTTTTATAGCATGTAAGACTCCTTTAGAGCGGATCCTGTTCTTAATTTTAGTCACAATGTGTTGCTTGCTTTCTTAAAAAAAAACCTCATGCTTCTGAGCTTAATTGCCTTTTCCTCTTGAATGAGATACTCGCTTTATCTCGTAATACGGTTCATAACCACGCGTCTCCGTCTATGATCTAGCAAGAAGGAAACCTCCACGGATACGTCAGCCATTGCACAGTGCATCGAGTCAGAAGATTGCATTTTCGCACGACCCACATTCCAGCCGCAAAAGTAAGTCGACCTCCCCCCTGTCCCTCGGCATCCCTCTCGATTCAGCCTATCTCTCGTGCCCACCCTCCGGATTTCCTCGCCAAAAGTTTTCCAAGCGGTCGGTGCGGTGAGGAGAAATGCATCGTGAAGGACGTTGATTCTCGATTCCGTGAGAGGGAAAGAGATCGGCCTTCCTGGCACAGCGGGCCCTTATCTCCCTTAATGAACCTCCTCAGCAGTCGCTCGACGATGTTCGCGCGAGTAATTCGCGCGACGTCATGATGTACACGGGACCGGAATACAACCCAGCGCGTCAGCGAGTATATATTGGTGCGATTCGGGTTATGGAGACAGGGTGATGCGCTCGCTTTCTCAAGATATTCTTGGCGTCTGTGACAATTGCAATCTCGATTTCCTTTCCTATACATATACACATGTATCTTTTTATATACTTTCTCTTTACATATCTGGCTTTTACCTTCAGGAATCGAATTCTTCTTGGCATCACGATATTGCATTTAATCCGTTGAGACCGTATTTATTTCCCAAATGTCGAAATCAGAGAGCAGCATTTATTTTCGTCCTTCATAAAACTGGAAAATGATAAAAGTCGAATATAAATTTGTAAGTGTTTTTGTTAAAAATACAAATATTAACCCTATTTCCTCCAACCATGCCCTTTCGTGTTCTACGAGTTTCTAATTCTCGCATCATAACTCACGAACGAATTGACGAAATTTAATGTTCCAAAGCGCAAATTAAAGCTAAAAGTAGTAGCTTTAATTTGCGCTTTGGAACATTAAATTTCGTCAATTCGTTCGTGAGTTATGATGCGAGGATTAAAGGGGCGGAAAAAACGTTGGAGGAAATAGGGTTAAAATAAATGTATCTTAAAGAAAACAGTTTTAAAACATTCCGGAACATGTAAGATTACACTGGTTTACAGCCAAAATGTACATTCAATGCCACCATTTTTTTCCTATGTATTTTGGCCCGCTAAACTCGAAAATCACATAGAAAAATTTTTTTATGGATTGGTTTTCGAGATATGAATTTTTGGATCTTTTTTGGAGCAATTGCTCATATATAACTCCGGTATTTATCCATAGATTTTCTTCATCAATAGCTTGTTTTCTTATTGTTTACGTATAGGTCGTACTTTTACGAAGAAAACAAGCTATTGATGAAGAAAATCTATGGATAAATACCGGAGTTATGAGCAATTGCTCCAAAAAAATCCAAAAATTCATATCTCGAAAACCAATCCATAAAAAAATTTTTCTATGTAATTTTCGAGTTTAGCGGGCCAAAATACATAGGAAAAATATAGTGGCATTAAATACAGAAAAATTTTTTTATTTTGTAAACCAGTGTTATTAGCTAACATTCGCATTTCCATATGTCGTTACTTCTTTTATTATGTTTTTTGAGCAGACTTTACATGATTTAATTGGATGCTGTTTCTTAGTAATAAGCGGAATATGTCTTGGGAAATATGCTCAATTATGCGCAATCAATAAATGTTCTCTGGCTTCGACATTCGGAAAATAAATACAACATTAATAGAATAAAAATATGTATAACTTTTATACAGTATATTTTTTAAGAAATATAAATATTGCAACTTAATATAACTTTCAATAAGTAACAAATTTTAAACTAAATTATAAACTGAATTATTTCTAAAAGCTATTTATTGCATCGTGGAAAGTCATAACGAGTCCGACTAGTTGTCACAAGAGTCCAAACACATCACGAATCAGATTCGTAATACAGTCTCCGTAGATTAATGAAATATTGATCTTTCAGTAGTAGTATGCAGTATCATGTTTTGAATAAGCTAATCCTGATGCTGGACCGTGAAATGGACGTTTCTCATTTCCCTCAAATTGTAATCTCTTTTAATTCAGAATGATTCTTGAATCCGTTTCTTTTTACGGTCGACAAGGACATGACAATTGTTATTGTGAAACATAACCCGTTGTAAATCGGTTTTGAAATCGCGTTAGCGTCCTCGGTTATTCAGCTATCCAGCATCTCGCGGGAGCCGTAATTTCTCCCGTTACTTATATACTCGTGCGTTGTAACGAAGCACACAGCCGGCACCTGGCTTCACGACGCCGTGTAATAAAGTCCCATTATTACCTTCGTTATTGTTCTTAACACGATTATGCTCGCTCGAGCGCGCACGAGCGAGACTTCGGCTCGTGGTTCCCGCGCCCGGGAAGCACGCTCCTGATACACCCGAAAGCTCCACAAAAAATAATAAATTGCGGCTGGAACCTACAAGTCTTAAACGAAAATTGTATCCGCCATTTAAAACTTCCCCTTACTTTACGATACATTTCAAATTCGGTCACTGCCGAAACTTGAGACATATATGGTCAGGAATAACAAATTATGATTGAAAAGCTTGATGAAGCTCTCGTTATTCTCACTTTGATAAATCTTAATGAAATCTTTTTTTTTTTAATAAGCTAAAATTATTTCCTGATTTATAGGTAAAAATTTGAAGGATACAGAGGAAAAACCACCCAGAATAATTTCGAGAAAAACGCAATTTTAAGTTTCAAGACATCAGATATCTTAGGAAGCTATTGAAAAATTAGTACAAAATTTAGTAAATATCGGAACGAAGCCTTATTGTTTACTGCAGTGTATGTTGGACCCTGATAGTTCTCCCTCACAAGCGCGTGGATTATGATCGTTTTTTCCCCCAGCACGGTACATATTTCGGTCTTATTTCCAATGAATTGTAACTGTTCTTAATCAAAACAGATAAGAATTATGAAAATTCTTCGAAAATGCCACAAGATAGCATAATCAGATCACTTTCGACAAAAGATGATCATTTTTCCCTTGTATATATCCTTCATTTATCAGTCTATTCTTTTTAGACTATACATATACAAATATGTTTTATAAAACTTATATTTTATACTATCATATAATTATATAAAAATTTATATAATATAAATTAGATAATATAAATAATTATATAATTTTATTGTTTTCCTTATTTTTCTCTCTTATTGGTTATACATATACATATAATACAACCAAAAGTGGTCAAAATTTGAATTTGCTTTCGAAAGAAATACTACTTTATTTGCTTTTGAAAGAAATACTACTCACTGATCGTTTCTCAAGCATTCGATATACGCGTTCTCTTTATCGTAGAGGTTTACTATATGAAATCCCACGGAATCGACGCGATGCGATATAAACTCTCGACTCGGTGCAAGCTCGAAAACGAGAAACTCGCATTGCCACCCCACGGAAAGGAGCAACGTCCATGCGATGCAATTCCTTTGCTCAGCCATATTTCAATCCTGCACGTCGGCGAGCGGAAAATTCGGCCCGCGGAAACCAAAGAAATGACCACGATGATTTGTTACCGCGAGAAATCCTTCTGCCTTTTGTTAGTCGGTAAGCGTCGCAACACAAGTAGATTAAACCTGCCTGTTTTGATACGAAACTTCTCGCTGATTTCTTTGTTTTATTAACCCTCCATTGCCCTCGTTCGGCAAACGAACGTTATAGTGCTATCGTATGAGCGCTGTGTCACGCCTGTACGTGTATCACTGTATTAGTGCGGCGTTGTTTTTTCAGCTCAACACAGTCTTAAGTCCATCTACGGATTGGAATTGAGATTGGATTGAAATTGAACCAATCATAATAAAAAAATTAATCTCAATTTTAGTGAACTTGACTGTAACTGCCGAAATGTGTATTTTCTCGTTTCTATTGAAGACTTCTGCTAAAATCAAATTATTTGCCATAATTGTTCTTTTTTTAATTTTCTAGAGAAAAGAATTATACCCGAGAATAAAATTACGTGATTTATTTAATAAGTTAAAAAAATAAAATTAGATCTTTATATTTTTTGCGGCAATTTAATTAGACTTTTATTAAAATCGTATAATTTTACTTCTATTTTGGATAAAAATCTAAAAGTAATAATAATAATTTAATAGTTGAAAACATGAATTTTTCAAAGTGAAAATAAATTACGTTCTCGTAAAAAGTTGAGTAATTTTTCAAAATAGAGTGATTAATATCAATCATTTAATTGTCATTAAAACAAAAACTTAAATTTTCTTGTAACAGTTATTTATTTGCTGTTATAGTATATTATTTATATATATTCTTTGATTAGACTAAATTTTTTCATCAAAATTAAAGTTTAAGTACTAATATTTCTATTCTATAAATCATATTCATACATTTTATTTTGCTTCCGTATTTGATACATTTATAATGTCTTCCGCATTCTATTTAATCTATGGCATTTGTACAAGATAATTTCCCAAAATATTTTGCATATTCCTTTAAATCTAATTTTGAGCAAAAAATATATTTTACGTTATATTATCCTAAATACTTGGAATAATTGATTTGATTTATTCCTTTTTTATGGCGTTATACTTAGGTTTTTGCCTTGCGTTTTTCTTTGGCTACATAATTTGCATAGAAACACTATTTTTATTAATTGATTTTTTTCAGTACTTTTATTCTAAAAACACTCCCTCTATCATTATCGAACAAAGTTAATCGTTATCTTAGGCAACGCTAATGCCTCAAGAAGAAGCACAGAAGTAATATGGAATAAGAATTTATTTGTCGAGATGAATTTAAAATATTAGAAACAAAATATTCAGCGTACATTTATTTCATAATACTTAGTGTTTGTTTTTACGGCGTACACGCCATCGTGCGTCGTGTTGTCATTTGCGTAGCGAGAATCGAGCAACAAAAGCCGCTTCGTGCGTCGTCACATTATTCCATCGAGTCGCGACAAATACTAGCAGATACTAACGACAAATACTAGCAAATATTAGCAGATATAAAACACTATTGTATCTACTAATTATCATGATAAACGATAATTAGTCCGCACAATTAAGCATTTATGAACGAATCGAAGCGACGATTATTCGTCTAATCATTAGGTACCGTCAACAATATTTCGCGCAATCTATTTTATTTGGAAAGACGATAGAGATTGGAAATTATAATTACCGTTTCATGGTATTTACGGACAATAGCGGTCTCTTTGTTTGAATTCGAACATATTCCGTGCTGTGCTTTGAATTTTTGGTGCAAACGTAATTTGCTTCGAGATTGATAACAAGTCATTCGAGTAACGAGAAGCCGTGTTGATATCGATCGCATCGACAACCCACTTGAAAGGGAAGAAATATTTCAAGGAAGCAAGGCTGACTGGTGCGTGGTCTTGGTGTTTGTCAAGCACAGCGCGCTGCAGCGTATTACGCAAAGCCGCGCTGTATTGTCATTCGCACGATGAAACTCGAGTTGGCAGGTAGCGGAGCGAAATACCAGCATATTATCCATTAGTACGCAATTATTTTCCACGCACAATTAACAACTATTGCCCCGCGCGGTTAATTAACTCCCGCGATTAACGATTGTAAATGTATTTAGCTATTTACCGAAGCGGTAGCGGATGGGAATTATTAATAATTGTTTCACACGGACAATTATGATTTTTTTTAACTGATGCTCAAGTTCGAGTGCCTCTCGCATTGTGCTGCGAATTTTTCGTCGAATTTAATTCGTTGTTTTCGAATTGGAAGTGCAGAGTAATATATACGAATCATTAATTGGTTCGCGCGCGCGCAAGCGCGAATGATTTAAATTTAAATAATAGGAGACCGTGATATATCTATTATATATTAGTAATACGTAGATATTTCATTGAATTTTCGTACATGTTTGTGATTCGATAAAATCTTTCCTTTTTAAGATACTGTTTATTGTGCACTGAGAGAAAAATCCAGGTCGTTCAAAAATTAACAAACGGACAATCCGACACTTTCTTAAAAAGCCGATCAATTATCAATGATATCCGGCTATCTTGATTGGACATTATTCTAATCTTGATCGACTTTTCATAATTCCGATTAAAAATGTCGGATTATCCGTTTGTTAATTTTTGAACGACCTGGATTTTTCTCTCAGTGTGCCTATTAATTTGTGTGGTTCACGGATTTTATGCAGAATTTTTTTGTTGTTGCTTTTCTGTTAGTCCGTCGTATATAATGAAATGCTCATCGCGCATGATTATATTGTCGAGAATGAACGCGCAATCGTAATTAACTGTGTTTTCGCAAGTATTGTGTTGTGAGTACAACGAACAAACCTGAGAGAAGGAGGAGGAGCTTCAGGAGGGCGATAGCAGAACAAACACGGAGTGAAATAACATCTCGTAGAGATTTACTACGTATCACGTTAGAATAGTTGTATTGGGATTAGTATATAAATATTTATTGTATAATGTTAGAATTTATACAACCGACAATTTATTAAATATTTTATACATCAGAGGTAAAGCATAGGTAATAAAGATTTTCAGAAAAATCGTCATTAATCTTTAAACAACTC
Source organism: Temnothorax rugatulus (assembly GCA_035220575.1). Lineage (NCBI taxonomy): Eukaryota > Metazoa > Arthropoda > Insecta > Hymenoptera > Formicidae > Temnothorax > Temnothorax rugatulus. The sequence goes on from JASTWL010000125.1 coordinate 63,023, forward strand.
TGATATGACTTTTGATACATATTTCAACTTAATACAGATATGAAATAATAGAAAAAACCGTATTGGTAATGTTACATCTGTGCTATTTGATATTTTAATTTTAAAATACAACAAAGTCCTATCGGCCATTTTACATTTGTGAAGCTTAATTTCCGCTTTTTACTCATAAATATTGAAAAATAATTTAATTTACATATTTAATAGATTTAAAAGATTCTTATATATGTAGAATTTATCATTTGGTTTATCATAATGTAAAAATTAATAAGCGCCGTTACATACTTGTTTTATAAAGTTACGTGTACCCTTTGCAGATAATTTAGCAGCTCAAAAAAATCTCGATTATTTTACAGAACAATAGTAATTTTAAATTCAAGACAAATTATATCAGTCTATGAATAAATAACCAGTTTACATCTCAATTTAGAAAAGCGCAATATAATTCGCATTTAATGAAATATAAAAGTGCTTTCTATAAAAAAAAACACGTGATATAAAATTATTGACCAACAATGTGCAAAATGTTGAACAGATGTAGGTATTTATGTATTATATAATCTCATTTTTTGGTACTAAATTTTATTATGCTTTTTTATGCTCGTGAGTTAAGTAATGAAGCTTTCGAGTGTCTTATGGAATTTTTAAGTTTATGTATTGCATAAAATCACATTTCTCGGCATTAAATTTTATTTTAATTATTAATAACGCATGAGAAAGTATTAATATTTTAAGGAGGTTGTAATCTCTGGAAAATCATAATTATTGCGCCTTTTTATATTCGTGATTACGAGTAATGAAGCTTTCGAATTATACCTTATGGAATTTTTGAGTACATAAATTATTCCGTCAACATAAAACGCCGCGGTGACGCCTTATAATGACAAGATTAAATTCATAATGTTCGGCAGCACCATTATTATCCATAGTCTCCCCGACCGGGTTAATAATGTTGGAAAGTTAACGCTGCGCAAGTTTGCGCACTCAACGGCGAACGTTATTATGCCTCTCCCGCAGTAAGGGTAACGTAAAAAGAGAATGTCGTGCGCGCGGTGTGACGCGCGCGGAGGGAAAGGGGGGCAAGGGGAGAGCGAAGCAACCGGGATCGAGAGCAACTGTTTCTCTACCCTGCGTTTCTCGCCAACCCAGCCGACAACAGCAGTACCACCACCGTCGCGCGCGCCGGTTCTACCACCACTAAACTACCCATCACCAACACCATCGCGCCGGGTTCCACCGAATACGACGACCATCCGACCCGCGTTTACCCCTACGTCGTCGCCGAGGTAATTGCGTGTTTATCCGCTCGGCTTAATTACGTGTCCGCTTGTCCAGCTGCAGGTGGTAAATTCCGTCCGCCATTTTGCGGCGCGCGCGCGGCACAACGTCCCGCGGATATTTTTCTTCGACGACGGCAACTTGACGACGCGGCAGCTTCGACGGAAACATGTTTGTCGATGAATTATTAACTTCGCTTTGACGAGGAGAAAGCCCTGTGCTCAGCAATGCGTCTAGTTTTAATGTAAAATATATCTACGTAGTTAAGTGTCCACCATTTACCTCCATTATTTTGTTTTATGTATGAACTGCATGGAATGAATAGTATTTTTTGCATTTTTGCGCTTACTAGGAGTTTGACTGATTAGGGAGGTTTTTCAAGTAAACAAAATGACAAAGATTTAAGACATTTCTTTTTATTCTGCAAATATTTTTCACTTTATGTCATTTATGTCATTTTCAAATGCTTGCAAAATTATAGAATAAACCGTTTTTTACGGTACGCATATATAAGACATCTCGTGTGAAGCTTGCATTTCGGCTTGCTTCACCGTATGATTTGTGTGGCTGTCATCGCCAAAGTCGAATGACAATTAAAGTTACTTATTCAAAACGTAGTTATTTTTTTATTGTGTGTGTAAATGTTTTGTTGTAAAAAAAGCTAAATGGCGCGCGCTTGTAGTGTCTAGTTTAATCAAAAAGCTCGTGTACTAAGTGACGATATAAACTCAAACTTTTGCAAAATGTCACTCCGCGATCGACTGAGCGATGTATTTGCATAATGCATATCCATTCGCCGTGCAAAAAGCCAAAGGTTCACTCGAGTCAACCGCTCTCTCTCGCTCTCTCAATTTTTTTCTGTTTTCCCGTGACAAAGAGAATGCACGCGACCGCACTTCGCGACTGCACACTCCGCCGATTCGCGCGTATAGCGGTGCGCTTTTATCGCGCGACGCAATTAGGGCCGCGATTGAAAGTCGTCCCCGAGGCGCTCGACGCGTTTTTCGCGAATGGCAGCAAAAAAGAGAGAGAGAGAGAGAGAGAGAGAGAGAGAGAGTGTGTGTGTGAGTGAGTGTGGAGAACAGGTGTATGCAGCGCGAAAAAAGAAAAAGAAGAAAAAATGGAGGACGAGGTCGTTCGCGCGTGAGAGAAAATTTCTCGGTGTGGGCTAATCGAGATACAGGGTGATAACAAGTGTGTAGGACGAGTGCACGCGGTTCTTTCACGGGACGAGAGAAGACACTCCAAATTCGTTCGTACAAGAACCTTTTTCCTCGCTCCTCCCCTCCCCCTTGCAATTTTTCCCTCTCTCCTTCCGCTTTCAGCGAGCCTTAAAGCTCTCGCCCCAATTTCTCGTTGAATGCCGGGACGCGTGAAAGCGGCTGACCCCACCTCGTCTTCTTCTCCTTGTTTTTTTCCGAGCGACCTGCCTCGCAAGCGAAGCGAGCGGGCAAATTCTCGCGTAAATTGACGCGAATTGGCCTAGAATCTTTACGCGATACAGTCTGAAGATTGTCCCTTTTAAACGAGCTTTAATTGAACGGTGCTCGCTATTCTTTTCTCCAAAGTACGCGTCAATTTAATTGGATTGAAATAATTGATTTTATTATATATTATATGATATACATATATTTAATTATACTTGGATATTTTCATTAGTTTCATTTGTCTACTTTATATACTACATCTTTTAAAAGTTTAACTATTAACATGTAGCTAACATATTAGAATAGTTGCGTATATATAATACATACAAGAAATCTCATTCCAAATAAATTAAACTGTAACGACAAATTCTTCGACAAACGGAATTTATACAATACATTTATGCAATAAAATGTAATTTACGCTTCTATATCGCGAGACACATCCCAGGTAGCACAACGTCGTCAATTAGACGTCTTTTTTACGTACGCATTCGCCAGAACGTACGTCAAACTGACGGTCAGTATGACGTCTAAATGACCCTATATTGACGGCCATTTGTCACAGCATAAGTGACGTCATCGGATGACGTCAAATTTACATCAGTATATGACGTAAGTTTATAATAATTTTAAAAATGCTCTAAAAATGACTTAAATATGAGTCATTTAAAGGTATGTATATGCCGTTATGCTTTTGTGAATTAAAAATTAAAAAAAAACAAAAAAAAAAAAGAAAATACATTCTTATGTATATGTCGTGTGTGCATACAGCCGCGCGGTCACCCATCCAAGTCAGTACCACACTTAACGTTGCTTGACATCGATGATCGAACGGACTAGTGGTGATCCTTTGACTCTGGCGTTTCCTTGTTGCTAATACTCCTATATAACATATCTTTATAATGTTCAAAAATTGTGTAATGATAATAACCGGTAAATATTAAAAATAATAACGTAATTACAATTAATGTACAATAATTATTAATATAAAATTCGTATATTTAACATAATATAATATTAATATAATAATGTTAACAATATATGAGAACGCCTAAAGACGCTACCTGACAAAATAAAGAATTTATTTAATGAATCGAATCAAAGTTGAAAAATAATTAGAAATCAAATTTAAAGAAACATAAATCTAAAAAAAAATCAATCTTTACTTTATGTATGTGCATATATAAAAATAAAATGGTTGTGTACCAAATTTGGTCTTAAAATACCCAGGTAGCAAGCACATGTCATTTTGACGTCAAATACTAGTCATGTTTGTACAAATGACGTCAAATGACCAAAAAGCGACTATGTCTTTAAAAATGACATTATACTGACGTTATTCCATAACGTCATCATGACGTCTATTTTTAGTCATTTTTGGTCTTTGACATCGGCGACTAATAATGGACGTTTATAAGACGTCATTTCTTAGACCATCTAAAGACGTCATTTTAAAGACGTCTTAAAGTCGTCCAAATAAGGTCCTTTTGTAATATAACTATTTTTACTTCTTAATATTGTATAATAAAGTAATAATAAAATAAAAACCACAAAATTAACTACAATATGTTTGTTTCGCAACTTTATGATTGAAGTGGCGAATTTATGGTATAAGTGGATGTAGTTGCGTGTGATTATAGTTTTATAATAACTATTTCATGCAGTGTTATAACTATCAAGAAGATTATCATTACAAGATTTTTGAACACGTTAAAGATGTACCTGTTATAGACAAGTACAGTTAATAAGGAAGCATCAGGGTGAGAAGATCGTCACTGTCCACTGGATCATCGAAGTCAAGCAACACGGGCACGGTACTGTACTAGGATGGGTGACCGCCTTGAGAGCATGTAACGAAACAGTTACAGGTTTTTTTTTTTTTTTTTTTTTTAGATGAAAAAAAAGAACATTTTTAAATAAACGTTTATTAAGTAGACATTTTAACATTATAATTTCATTAAAAAACATTTCTAGAAACCGGTATGTCGTACAATGGACCTATTTTTGCCGTCAATAAGACGTCAGAGAATGACGTCAATTGTCTGTGACGTTAGACCGTCATTTTAACGTCATTATGCCGTCAGTTAGTGACGTCAGGAATGGTCAGTAACTGACCAAAATTTGACGTCAAAATGACTTGTGTTTGCTACCTGGGTAACGTCTAATTTATGTCCTTTTCATGACGTCATACTTTCGTCCACAATAAGACGCCAAATACACGTCATATAAATGACATATGACGTCTTGGACGAAAAATGACCTTAAATTGACGTCAAAAAGACCATGTGCGCTACCTGGGATAAAAGTCAAAATAGAAATACAACAGACTTAGTTCAATTAAAACCAGAAATAAAGTTTTAAATCTTACATGTCAGGTACATAAAAGGTGTTGTCTAGACTCCGAAAACTTGCTATTCGTGTCCGCTCGTAGAAGGATCGTCTTTAAAAGACTAACGGTCGTTAAGTGGTGCGCATCAGGTCTGTCCTGGGTGCGAGCGACAGGTGGAATAACAATTACGTAAGACGAGCTCATTAAGCGGAGGATTTACCCTCTTCAGGTCGCGCGGACGGACGGACGGACGGACGGACAGATCCTTGTAATTGCGGCAATTATGTCCAGCCCGATCGAAGCGACCGGCGCGCGGCGCGAAAAGTCGATTTTTCGCTAAGCGTACCCGATCTGGCCGGTAAATTTCCACCGGACGTGTTCTACCGTCCGTTTGTAATCTTCCAGCCAGAAATTAGTTTCCCGTCGGCCGGCGTTATCGACGTTCCGAAAAGGATTCACCGACAGAATCCCGGCCGCCGCCTCGTGCAGCCGCTCTTCTAATTTCGGGGCTCTTCCAGGATCTCGCACACTTCTGGCTCTTCTTTCTCTTTTAGATACTGTCTCGACTCGCGAAGTAAAGTTACGACTCGGTGGAAATAGCAAACGGCAGTCGCGAATATCGTTAAAAGCATTATTAAGATCCTAAAGATGTCGTGGCTGTTAAATTAAAAGAACGTCTGCGGAGGAAATGTACACGTAAATATTTGAAGCGGAATGACATGGCTATTCGGAAAGGAATATCATTTAATAAATCACGCGCGAACATATGGATCTATCTTTACAATCACTTTTTATCCATAACCGGAAACTCATATACGAATTGAATTAATTAAACACATCATTGATATAAATAAATATTTTATTCTACAACTTTAATTTGCTATATTATTTTTTACTTTTTAATAACTTTTCTACTTTATGTTATATATAGCTGTATGCTGAATATATATATGCCCGACATTTATGCATATTCATATCTCATTCGCCCAGTTATTATATAATTTCTCTATTTATCCAAATCTTTTTCACAAAATTAAAAAATTACCCGATAAAAAGTTAATTTATCGCAACGTAATGTCCGGCGTGCCGGAATACCGCGTCGTGATGCGCCGGCTGGCTTGAGAGTCGGCATGCGAGCGTGTCGTTGTTTATCGTCGTCGTCGTCGTTACCTTAGTTCGGGGCTCGCCTTTGGAATTTCATGCGCAGCGTCGCGCTGCCGAAAAGGCCAGACAGTTATCGGACGATAATTCGTGGAGCGTCGCAGAGACGGCGCGGCGCGGCGCGGCGCGGCGCCCGGCGTCGGGGCGATAATAACCGTAGAAGGCAAGAGAGGCGCCCCGTTTAAACGGGGGCGACACGGCCGGACATAAATCTTGGGAAAAACACGCGTGGCAAAATTGCCACGGGCCTGGACGCTACGCCCGGAAAATATGTCACCCTCCACCTCTGCGCCCCCTTCGACCTCTCTTCCCTCCCCCCCCTCTTCTCCCGCCCGCCCCCCCCTTCTCCAGCTCGGTGCATCCAGCTCCTTGCACTTGCACTCGCACGCCGTCGTCCTTCACCGTGCCTTGCTCCTTTTGCAGTCTTATGTACTCTTCGAAACTGCCAGGACCGCCGTCATTTACCGCGACTTTCTTGCGAACCGTTGAATTACAGCGAACGACATCATTGCCTTTTATGAGATTTTTTTATGCGCCTACTCTCCCCATCTATACCATTCTAGTTGAGACATCGGTCGAAAATCGAGAACGGGAGAGCTTTTTATGCTAAGTACGTTGATCGAAGGAATTTTGTCGCCCGTCTCCTGAAAGAATATCAAGTTCTTTTTCTTCGTAAAAAGCACGGATTTTATGTTCTTTCGAAAATTTATTTATGCATTTGTAAATTTCTCGTTAGACCTCTCTATGCGATCCTATTAATTTGATGTCTTTCATTGAAAGACGCAAAAATACGCGAGTTTCTTGTAATACATGCATTACCTGGAAGAATTTCGTTGCACGTTCCAAAATATGAAATTTGCTGGCTTTCCGAAATTTTATTTTTCTGTATTTTTATTAAAATCCATTTATCTCTTTCTGAAAGAAGTTAATAGAAGATATATATCTATTATTCTACATCTATTCTTAAAATAACATACAATCTTAGCATAGAATTTTATATTCTTTTTCAATAATTTGTTTCTGGATTTACACATCCTTATAAAATAATAATGTTTCTTAATTGAGAAATCTCTCTCTTTCTCTTCAATAAAATGATAAAGGATGAAGCGATTTAAAATTTCAGCAGTCCGTTGCAGCGCTTCGTACGCGTTTTTGGAATAATTGTTTCTATTTTACGCCTGAAGGGCCTTCACATGTAAGCCAACTTGCTGTCGTTTTTTTTTTGTTTTTTGTTTTTGGATGTTTTACGCGCGTATGATCGCGGAGGATAAAATCGTCAGAGAATTCTCTAACATTGCGCGTCATGATCATGCTCGGCCAGCTATACTCACGACTATCAGACAATACAAAATTCTCACAACGTTTTGAATATGATCTCTGCGCTAGATTTTGACATTATTCTGATTAAGATAGATTAAATTTTGCAAAAATATGAAAGTAATTTTTACTTCTCTTCTCGAAAAATATTTATAACTTTATTTAGCGGCGTTTTATTAAAACTATCACGTGTAGATTTTCACCTAAATATCTAAAAAACAAGAACGCGCGCACTATATCTGACCCTGAAAAGTGGAGGTAGAATCACGAAGGACTATCATTTCATTGATGTTAACCGTGCGTCCAACTTGGAATTCCCATTGTAATATCGATCACTCGTAAAATAATCCGATAAGAAAGTTTGTTGGCATTCGGTGGGCAATTTGAAATTCGAAAACTCGATAAATCGTCGTCCTATTCCCTCGTCTCCAATCCCTCTCTTTCTCTCGGTGCAGTCTCTCGGCCGGTGCATGCCGACTCGGCATATGGAGGCGAGGAGGAGTACTGCAATGCAGTCGCCCGCCGAGAGCCGTGAGCATGTATTCAGGTATAGCCAGACACGAGAGTCAGACTTAACAGGGGAACGAAGCACGGCACAAGACGGCCCCGGACAATGGCGTAGCAAAACCGAAGTTGTAAATAACTGGTTATTAAATTATAGATTTATTCTTTTCCCTCTCTCTTCTTCTGTTTCTATAGTTATAAAAGTTATTTATAAAATATAATTTTTATATTAATATGAGGTTAATTCGGCATATAAGTGTAGAAAGTTTGAGGATTTCCGAAAACTACAAGTACAAACCTATTTTTTTCTATCTAATCTGTTTATTTTGTATTGTAACAAATTTTGTTAATTATTATATGGACAGAAAATACATAACATATTTAGATTAATTTTACTTACTGAAATAGCTTTGTTAGATGTGAAAATTATTTTGATCTAATCATAAATTTATTCTATTTTTTTCTCTATTCTCTAATTTTATGTTGTCTATTCTCATATTGATATTCTGACAATAATTTTCTTGTAATAGTAAAATGTATTTACCATGGTGTTTACGTTAATAGCAAATTAACGTTCTTCTAAAGAAATTTATTCATCAAAATTTTTCTAATTTTCCAGCAAAACGGATCTTATTGTAGCATTAAACAATTTATTAAATTTGTTTGCTCTTACATCAAATACCTATATAGTAGCAGCAACGATTTTGCTGCAATAGCTAAATTTACAATTCTTGGACGAATTTTATATAACACTCACGAGACACGTGTAATTTAATATCGTGAAAATGTCATGCGTGTGTTTGGCTTAAATTTACGCCACTGCGGCTTAGCGAAGTCATATGCCGACTGTTTTCAAAGCCCTTGATTCTATATATATAGAGGAACGTACGAAAGAGTCGGAGAGCGGCATCCTTGAGCAGGCTCGAAACGGTTTGCGATGATCCTCGATGTCGACCCGCGGGCTACAACTCCCCCGTGATAAGACATGACTTAAATCTACAATCCCTCAACCCACCCTCCTTACGACCCTCCAGCGACGCCAGCGTGCACGTATGCACTTGGACATGCATGGCGCGGACGCAATCGTGTCCAAAATGCGCGGGGATACATGACAAAAATTTAAAATTAATGCCGCGCTGCTCTCGGCTGACATGATAATGACGCCTTCATCGTATTTTGTGCGTTCAACGTAAGCGACACGTTTCCTTTTCGAGAATTTGAAATGTATTCTCCAGTTTTATCAAGCTTCTTTTTTACTCGGCGAAAATTAAATAAATTAATGATTTCTTAATTATCTACGACTCGTCGAAAGTGGAAGCTATTTATTCTTTCATGATTTGAAATTATCTAGGAAATTAGCGCATTATTAATATCCTGTTACATTTTAGTATTATTAGATTATAGTATTATTAGATTAGTATTATAGCTATCTGTTATCTATATAGATATTAGATAATATTATTAAAATATATCTAATAATTAGATATTGATATATTCTAATATATCAATATTTAATTATTATATTTTACAGACATTATAGATAATAGATTTTATAGATAATAGGTATAATAACATTAAAATAGAATAATTAGATATCGATATATTAGAATGTATCAATATCCAATTATTCTATTTTAATATTATTTAATATCTATAATTTAATATCTTCAAGCTCTTTATCCGTTAATCATATTACATAATCTCGTTTGAAAAAAGAAATCATTGCCAAAAGAGACTTATAAATCTTCATCGAGCAAATCTTATTGTAACGTAATTACGAATTATAATATGTATATACCGAGCAGCTGTATTACGTAATAACGGATTATTATAATTCTATCGGTGTCGCGCGGCGCAATGTCGTGCTCGAAAGTCCATTGTCGAAAATCGTCATTCACCGCTGGGATGAGAAGGGTGGGGGGGAACCGAAATGGGGCGCGAGGGAGCGCATAAACGGCTGGATTCGACGGTGCACATAGGCCGCGCGGATACGTGCACTATCGGGATCCTGCAGTGCAGCTGCTCGACGACGACGGGTCGCTTGTGCGGTAACGTAGGTGGCCGACGTAGATAACTCGGGGCGACCGGTAATGCGCCTGCACACACACGGTTAGGGCTAAGGGCCCGCCAATAGAGGCCGACGACAATCGCCCTCTCTGCGGCGCTCCCGCAACGGCTGCCAGATATCGCCGTCGTATAATGTCGCTCACCCTCCCTCCCCCTCCTCCCCCTCATCACCCTTCTCCCGCCCCGCGACACGGCACGCCGAACACCGAATGGCGGTGGAATGGCAGAATGGCATAACGCAGAAATGAACTTACCGAATGCAAAGCTGCTCGGTTACAATTAATCACGTTGCTTGTAACGCATCAATCCTGGGGAGCAGATGCTACTCGATAATTGGCTATTAACTTCTCTATCTAACTTTGTTCTGATATCCCGTTAAGTCTTTCCAAATCTCTGTTCTATAAATTGTAGAATATAAATTAGATACGGAATACGTGAGTTAGATGTTGTATAATAAATTTAGCAGAAGATATATGATATATTTTATCGCTCTAAATTTTTGAGTGGTCAATCTATAAATTATAATTGATTAAAAATTGCATGCCTTTGAGTTTAGCATTTATTAGATTTATGAAAAGAAATAAATGAAAGCTTGTTTATTTCTTTTTCATTTTGTGTTAATAATTTTTTAATCTGTAAATTAGAAAGCTATTTAAAATCGATTATTAAAGATTATAAAATTATATATAAAGTAATAACGTTACTAGCTTTTGCTAAGAAGAAACACGATTGTATTAAATTATTTTTAACGGGTTGGTGCACGAATTATGGATTGGACTGTGTCTCGGACTGTGTATAGAGTTATAGAGAGTTATATTGCTCGCTTTATACACAATGTGGCGTTCTCGTGACTTTGCACTTGACGTCGCTCGTGTCAATGGCCTGCAACTCGCGATATACGCATATATCTTCGCGTGATAGCTCAACCTCTTGTTTACAATCCTAAATAAAGGATTTCCTTAATCCCCTCTCGCCAACCAATTGGATCATAAGAATATTTTTACTTTTTTCTTTCAAAGTTCCCAGACTGAGAATGTTATTCGAAGCAACATATTACTTAGAATTAAAAATTTTAGTTAAATTCAAATAATAACTAAATTAATACTTACAACAATATGGAAATTTTAACTCAATACACTAATACATATTATGGAAATTAATTGAACTCTTATTATTTTGTCAGGAAAAAGAATTAATTTATTAAATAAACATTTTATATATTTTAAATTACTATTATAAATATAAAACTATTTTTAGTTTCTAAACGCATAATATAACATACATTTGCATATGATGTGATTAATATTAAAAATAAATTTTATAAATGTAGATATCAATTTCGATACAGAATCTATGTATCATTTTTTTTTTAATATTATGAAATATATCGTATAATAATATATGTATTATATATATTATTTTTTATTTTTTATGTCCAAATAAAAAGTATATATATAGATTTTTTAAGGAGAATCTCTTTTTAGTTTTTTCTGAACTTGCCATAACTGTTAAGAAATGTTATTTTAAAGATAAAAGTTCATATATTTATAAAATTCGGCACAAATCCCTTCTATTCTGTAACCAATAGGTTAAAGAAAATGCTCATAGCTGGTGGTCGTATTAATAAAACATACATACTTTTATTATTACTAGAATGTTTGTTTGATACACGCTTGAAAATAGCAGCGGTATAGCACGCGTAAGAACGCGCCTAACCACTGTGTAAACTGCATGCCGCGATAATTTTGCCCGGAGGCCGTATAATTTGCTTTATGCGCAATATCGTCCTGTCATGACTTCGCGCTTGACGGCGTTTACACGGTAATAACCAGTGGCGTGCGTTGCACTCATGCCACTAGTGCAGTTTACCCCGTCGGCTAGTCCCCGATTTTCTTCAAATGCTTTCTATATGGTGTCATAACTTCAATTTGACAATTCAGAAGTGCGGCTACAAAAAAATTCAAGAGACGTGACTTTACGAGCCAGCTCTTCAAGCCTGAGAGCGCGATCCCTGTTTTTATAAAATATACGTAGGATGTACCGGAGAGAGAGAGAGAGAGAGAGAGAGAGAGAGAGAGAGAGAGAGAGAGAGAGAGAGAGAGAGAGAGAGAGAGAGAGAGAGAGAGAGAGAGAAAAAGAGAGTTAATGTATATTCTAATTAGTCTGAAAATATTCCTTGCAGAGAATAAAACTTTTAATAAAGACAGTTTAAATTTCCACAATTTTAAATAACTATTTTTAACGTAAAATTAAATGTTTATTGAGTCTAGATTAAAATGGGTTTAAAATGAAAATAAACAATTTTTTAAATTATTTATTTATATTTACTTGTATTTATTTATATTTACTAGATATTCCAAGATATTGTATTTTATCAGCCTAGCGATCATTTGAGAGCCGAAAAATTTAATATCGTGATCATAATAGCTTTATAACGATGCAAGCAGACTGACGATATTTCATAAAGTTTGCGCACTGAGTCTCGCGACTGTGCTTGCTTATGCATTAATATTTAATATTTTATTAATAACATTTTGTAATATTAACTGAATTATGAAAATATTAAAAATGTTATTTAATATATATATTACAAAGTTTTTATTAATAATAAAACATTAAATATTAGGTGATACTAATATTTACAATTTAGCAATTTAAATATTTTTTCCTTTCTTATACTATCTCACAGAGATGATATTAACCGCTCAGTTATTTAAATTTAATGAATCCAAACTCATTATATTGCGGCCATTCACATTTATACACACATAACACAAACACACGGACACATACATGCATCCACACACCGCGCGCGCGCTTTTGTAGATATAATGTATAGTGAGTAATTGAAGAAAAGTGTAGAAGCAAGAAATAACTTAATCTAAAAGGAAAAAGAATAAATTGAAGTCTATATGTATAAACAATTTTATATTAAATTAAAAACTGCACAAATTTAAAAAAATAGTTTAATGCACCACGTACAAATAACAGTAATTATTTGACATTATGAGAAATTAGTTATTAATAATAAATATTAACTTAAGTTAAACTGAATGTTATAAGTTTGTAGGTACACAATAATATTTAATTTAATTATTTAAATTAGCTTTATAAATTCAATTATCGTTAATTTTGAAAGGTTACGCGCAATTAAATTAAATCTGTATTTAATTATTGAATAGTTTGAATAGTGTGTGAGACACATGCGATTCTGAATTTGTTGTCGAATCCAACCCTGCGGTGATCCATATTTATATTACGCAGACAGCGATAAAATAAACCGCGAATAAATACTAATCTCGCGAAGTTTCACACAACTGCTTAACCGCAAAACCGTACGCATATAATTCTCAATTTTGTGAATATGTTTGCGGCTTTCCTCTCTCTCCGCATTCTCGGAAAGTCACAACCCCCGTGGAATTTACACCTCCCCCCTCCCCTTTCCTCCCCCTCGAGTTACCGATTCCAGAATCGACCAGGTCGACGAGACCTCCGCCGCACGCGAAAATAGTGAAAAATGGCCGCGGCACAATGGCATTCCCGTAGAATGAGGACTCTGGCAATTCGGTTTGCATTATGGCGAGCATCAATCGTGCCGAGCTCCGGCGCGAGATGAATGTTTAGCACCGCGCCGGGCATCTTCGTCTTCGGGTTGAACTCTAAACCGAGATGTACGAAACGGGGTTAGAACGCTGGGAGAAATTTAAATCTTATGCTGCTAAAACCGGAACGTGATGTATTACGGTGTCTCGTATTTTATCGAGATGCATGTTAATATCCCGAGATTAATTTCTCACACATCACGTAAATCTCTTGACATTTTAATATTTTAACAATGTCAACCTAATTATCTTTCTTATTTCAAATATCAAACATTAATAATTTCTCAGTCATTAAGCTATCGTGAAACATTCTGCGATGTAAAGAGCTTTATGTAAGAAACAGCTGTGATATAAGAAGCTTGGCTCCTTTTTGCGGATAAATCATATTTTATATTTATTGCACGTGACTAATTTCAGATATCGTCGGTTTTAACGTTTTATTCGAGAAAGAATACAGAATAAATCATTTCAATTACATTCTAGGAACACATTAAATACAAGAATAATAGCATATTTATACAAATGCTTTTTTCGAAAGAATAATTTCGTTACAATTTAATTTACCTACATGCGGTTTAAGTACTTGTGCAGCTTCTCTTTTTCCGATTTGTATACGCTTAAGGGAGTTCATACCTTTAACAAGCCTTAAAATTAAGTCGAAATTAAGTCGAAAAATTGACGTCCTGGCAGCTATTTTCCCGAAACAGTGTTTTGAAAATTAGCAGAAATATCTCGGAGACTAGTGAACCAATTTGCATGAAATTTTTTACAGCTACTCTCAATAATCTAGTCCTTCACGTAGGATTTTTTCGGTTTATGGCTTAGTTTTTTTTATAAATAAAAGAGTGATCGGTTTTTAGGTCAAAAATTACATTTTTGCGATTCGAATCGCTGACATTTTTCGAAAAATCAATATTTTCAAAATCGGCTTTGACAAGGACTAGTTTTATTCATCTAGTTTAACGGAAAATTTTTGTTTTTTGTTTTACACGAGAGGGGGCGGAGGTATCTCTGATACCGCGAACGCCGTTTTTACAAACACCATTCGAGAAAATAACTGTCAGGACTTCAATTCTTGATATTTTTTATTGAAATTTTCAAGAGATATTCTCAAAACACTAGTCTACAAGACATGCAATTTCATTGTTTAATAAAACATAATTTTACCCACAATAAAAATTCGTTAATTTTGACCTAGTTTTAGGCCTGTTAAACGTATGTAACCCCTTAATCTTCTCCTTTATAATTTCTCTCGTACTCCTTATTTTTTCAAGACCTTCACAAGAACTCAACACAAGAGCTCCAACAGAAACAAAAAAGTAATGTGATTTATAAGAAAACTTCGATATTTTTCAAACTCGCGCTCCCTTAGATCCCCACAATGCACTTATATTTCTCGTCAACTTTTCGTATATTCCATTCGAGATGTCTATACACATTTCAGTAGCTACGCTATAACCGAAGGTAAACTTCACACGCCAAGAAGTGGAGTAGGTCAGTATTTTCGGGATGAAGTTAATAAGCAAGGGCCGTGTCAGACATTCTCGCTACCGCTGAATGGTGTATCTCAAGGCCGCGTAAATCTCGACGGCGAAGGCGCCAGGTGTATATATACGTTTCGCAGGACACACGTATACATGCAGGCCACACTTGCGCGAATCAATAAGGAAGTGGGCATACACGGACACGCGCGCGCGCGCCCGCACACACACGCAAGTCCTCTCTCTCTCTCGCGTTCTTAAGCACCTATTTATGTCACGAGTACTCGCGTGCATCCCATATCGGCTTTTCTATTTTCGACGTCACCCTTCGCGCGCACCCTCGAGCGATCGAATGTCAAGGTCGTAACAGAGGTAATTATCCTGTCTGGCCTGGCAGGACGCGCGTGATTCACATTCCGTTCTTATCTGTGTGAATCGCGCGATGGAACACGTGTCGCGCCGTACTTACTTCCGTCAAAGCGCCGCAGATGAGACCGTTGAGGGGTGACTACGATCTGGATACGTGATATTTGAACGAAGCACATCAGAGGCGGTCAGCTAAATCGATTCTCTATGTGTTGTGTTCGCGTTTGTACTATGTGCGATAGGCGGCAAAATGATTGACATTTACTACTTACAGTTAGTAGATAAGGAGTAGATTTGTAGATTTAGTTTATTCGTACATTAACGTTGCGTTAATGATTATTAATGAATGTATAGAGGATATACTTATAGCTACACTAAAAAGAAATTTATTATTTGCAAGAAAATAGATTTCTTTGAATTTAATTTCCTTAATTCCAAGAAGTACCTTAGATAGATTCGAGAAAGTATTTTAAACTCAGAAAAATGTTTTCTTAAATCTACCCAATACTTTTTTGAATAATAAGGAAACTAAATTCAAAGAAATCTATTTTCTTGCAAATAATAATTTTTTTTTCAGTGTACGAAATAAAAAGTATCGCGTAAACATTTTCGCGAAAACTCTCGTTGCCCCGCCTGTCGTTCGAAAAATCCGTGCACGAATGGATAATACGGTGAATCCGAAACACCCTAATGCAGATTACATGGATATTTATTGCTGTAGAACTCCCTAAGCACGCGGAGAGTACTTCAAGAAGTTTTATCTTCAGAAACTCTGTAAGGAGATTATAAGTATGTGGGCCCTCGGCTAAGGCAAATTTTTGTCCAATAAGGATGTGGATATATTAGGAGTCTACCTTTTATTAGAATCCGCGGGGTTGTATTCTCGCCATATGCGTATGAATATATGTAAGATCTGTTCTTTTCAACTGTAATTTCCATGGTTCCTTCATTTCTTCCTTTTCGCTGCAAAATACAAGAGAGCGTATATTTGTTTTATCTTATTTGCTTCGATTTTATTAGATTTATTTCATATATCATCTTCAGCGACCCAGTTTTGCAAAAACTTCGAAGTGTTTTGTTAATGAATGATGATGCAGCTGCAAAAGGGAATATCTCGGACAAATTAGTAGAAAGTATTATGGAAAAACAGAGTTCGATCTTTTCGAAAACGGAGATTGATTGACTTAGATACCTATATGAAGATGATATTTCATATATCATATCGTATTTAAAATATCTAAATCGATAAGTCTCTGTTTTCTGAAAAAAAATCGAACTCTGTTTTCCATACTTTCTACTAATTTGTCCGAGATACATATTCCCTTTTGCAACTGCATCACCATTCATTAGCAAAACACTTCGAAGTTTCTGCAAAACTGGGTCGCTGATTAAACGTTATCGCTGTGAACCATGCGCAAGTTCATCATAATACGTGTAAGCTTTATACACACGCGCGCACACACGAGCTCTATTTGAAATATATTCTATTTTGTATTGCGCATAGGTCAAACACATAAATGCTCGATCGCATGCATTCAGAGCTGCAAATCTGCTTATCAAACAGTCGCACCGAGAATTTCCCATCGTGATGCACCGCACTGCAGTATCGTAAATAATACAATTGGAAGAACGAAAAAAGAAATGCGCACGATTACGAGATATGTCATGCTTGACAATGACGTGTAAAGACAGATTGTTCCGTTTTGTTGATTTTTCGGACAGTTTATGCCATCAATTCTATGCTGCACCTGAAAAATCTACGTTAAATTTAACTTATATAGCGCATGTTCTAAACGGTCTGCTCAAATTTTTGTGTCAATTTAACACATAAATGGTAACATTAATACTATATTAACATTTTAATACAAAATGAATGCAATCTTTATTGTAATTTGAAGTTAATTGTATGTAAAATTAACATATTTTTATGATAAAATAAATTAAGAAAAGAGAAGTTATTTTTACTTTTAATTAGACATAGTTATTTAAACTTTTGATTAAAATAATATGTAAAAGTTACACTACTTTTTTTGTCAAAATTTTATATTTTAACAAAAAAAAATAACACAATTAGTTAGTGTAACATTTTTTAAAAATTAAATAGTAAATATAATTATTTTTACACTCTAGAAATGTTGATTTTTCTACAATTATACACAGGATGTCTCAGAAGTATATAAATTTTAGTTATGGTTTGTGTAATATTTTTAGTTATAGTTTAGATATAGTTTGTGTAATATTTTGAGACGAACATTCTAATATATAAATGTAGAGACTACAATACTTTTTAAACGAGATTAAAACTTGTTAATGATAGAGCTAACTTTTCACATACTCAAATATAACAAAAATGCACAGTAGTGACTTGGATAGCGCTTCTTTAACGACATTCAGTTTGTCACATAAACTTGAATAATGAGTCCAGTTGCACCTTAATTATTGTATATTTTGCTACGCAAAATCTTTGCACGCAAGAAGTCAGTGATAGCGAAACTCTAACTCCTTCTCGTTAATAATTCTGACTCTATTAACGTATGAGACACATTCAGATCACATCAGAATCACAAAAAAAGATAAGTGACACTCAGACAATTTAACGCTATGAAGACACGTGAGTGCAGTTACTCTCATTTTGTATTTTTTCGATATAACGTTCTCTATAGATTTTTAATAATTGCTTAGGCCAGGACTGGAAAGTCTTATTGATCAATTCCTGAAAAAGTCCTCTCCCCAAACCTGTTTTAAAGAGTGTTTGAGATCCATATATATCTTTAACCCGTTGTGGTCACATGGGGTCCAGTGGACCCCAGGCTAACTTTGCGTCTACGTACCTTCGAAGAGACGGTTTTTTCACTTTATTTTACACGTTCAAAACTGAGCTATTTGATTTTACGAGTTTCATGAAAATTGATATATATAACTTCAAACTGTACAATAAATATACTTTTTTCAAAGCTCGTTATGATACTATTTTTTTCTTAAAAGTATACTATTTTGAGAGTAAAACGCAGGAAGTTTTTTTGCTCTATCTCAAAAATTGAAATTTTGATGAATATTTTTGTGAAAAAAGTCAAATTTCTCGAAAATTTTTTTTCGCGTTTTTTTAACATAAAAAAATTTTAAAAAGGAGAAAAAAATTATTGGATTATAAAGAGGAAGTCTTAAACTAAATTCCAGTTCAAGGTTTGAGTCGATACATCAAAAAGAACGCAAATAGCAACTGTTTTTCTGCGTGGGGTCCATTGGACCCCATGTGACCACTACGTTATTTTTAGGAGGTGTGACCACAACGGGTTAACTTTTTTTCCCCTCGTGGTTTCTGTTTCAAGTAGCCCCAGACGAAATAATCCATCAAGGATGCGCCTGGAGACCTTTGAAATCCATTCCTCTTTATAAATGTATTCATTTCATCTCACATGAATTCCAAAGTCGTTTTTGATAAAACCGTGTAGTGGTGCGAAATCATCTTGAGCCATTGTGTGAAACCATAAGAATGCTTTCTTTCGATCAATAAGATACATTGCTGTGCGAAGTTAATGGATCTTATACTTGAGATTAATGCTACGATTTATAAATTTAAGTAGACATAAAAGTATAAAAAATACTTGTTACACGTTGATAAAGGAAACCAATTTAACAATTTAATCCTGAATATTTTAAAGCATAAGCTTTATGAGATGTCAATAATGCGAAGTTAATTGTATCTATCGTTCTGAAAAAGTTAACTTCTTCTGATTCTTCATTCTATAGGTATTACGACGATAATTGAGGATTTATCTAAAAAGCAATCGCGTACAAACGGGGTAAAAATCGACGCGCCAAACGTTTGCTTCTCGTTCACGAAGACCAACACGAGCGCATTGCACACGTACCCCTTTGCAGTAGTGAAAAATACAGCCATGTCCCGCCGTTCGAAAAATCGAACGTTCCCCCCTTCAGGGCATGCCGCGCAATTCGAACGATGCTGCTCGTGCGGGAGAGATGCACTCACCGCTAAACGTTAGCCGTCAGCCGTTTCGCAAGCGCGATAAATCCCGCCGTGCCGCTTCTCGTCCGCTATTCTCTCTCCCGGGGCGGGTTTCTCGACGACGCCGACGGCATGGGCGTTCGTATCGGCGTCGCTGCTCCGGAATAAAGTATCCAATAGAATCGCTAATCCGCCAGCAAACACGCCCGATATTGGGCCACCTGTTTGCTCCGACCGCAATGTTTGCGCTGGGCGCCGAGACTCGATCGGTGAACCGATATTTTTCCGCCGCTCGCCTCTGTAATATACACCGAATCTGTAAGCTGGAGAAATATGAGAGGTACGGGGCCCTCGATACGAAATTTGCGTAGACGAGGATCAAACCGTGAAATTGAACCGTGTAGCAATAAAAATTACTGACACAGAATAGATTGAACAATAGACTTATAATTGCAATATACTTCATAAATATACGACGACCGAATAGAAAGTAAAAGTATACATATGTATAAAATACAAAAGTGTAATATGTATAATGAAGAGTAATAGCGAAATACTTAATATATATTTATACAAGAAATTTTTTAAATCGATTTTTAGATAATTTTAACTCCAAACTTTGTATTAATAATTAAATAATTAAAACTATTAAAAAGCAATGAAGCTTGACACATATCAGTTTAAAATACACATAGAATGTAATTTTACTATCTATATTTTCGTATCTTTAGAGCCTGATTTTTTTCGGTTTGAATGTTTTATTATTTAAAAATTTAACTCTAAAATTAATCTATAGAATAAATTAAAATGCAAGAAGTCTAGAATTCTTTATGCATGAGAAGCAATTACTTTTTCTCTATTTTTCGATACTATATATAATTTTCAAGAATAGATTCTTCAAAAACAAACTCGCGCGCACCGTCGTCATTCGTGTGATCGCACAGAATACAATGTTTTCCTCCGATTGCGTCCGCGATTGCAGTCGGAGTAACTGGAAGTGCTTCATGAAACGAGCCGGATTTAGTCATAACGAGCGACAGTACTTGACATTGGTTCGATCGATTCCTCGTACCGAGGAAATGGAACGACAAGATTTATCGTTCCACCCGTCCCCTCTACCACCATCTCTCCCCGATCTGTACGCCGCGTTCTCCAAGTAGGTGGGCTTATACGGTGATGTATACTGTTATCCAACTGCACCGGGCAGTGATAATCCATCCGGGTGTCTCGCGCAGCCTCTTCTATTGTTCCAAGTTAATTAAATTACGGATTACCGCGGAGACGGAATTATTTTCCCTCTCTCCCCCTTCGCAGATTTTTACCCCTTTCTCGGTCGTCGGAGTTGGCTGGATTTTCGCCGCGTATCGTAATTTTTAATTTATCCCGGTATCGTCGTCCGGGAAAGCGACAATTCCGTAAGATAAAATTGCAATTAATCGAGTTCGAATGAAAATTTATCCGACCGATTGTATCATGGCCACGTTCGAAAAATAAAGTAAACGAGAGTGCCTCTATTTTTCTATCGTCTGCATTTTTCGCGATTCAAAAAAAACAGCTCGAATTAAGAACGATGGTATCTCTAAAGGAAAACGCGCGTTCCGCGTTTTAATTCCACGCAACATTACGTTTACAGCCGAGGATTATGACGGGGCGAAAACTTAACAATGCATCAGGGACTCGCAATATCATAAATGTACGAATCGCGTAGCGCTCGTGGACGCTACATGGAAAGGATCTCAAACGCGCGCCGCACGCATACACACACACACACACACGCGCGCGCGCGCGCGACGTATAGTACAGAATGCACATGGTGCAGATAAAGTGTGGCAGTGATGAGGGACGCGCAGGGGATTGAGCTGACATTACGTTCGGCCTCATCGGATCAGGACAACGGTGTGCGTTCGACAGTCGATCTTTTGATCGATCGCCCATGGAAACGCGAACGTTTAATCCGGCAGCAAGCAATTGCCGCTGACAACATTCGTGCCGTCCGTTCCTCTCGGCCGAGAAACAAATATCTCCGCCAGCTTTTGTGCGCCGTCGAAACGTGCGCGCGCACAATGTTACCCCGCGTTCTCTACCTGTAAATGAAAATAGAAAAGATAAAACAGTCGGTACAGAGAAAGAGAGAAAGAGAGAGTCGTAAAGTGTTATGTACAGTAAAGTGCTGATCTCACCGTGACACCACTGCGTTTCGTCAAATCTCGTAAAAAAGAAAGAACGGATAAACCGTCGTGAATTTGTAATATCGGTTAATACTTTTAATTAGTTTTAATCGTTAGTATCGCATAGTTTCAATTAACAGCGCCGAATATTTTCAATAGACTTCGCCCGGCAATAATAATTGCTCGGATTGATCAAGCTGATTAATGCCTTCCTTGCTTTTAATTGCTACCGTGGCGCGGGAAATGCTATGGAGTGATAATTAAAATGCAACGATTAAGAGCCGGGAATGCGCCATTACTGGGGAAAACTGCGAGAACCACTTCCGGTCGCTCCGGTTCGAGAATACAACCCGCTTTCATCGGGCGAAGAGTGCTCATGCATTGCTGTTGAGCGTATCCGCGATGCAAATCACTCGTCGTTATTCTCTCGAGGACTGTCGCGGGAAGAAATAATAAAATGAAAAAATAACGATCCCCGAAAGGAAAAAGAGGTTATGGGGATAAAATTTTAACGGTACCGACAATAGCGATAATTGATCATTTTTACATGACGAATTATTTAACGGTGTTACTACTTTATGAAGTAACTACATTTTAATAGCCTTTGATTACTATGAAAATTAACGAAATTTTGATCCGCAATTATAAATCAGCGTGCGTGTGTGTAAAAGCTACAGTATTGCACCACAAATATTATTTTATCAAACTTTTATATAAAACTGACATTGTGAATTAAAAGAACTGGCAAGCTCTCTGTAGTCAAACACGATTGATCTCGCAACTCTTGCAACTTATGCAATGTATAGCGATATCTATATTGTTTGCCGGATATTGGGATGTTGTGAAGCTCGCATGTGAGATTGTATGAGCAGGCAATGGCAGCAATAAGCAATATGTCCACCACTGAGCCTAGTCCTGATTAGTCCTTTGTCACTTGAGACCAATATTGACAAGGCGCAGCCTCCCTCTCGCATCAAGTAACATATCCACATAACGATACCGACATTGCACGTTTGCGATGAAATGGAGAATTCGATTTTGCATTGACCCTCTTTTTAAAACTTCCGCCATATGGGAAAAGGAATTATAATGCAAACTAGAAATTATTAATAAATAAAATAGAAAAAGTCGACTTTTATATATTTAATCATGTATCATAAAAAATGATAAGAAATAACGATATTTTATAAATTATAAAAATAATATTCTTCTCGAGAATATATTATGCAGAAATTTAGATATTTAATTGAATATTTTAATTGAAGATAAGTCTTTTTAATAAACGCGTCGAAAATTGAACTGAACTAATTCTTGAAGGATTAAATTAATCTTTAATTATAATTCTTTTATTTTTGCAATACTTGACTAAAGTCGTCAGAGTTTGGATTTACATAATTATCGTATCTAACACTCGAAATACTATCAAGGACTACATTCATGTGTTTCGGTATATGTCCCAGAATATACCTTGTGCAAACCTCCGTATTATAGTTTCCACTTCCACCTCATGCGCCTTTCAGTTCGGTCGGATTCCTTCGGAGTATTTGCAAACTCAAATGTTCTGTGGTTCGAACGTACCTGACTCCTATTTGTCCGGAAATTCCCCGCGATAAAATCTCACCGTACTTACCGCCTGTATCGCCTGTGCACTCCTTCGGTATGTTACACTCTCCGCTAATCGTTGCATTCGATGTCGACCTCCACAATTTTAGACGTATTTCGATCCATAAATGCATTAAATTGCACGCGATGCGCGAAATCGCGCAGAAGTGTAATATTCTCTCTATGATCTAAATAACTGTAATAGTTTTTTGGTAAGTGGTCGACGAGAAAAATTAGGTCACTTTAACAATATACTGTTCAAAAGCGGCGTCAATCGATGACAGTGTTTCATAGTTTTAAAAAATATGACATTTTCACGGTGTCTGAAAAGAACTGTATATTACACAGAAAAAAAATGTCAAAACAAGACTTATATACTCGTATATACGCAAGAATCTATATAAATCTATATATATTACGTTAATCGAAGAAAACTTGCTTAAATGATGTCATTTATATAGTTGAAACGAGAAAAAAAGTTTGAAATGAAATTCTGATAAAAAGATTATAGATTTTTGCGTATATACATATACTAGTATATACGGTTTTATTTGACACTTCCTTTTTTATGTAGCGATGAGATTTTACTATTTGGAGCAATTTCGAATCGACTTTTTTGTGCCGGAAGTTCAATTCATTTGTATTTTCAATTTTCTATTTTTAATAATTAAAATTAAATATTTTACATTTAAGTGAAATAGGTATTAAATTATAAGTATTTGTTGAAATGTTTTTTTTTATAATTGAGAAAAATTGTGTTAATAATTATATAATTAAACGTATAAGATGTTAAAGGAAAGCAAATAATTATTATGACAAAATCAATAAAAGCATTCTGTTTTTGATACGAGAAAATTGTTATCATTCACACATCATCAAATGATAAATAATGGTGTAAATAAGTGTTCTCGTCGTTTCAATTAACTTTAAAAAGTAAAATACCCCTTATGAAAAAAAGCTATTGAGATCCAATAGTAACTATTGGCAAATTTCCAGTAGTTTTTTGGCGGACTACTGAGAAACTATTTGGGATTAAGTATTTTCCAATAGTAACTATTCTCACGAAAACTATTGACGAATAGTTTCTTATGGAAATAGACAGCCACTAAATAAAAAAGTAAAATTTTTATTTATTACCTTTTTTATTGTTCTTAAGAATTGAATGCCAATACTTTTTCTATTACTGAAAATCTTAGAATCACAATACAATTTAAATTATACCTGAAAAATTCGTTTATACTTTAGTGCCCCTGGTGGGATTTGAACCTGAGACCCCTGGCTTATGAGTCGCTCATCTTACGTACTGCATCACTGCTACGATTGATAAATATATTTTTTTTTGTCTATATATGTTATGACCAATTACATATGAATTATTAGCTAGCAACTACTCAGTGACGAGTTAGAAAACTTAATTTAATCAATAATATCTAGCTACTATAGGTCTTGGATCAGATCGACTAGGTTAATTTCTACTCGGGTATTCGCAAAACTATTGACTGCAGTTACTATTCAGATGTGAATAGTTACTATTGAACAATTATGGGCTTGAAGTATAGCCCCAATAATAACTATTTGCCAGACTGTCGACGAACGGTTGCCATTGAGTTCAAAATTATTCAGCAATTATACATTTTTACAACAATGTTTTTTACAAATAAATAATTGTGAATAGGTACCATTTATAAGTAGTGACCCCATCAGTAGTCAGAGTTTATGAAACTATTGGGCCAATAGAGTATATTATTCGTCAATAGTAACATCACTAGTAGTCACATTTTATGAAACTATTGGATCAATAGTATATTATTTGTCAGTAGCAAGTCCATCAATAGTTACAGTTTATGAAACTATTGGATTAGTAGTATACTATTCGTCGTATAGCAACGCCACTAAAAGTGTACTCTTCGTCAGTAGTAAACTGTTAAAAGTTACTATTAACGTACTATTCAAATTTAATAGTTACTATTGAAAGTCCAGTAGTTACTATTGGCTCTCAATAATTTTTTTTCATAAGGGACTTAGGAAATAAAAACTGTATAATTATTTCTATTATAATTTATAATGTAAAAAAACATTATCTCTCCTTTTAATAAGTTTTCGTTCTTGGAGTTTAACTCGTTGAATCTTTCTATTCTTGAGTTCTAGACAAGTAAGAGAAAGTAATTAATTTTCTTACTACATCATTAATATCCAGTAATCGTTTCTTTTATGTCTCGCGCGTCATTGAACTTCGCATCGCTTTGTTATTACGAAACGCTCCCTAACGGAATGGAACACATGAAAAATCGAAGCGAAATATGCAATCGCTACTGCACGACGTCATACTAAGGTATAGATGTTGAATACTCCTCGAGACATAACTGTAACTATATGTGTGTTGCTGAACATGTACGCACATACGTGTGTCAGGTTTCGACACGGTCACCGAGCCAAGCGTTTCCGCCACTCGTTTTCTCGCGAGCAAGGGGGCAGAAAGCGAAAGAGGTGGAGAAGGAACCTGGAGTAACATTTCAGAGATCGGCTCTCCGCACATATCGGGTATCTTGAATAAAATTTCAGCAATCCTGCCAACAGATACTTAAATAACGATATTTCATTGATTTAAGTGAAAAAAATATATTATTTTTACTTTTACGTATTATTTTGATTTAAATTAAGATTTTGATTAATTTAATTTCATTCTTGTTCTACATTAGCTTCAATTAAGATAAAGATATCTATGTTATAACTTCAAATCAACTAAGAAAAAAATTCCGTGTTTCAGCTCAATCAAAACTCAATTTCAAACGGACAAGGTTTTTATTTTTACACGAGTTTTTTTGGGTCACCCTATATACGTATATGCGCGGCTGCAATTCCCGGAGGAAGATACCGGGATTTAAGGGACACGATGTTCCGGCTGATTTCGCGGCGGTGCACATCGGATTTAATAATTTAATTTCCGAGGGTATAAGCTTAAAAAAGATCTCCGCGTTTTTCCGGAGACAACCCCCGTGATAAATATGCTCTGATGCGACATATGTAATCATTCTTCGACGCTGAAATAAAATCATACATTCGGGTCTTGCACTGAATCCTTTTCTTGATACTTTAAGAGGCAGGATGGACGACACAGGAGGAAGAAAGTGCAAGGAACGGGGGAGAGGGAGGGGGGAAGCAAACTTGATACCGCGAGCGCATGTTGGAACCACCAAACCTCGGCAATCTCGCGCTACTAGCCTCCTTTTATTTTACCCACTCCTTTTATTTCAGCTATCCCTTTTATTTCACCCTCGTTCGGATATCCCAAGAAATAGGTTTTCCGAGAAGTGGAGAGCGGAGTCGGTTTCCTCCCAGGAATGGCAAAGTATGAAATAGTAAGGAGATGCAGTCACCGTCGCAAAACATCAGTCGGATATTGGGGTCGAGATTACTCGACGAACGTGTATATACACACGTGCGAACGCATACCATGCGCGCGCGCGCGCGCGTGTGTGTATTGTCGCTTCCAGATCCTGTATGTTATATATATATACGATAGGGGGATGTATTAGTGTGGATTTTCGAAGTATGAAAGTTTGATAGCCCCCGAACGTTTTCGATAGTTTCATCGCGCGGTTCGGTCTCATCTTTGGCGATCATCCAACCGGAACTGGTTGTTTTATTTGCACCAACTGCGAGACTGAAAATTTCAAAGTTGCTATATCCACGGATTCTCAAATAACACAGATTGCAAAAATTCGTGAATATCCACATTGTGGAAATTGCCAAACGGCGAAGTTACTGTAAAAAATTGTTTCTTTGTGTGCTGTCATGCCAACAGGTTCTTTTAAATTTACATTTTTTTTGTTTACTTTAATCGGATTTAAAGTTTTATTTGATTTGTACAAATACTGAGATTTCTGAATTAAAACTTCTTATAATGCTAAACTTTTAACTTACTAAGATTTGCGAGGTGCTTGAACTGTAAAGTTTGCATCTCCAAATTACGAGCGAATTACGAGCGTTCTAAAGTCAACAATGCTTCATATTCTAAAATTGGCAAACTAATAAATATTCAAGAATTCTAGAATAGCCGAATCGTTCTAAGAAAATTTGTCGATCTGACGGTTTCAGCAGGTGAAAATTATCGATCTGAAATTTCTGAATTTCAGAAATGTTGGAATTCGAAAACAGATCGAGTAATGTAATAATAGTTTTATAATCTTAAACAATCTGATAAAGTAATTAGTGAAAAGTGAAAACACACGCGTCTATCTAAAAGGAAATGTATATAATATTAAACTTATTTTTAAAGTTTTATTGTTATTATTTACTATTATTTACTATTATTATATGTAGAAATAGCAGTTATTATTATTATATACACGATTAAATTAAGAGCATTTTCGTCTATATTGTCTATATTGCTTTATCGTCTAATTTATTTCAAAATAATTAAAGTGTCTAGAAAAAATATCCTGCAAAATTGTTGCTGCAAAGTTACGCGGATATGTAAAGTCGGATATAATGCGCGCGAAACCTTTGTCGAGGTCGCGACTACAGACAGAAGTCTACCGACCGATCGATGACCCGTCGCCTGTCGGCATTAAATATTACGAGACGATCGTTTGCGTATTTACTCTTCAGCTCTCCGCGCGTCTTAAAATGGTTCGACATTTTATGTAACTGAAAAGTCATGGCTGCGTTATCGAACGTCCCGAAATAGAGTTACGTCGTAATTTTACAGCAGATTTGTATTTACAATTCCGTTCTCACGAGATAATGCTGCTTCAGAATGCCGTCGTAGATTCGACGGCGCAAGCATAAACTCTTAAATTAAGTAAAAATATCTAATTCTAAATAAATATGTGATTATATTAAGTAAATAAGGCCATTGGTACTATGTGAAAAAATATTTACTTGGATCTAATTGTATTTTTTTTCAGTGTACAGTTTGATATGAGGCCTCGTGAGTGATATGAGTATCGTGAAAGTAGTGTAAGTCTCTCTCGCCAATTTCGAGGAACTTGTTGAAATCGATACGCCGCGCGAGTTTATATCCCGTTTCTCATTGAAATGCATAATGTTTCAAAACTGAACTTACATCACTTTCCAAATAAGCGGATCGCATTATGTTAATGCTATCTACCTTGCCCCGCAACTTTTTGCCGAGTGGCGAACTTAAAAATTGTTCAACTTTGAAATCAAAACCGACATATTTCTCTTGTTAACATGCTGAAATTAAACATCAGTGTCCTGTAAATGTGAATGTAATTATAAATATGTCAAAGAATTGAAATACGCGTGCAGATCTGATACTTTTAAATCGATCCACACGCATATGTGTTCCGGTGCATTAAAAGTCTCCCCCGAAATTCAATTTATAAGAAGCGCCGGTAAAGCCACTCGTGACGAGGTAATATGACTCGGATAGAATTTCTTGAGCGAACTTTAGACGAATACAAAACAGAGGTTTAACTTGGTCGAGGAGGTAGACTTTAAAATACGGATGACGGCAAATGTAAAAATTCCGAATTCGAAAACTACGACTTACGCATTTATTATGTAAATCGTTCCGTTCTCTATCTCATATTATAAACTTTAAATACGCACTTTCGCTTTCACAAACATCTGATTTACCGATTTTTTTATTTTCATTTTTATTACTGTTAAATTTGAGAGAAAACTTAAATTATATTTTCTGACTTATTACCTATTTTTACAATCCTTTTTTTTCCAAATATAATGTTAGCTAATTTTTTATATGCTTAAACCACTGGCTTATATAATACCTTTATTATAATTCTTTTATATTACTTTTTTTTAGAAGTTTGTGCAACGAGTAAATTAAATAAAAACTTATATAATAAGAGGAATAAAATTTAAAATTACAAAATGTAATAAAATTTATTAATAAAATTTAAAAAAGAATAATAGAAAACCGATTGCATTGTAGCATTTTGAGACGTTATAATTTGACGCAACATCACAAATAAGTAGTATTGCCACTATTCTATTTTTTTTTTATTCAAACAATGTGAAATCATATATCTTGAGTCGCAATAAGTAAATACCATTTACGTAAATATCATTTATAATTATCACACAATGTAATTTATCTTCATTAATGCCATTGCATTCGGATCTATTACACAGTGCATACCGCAACTTTTATTTCTTGCATCTTTTTAGCATTTTCTTGTATGAAGAAATTTCTTGTATGAAGAATTGTAATTTAGAAAGAAGCGGAATATATGCATATAAATAATTGATTATCTGAGTATTGCATTCCGATATTTCGCTAAGGACTGTTTAAAAGGGAAGAAGATAACGTAGATACAACGGCGAGAATTGAATATACAAGGTGGAAATTGCGTTGTGCAATATTGAAAATAGGTCTGCTGTTGCCTGGCGCACTTTAAATAGTTGCACCATTATCGGACTTTTCCATTTGGAAAACCCAGGTGAAAACCGCGTTGCGCCGAAAAATCGAGCTACCGAGGCTTCATGTAGCGTAAATGTCGCCATTTTCTGTCGCAATGTCGATGTCCCGCTAGCTTTTAACTTTTGCCGCGTCGGCAACGAGTCCGTTCAAACAATTTTTTCCGGGTATAAATGTTGCATCCGTATTTGCAACTAATTGTTTTGAGTCTCACGAGAGCGAAGATTATCCGTGAGTGAATTAAAAGGAAAAATATAGAAAAAAAAATATCGAAAAGGCTGAGAACAGTTAACATTTGCAGCTTAGGTTAATTACATATATAATATATGTGCTCTTTAATATGTGCATATCATATATGTTATCATCAAATTTGGAAATTTGTAATTTTACGTATACATATATACCCACATATAATATATACGCGGTATTAATTATTCTAATAATTAATTAACCAATATTTACGAAATAAGGTCGATAAAGCATATTGTATCACGTCTGATTTGTAATTAGATCTAATAGTTTGCCTGTAATTACACTTACTTGGGTGTATACCAATTTACCTCTACTTTTACCTATGGCATTCCAAGCAAGCAGAAATGTTTCTAGAAATTCCGTGATCAAGAGAGCTCTCGCGAGACACTCTGACGTGTGACGCAATTCGGCCGAACACGCGCGCGAGCGTGCGTTTTCATAGCGAGAGAAATTCGTGCGCGCCTCGTGAAAATCCTATTCTGCGGACGCGATCACGCGCCGGAATCCGGTGGTATACGTACATGCGCGATACGAGGCGCGGCTACTCACGCGATGCATGCGACTGCACGCATTCATACGCGATTATGGCCGCGCAATCCCGGGGCTGCTGCAGCCGGACAAATTGGAACGCACCGATACGCGACCGCGCGCGCACCCCCCCGGATCGCGATTACGCGCGTTCCGCGCGCGCGCGCGCATGTATACGCAATTGTCTCTACTGAATTAACTCTCCGAATGCATGTATGTATATTACGGCGCGCGCGCGCGCACGTTTTCTGAAATATCTCTCATATCTTTCGTTTGGTCGGTGCACTCTTGTTTTAAATTATTCATAAAAGAAAAATTATTGCGAAAGTTAGAAATGTTAGCAGATGTCCCGCGGAGACGAAAGTAAAATAAAAGGCAAAACTAATAGGGTAAAGTAAACGTGCGATCGCGAATAAGATAATGGAAGACATTTTTTTTCTCGAATAAACAGCGATTTATTTATTTATTTTTATATTGACATTAAGTAATACAAATTTAATATGTTTCGCGGTTTTGATTAAATTCATGTATATCGATGCTCTCGGAATATTTTAGATATTTATCATTTTATCAAGCAGAATTATTGTCGAGTCTCTGCACATCCCATCGTAAATCAAAATTACTACAAACGAGAATTGCGATTAAACCCGGATTTCAGCATACTTGTGCGATAGAAAATAAACACTGAAATGTTGTTTCACGATTTGTACCAATAGCGAATGAAAGCCTGCAGGATATGATCGAGAAATAATGCTGTGTCGTTGTAAGGAAACATAAAATTTTGCTTTGACTTGTTAAAAAAGAATATATAAAAGCGTATGAGATAAACATAAAATACTGAAAAAGTATTGTTAAATTTTTATATTATTTAATATTTGAACATTTTTTAATATAGAAAGTAGATTTATATAAGAATATTAAAGAAATCTATATCAATAATACAAAATTAAACAATATTATTATTAAATTATACAATATTTGAAATCATTTTGCTCAGTAACATATTAAAATATTAAACAATTACAAAAATATTAAACAATTGCACAATATTTGAATTAATTTTGCTTATAATGGTAACATATATCACTGCCTTAAAGTTATATATTGTATACAGAATAAGAAGAAACTTCATTTTTTAAATATTTTTTTATATGTCTGTGCTCTTATTATTTTTCAAAATTATTGGCCTCAGATTTTGAGATCGCTATTCATTCTTAGCTGGATATCCTCTGATTGAGAACCCATTGTGTTATGCCATGCAAGCCTTGTGCCGCGACGATTGTCCTTGCGAATGACGACTACGAGCCTCCTCAAATAAAAGAACCTTAGCTTTATTGCATCATCGTGGCAACGTCACTGGTTGCCCCGCGTACTATTGACTTAACTCTTAATTCCTCTATCGATTGAACCTTCCTCTGTGGCTATGGTATATTTAGCGGATCGTTGACCCAATTCTCGCATCTCCCATTTTAATATGAGTGTTCGCAAAAGAGAAAGAGACCGGAATTAATTAAAGGTAAAGATATAACGTGTGTTTTAAGCGAACGAATGCATTTATTAAGGAACAATAAGAATATTTTCAAAGAGAATCATTAAACGCGCGCAGCGCGTTGTCTTGTCCTGCAACCTGCAACGATAATGGTACGTAAAAATTTTTACAAAGCTGTGATGTAAAATTCTTTTACTCGTTTAAATTTAAAGCATTATTGACCCAATTTTTACGCATCTATTTTAATAGCTGCGAGCCTTCAAGATTGATCAGTCAAGTAGCTGCATCTGAGCTAATTGACGGCAAAGGTAGTGCGTATAAAATGAAAAGGTTTACATATTGAAAAAGGACAAGAAAACTTTTAAAGAGAATAAGTAATTCTTTTCTGTTTTTACAAGAACAGCGAAAATACAAATCTTCACAAACAAATAGGAATTATTCATATTTATTATGTATAATTTTAGTGCACTACGTACACATTAACTTTTGTAAGACATTATTAAAATATTGGACTTGTTTTAATAATTTATTATACGCTCGCCTTACAATGCGTCGTAGGTCTTCTTTCAAATTACACCTTTTTCACTTTATTTATACTAATCATTTATTCGGTGAACGAACTACTAGTTGTTTTTATGTATATTATTTTAATTTAGTACTGAGGAAGGCTTATTGAAGCCGAAACGTTTACTTTACTTGATATCGATTATAAATACGAATAAATTAAAAAAAAAATTTTTTTTAATTAATAAACGGCGATACAAGTCAGGCGCGGTACGTGATGCGCAAGTAAAGAAATATATGTATAATATTATATACATTGTAATTCGTTACTTCTGTAACTATTAATTTCTTTACTTAATTACGTATACCGCGCCTGACTCGTATCGCCGTTTGTTAATTTGTTGACATTTTCACGAGTCTAATGACACATTAAACATTTTTTTATTAATTTAATGTCTTGTGTTTAGTTCGTATAATTGGCTCACTATTCTCTCAGATTGTTTTTGCAAGACACTTGTTAAATTTCTTTTGAAAAAACTGATCTATTAACAATTGAATGCACCGCTATCAGTCGCAAATGTTAAAAAAAGAAGAGCAAAAAATACATAGAGACAAGTTGTGAACGAAAAAGAACAGCCGACATTGTGCGCGGATAAAAATCTGAAGATTTTGCACATTAAACGTTTGTAATCGAGTTTACTTATACCCAACGTCCGCTTCCCTTACACTTTTCTAATTTTTTGCACGTTTTGCAAAGTTGTTGTTATGTTCTTTTGTTAAAAAATATTTAACAATTAAATTAATGTATTATATCTATATAATTATAAGTCCACTAAACAAAATTTTAGCGATCGTGGCAGAGAGATTTGCACTGCTCTAATGAGTCGAAAAGATCCGGGTTCAAATCCAACTGAAAATCGTTGGTTTTTATTTGATCGCTAACTCTTGGAAGGTAATGACAACCCATTGAGAGAATATCTTGCCATCAGAACCGCTCTATAGATAGCCATTCGGAATCGATGTTATATTGTATAGGTCCCGTACTATATCTGACGCACATTGCAGAGGGGGAACAAATGGTTAAATAGAGCCGTTCTTACCATAAAACTTTTATAAAAAACATTTTTTAATACTTTTCAAGGTATATCGAAAAAAGGAAAATGCCGCTCTAATACATATGAGGAGTAGTTTCCCCTTAGAACTGTTTTAGGGCCGCAACTGAACATTTCTAAATTCATCTATTTTCTTCTCTCTTCCACATGTGTGTAAAGTTTCATCAAAATTAGAATTTTCGGGTTCGCGAGCGTCTCTTATTAGAAGAAGAAATAAAACTTTATCAACAATTAATCCGTATATAAAAAAATTAAATAAGAAATAAAGTTATTTGATTTTGAACTACAAAATGCAAAAATACATTCTAATATACGAATGAACTTAATTGAAACTTAATAACGCACTCGAAACACATTTTATAGACTTTTCGGGAAATCCGAGTTTGTAATCGTCAGAGTGAAAATTGTTGCCGAACGATATCGTCTCGATCGGAGATCGAAGCCGGGGCTGCGAGCGATAATAAGTATCTGGGATTGCGGGAAAGGAAAAAAAAATAGAAAGAAAGGGCAAGGGTGGCGAGATGGCGGGAGCTTGATTAGAAGATCGCTCGGAGCAATCTCTGCCTCGCGGCCTTTTTTTTACGCCGTGCAATTTTATTGTGTCTTAACGAGATCGGGGACCTAACCCAGCCCGCGATCCACCCTACTTACGTTCATCGTACATCGCAGGCAATTTCGTTCCATCGGTTCTTCGTTCCTTCAATTCCGTCTCGAGGAGCTCGTCCTTATTCCGCCGCAGCTCTCGGTACATGCCGGCCGGTTCGTTTTTACCCGTCGGATCAAGATTCCGCTCGCAGGGACTTCTTGCAGAGTTAATCTTTTGGAATAAGCAGCAACGTTGCTTGTGAACATAAGCTCTCCAAGAAGGACAATGAATAAGTGATATGTGTATAAAGTTAGCGCTAAACAATATAGCTACATGATTTGTACACAATTGAATTTTTAAAATTGAATCTTTAAAATACTTATCTTAATTCTCATATTGCAATGGATCACCAAACAAAAATACATTATAGAGTGTGTACACACTATGGCACATTAAATTATGTAGTTAATACGCTGATTCTTTTCTGATGACATTAGATAATTAAAATGCTTTAAATCGATCAGTGACAGAGGTACAATAAAGAAAAATATATAATTATAATATGAAACTGAAGCATGCAATTAATATTATTAATCTGTGTAATATAAAATATTCCAAACACGACGATTCGAATGACAGTATCGTGTGCCAAATCCTGATTATATTGCACATAAGTAAATAAATCAACTAGTAAATAAATCAAATCAATTCAGATATTAAAATATTAAACTATTTGCTATCGTAACATTGAAAATAATCCGGCAATATTAATTTAAACGTAAATTATCATCGAATCTCAAATGTCCATTAATTGGACTCATCGAGAACACGGTAAATAAATCACCAAATAAACACTGAGAAATGAAGATGCGAGAAATAATACGCAATTTTTCATTTTTAGCCTTTATAACCAATATGCATAAAAATTATATTAGCAATTACGTAAACAATGTTTCCGAACAATTTTTTGTTAATAGATATTTCTCACCTAGATTAAGTTTTATATGAAATTATCAGCACGATTCGAATGCGACTTATTATACAATCAACTTTATTCTAACTACAAAATTTTGCGTAAATTTTGCGTAAATTTTGCGTAAATTTTGCGTAAACCGAGTAATCTTCGCACAAAAATCTCCATTTCGCACAAACATGTTAAATTCGCGCTGAAATTACGCGATGTGAATCTGCGCGTTGGACAGAAAATCGCTAATCCAGTCTAGTCGGAAGAAAAAAAGAATTACCCAAGAGAAGTATGGAGAAGAGTGGATGCAACTCGTACGTTTTCTTAATTACCACGGCGGGCACGTGGCCGCGATAATTACTTGGCAAACGTTCATTATGCGGCGAATGCCGATCCATCCCGTGGATGCGCCTTGCTCGACGCGCGGCGCAGAAATCCCGGCGAGGCAGCCATTGGGAAGTGACGAAAGCAGACGGTCAACCGAGTCCATCGTTCGCGGAATAATCCATACGGGATTTCCGGGCCCACTATTGTATCATCTAGCCGGGCCATACATAATCCCACGCGTGCGACCTGCTTCCTCAATTCCCGAGAAATTCCGCTTAATACTCGGTCGGAGTAGTAAGCCTAATGCATGCAATTTGTAAAACAGTCTAGATAGAATTTCTGATTTTAGTGAAATTTTACATACATATATTTATGAAAACTCGATATATAGATTTGAAATTCTCGGAAGACGAATATTTATCTTGCTAATTAACTTCGTTGCATTTCTCTATACTTTAGTCATCGATTCTCTAATAATCTTATATATTCTATATATAAATATAATATTATATTACACTTTATTGAATATGTATGTACATATTTCATATAATGTTATGTACATACATATATAAAATGTCTTATTCTCTTATAAATAACAAATGCAACTACGTCATTTTCTACTACTTACCAATTATTAGCTAAAAAGTAACAAAAGCAGTTAAAATTTACTAGTTACAACTAGAAATTGTGACAATGTATCCACAGACCGGTGACCGAGAATGTACAAACTTCAATTGCATTTGCAATTTATGATCGTGACTCTCGCTCTTTTCGCCGAGCGTTTCCTACGCATTGCGGATTTATCTCGCTAATTTTCCGCGCACGTATGGAAACTTAATGGGCACCGTCGAGCCGGCGAGGCGAGGCGCGGCGCGTTCGAGCTTACATTTCGCCGGGCTGATTATCTTCCAGATTAACGAGTTTTTCGAGGTCAGCGTAATTGCAGCGGGTGATGCGACTCACGTATGAGCTCCGCCGAAATGGACAAAGATGACGACAAGGCGGTTCCTTAACGAAGGACAGACTTTTTGCGAGTAATCGATTTTGCCTTTTCATTCTCTCGCTCTGACGCTCTCTCCTCTTTCTTCTCGCCATTCTCCTCGTTCAATTCCAATAAAGCTGTTCTAAATAAAAGTTGTTCTCGAAATAATGAACTAAATTGACGCGACAGCACTAAACGTGGAAGCGGAAAAAAGTGACTCTATATCTCTCGCGACTACTGATGACAATGAATCTCGTTTAACTTCAAATTTTCGCTGTTTATTACATCCGACTGAATGGTATGAAAAAAAATAGATATAATGAGATAAATTTATCTTTTTAAGATGTGCTAAATATAAGTAGGTATATTGACAGTGTAATGCGGATAATACAAATTGATTCGATACTATTGAAATGTCGTAAGCAATTTTGATTAAGTATCAAGTCAGACTGGTGGACAGGAGCGCATCGATCGCACGCGATCGAATGCAGCATCTCGGATGCAACGCGGCGCGCGGTAGAGAATGAAAAGTTGCCGGTGCCTGGGAAAAAATGGTTGCATCTTATGCGCGGCCGAGCCGCGGAAGCCATCCGTTAATGTCCGATCGTGACAATAGCGACGCCGCTTTCGCTTGACCGAACGATCGCTCGTGTTGCTTGATAAATATTTACCCGATTTCGAACGGCTAGTTTTTATCGGATAATCGCGTCTCGTTCATCTTCTCCCAATTCAGAGAATTGCGCGAGAAAGGAAAATCGGTTGGTTCTGCCATATTCTTGTGTACCGCGATAGTCTGGTTTGATTTATGTGTTCCTTATTAGGCTCCTCTCTTGGCTCTATTGAGTATCTCTTAAGTATCCTCATTTCTTTCAGCATTTTGAATAATTTAGACACACTCTTTTTCTTTCTTTGTCCCTATCTGTTAATATAAATTTTATTTTGTAAGGATATAAAGAAATAAAATATTTAAATGAATTAAACTTTTAATATAGCAAATACGTAATAATATAAAAATATATATAAATATTTTTAATTTACATTAGAAATTTATGCTTTAGTTATAATTTGTAGTAGGTATATTTGTTTTTGCAGAATTAAGAAATTTGAGAATTAATTAAGAAATGTAACACTTTACACAGAAAACTTAAAAGATTTTCTTCTTGGAAGATTATCCAAAACTTTGTTACGAAAATCAATGTCAGATTAATTAAAGCATGCGTAAATATAAGAAAATTCCGATAGTTTTGAAACATTCTATACATCTTTTTATGTTCTACACATTTTTTTACGAACAATATTTCTAATCTCGAAATATTGTGTTAGAATTTAATATAAACTATTTAACGATATAAATGATGCAATTTAAACGAGCAAATCTCGAAACAAGCAAATAGACAGATGTTCAATGCCCGTTTCTACCAATGTAGATTAACTTTAATCTCGGTTTAACTTATTTTCTATCTTTTTCTAACTTTTAGAACTAGGAAAAGATGACAGGTAAGTTAAACCAAGATTAAAATTAACCTGCGTTGATAGAAATGGACACAAGTGTTTTAAAATAACTTTAAAATCACAAACGCACTCTATTTCTTTATATTTCTCAAGTTAATTTATAGCACTGTTATGCAAATACTTTCCACGATCTCGGCCGAATATCGACGGAATACGAGGAGCTAAAGCGAAGTGGACGAAGTCTCGAATTAGCGCGATCACTCCTGATTTCTAGGCGCCATTAAATTCCCTCCCCCGTCGCCGCCACCACTGGTCGAAAATTAATTTCTACCGTGACCGGATTCGCGAATTCCCCCGAGTCCACCTTGGATCCCTCCTTCATTCAGTCCCCTCGAACTTCTCCGCATATTCTCCATGGGATTACATGACTAATTACGCGACTACTCGGACCCGCTTAATTTCCGATCGATATGCGGAATGATCAGAAAATTTTGCGATCTGTTGCGCGAAGCGCATCGTCGTTAAGTTCATATTAATTTGAGGCTTACGACATAATAGAGTTTATTACTTATAGCTGTAAAATCGATATTGATTTTTTTTTCCAAAGAAAGAAAAATATTTGTGAATATAATATGTTACATTATATTACATTATTAAATACCCGTATGTTATAACATAGATATTGCTAAATATGAATATGCATATCTTTCTGTATAACAAATAAATCCAAAAATCTCTCTTTTTAATTATTATATTATATTAGTTAACACTCAAATAATGACTAAATAAGCATTCAAAAATCTCAATGAATTGAAGCATTGTCAGCGTACGTATGTCAAGTTACTTTCTCATTTCGGCTCATCTAATCAGCCGAAATAAAATTTCTTGATGCGTCGCATCGTAATGTTACATCGTTTTACACCGTGACAATTTTCGCGTTAGCGCAATCAATCGGGAGAAACGACGCACCGACAATTCCCGCGATGCAATCCAGGAATGGAGCGAAACGAGCGCGCGCGATCTTCCCGGTCTCGGTGATAGAGCTCGACTTGCGGCCAATTCCGCGGAAAACTTCGCAACCTGACCGCACGTCAAACGCATTTGCGATTTGATTTATTCACCGTTTCTTCCGGCACGCGAATCTTAGGTTGTTCAACGAGCGGCGGATTCATCTTTCGTTGATGGATCAGATTGATCCACGAGCAGAGTCGGGATAAAGTTCCGCGATGTACGCGGATGATCGATCGTGTGAGCGAATCGCGCATTACGTCTCGATTATATCCTCCGAACAAATACGCGCTGCGGTTTTGACGTAAACTTTGATGAAAACGTAACATTAGTACTGATACCGTGACATCAAAGTACACAGCCTTTTCAGACGCGTTGCAGTTGTAAAACACGTATTATATCGACGTATAATAATATTATAACAGCGGCGAGCGTTTCAACGCACATAATCAGTGGGTGTGATACGACCGCGTGACACCAATTTTCTCACATGCGTTAGCTTCGACAGGGCTTGTCAGTTCATATGATAATGTTATTCATTAAAATAATTTTTTATAATAATGATAATTAATTAAATAATCCCATTGTTTACTACGCGTACTGTGATCTTGTTAATAGGGGAAATTCTTGCGCGTCATTGCGTCAATTTGCTCACGTGCATTAGCTACGACAGAGGTTGTCGGTTCATATGATATTATCATTGATTAAAATTTTTTTATAATAATGATAATTAATTAAATAATCCATTGTTTACCATGCATGCTGTGTGATCTTATTAATTGAGAATTTTCGTCATTATTATTTTCTCGCGTACATTAGCTTCGGGATTGTCATTTCATATGATATTGTCATTAATTAAAATAATCTTTCATAATAATAGCAATTAATTAAATAATCCCATTGTTAATTATGCATTTTATGCTCTTATTAGTTGTGAGAAATTCTCGTGTCATTGCATCAATTTTCTCGCGTGCGTTAGCTTTAATAAGGGATTGTCAATACATATGATATTGTTATTGATTAATTAACTGCCATTATCATAAAATACTCTTTTATGATAATGGCAGTTAATTAAATAATTTCATTACTTGCCATGTACATCTTATTAATTAAGAATTCTTGCGTTATTGTCATTTATAACATGTGATGATAAGAAAGATTCAGAAACGTAAACAAATATCTTTAAATACAAAATTTTGAAAATTTGAGAATTAAAATATATGTAAAAGAATTCAAATATCTGCGAATGAGTTTAAGAATCTCAGCATTATTATTTAAATGCTTAAAAGAGCGAAACAACTTTCCTCGCAAGTTTTCGCGTTACATTCTTGACACTATGCCGGACTCTTTAATACAAGACATTGCGCCCATCGAGGTAATTTCAATGGAAATGGCGTAGCGGCGAACGTATGTCTCCCCCGGGTGGATTCGCGCAGTCACGATCTACGGAGTTACATCTCGAGAAACTGGCGCGGACGTGGCCGCGATTCCTGGCGCGGAGGAGTAGCACTTACAATTGCACGTGAAATAAGGAAGGTAGAGGAAGGCCAGGGGTAGCTGGCAAGCGTAGATGCCCATAGCAGACCATCAAAGCCAGAAGCATGACCGGTGTTGTTCGGTAAAGGCCAAACTTCCCTCTCTTCGGGGCCGATGAAGCTGTTGACGTCGACGTCATCCTGCGCGTGGCGCGCGTAATTGCGCCCCATCTGTTAGCAATACGAAAAGAGACAATCAGCGTCCGTCTGATCAATATGCCGAGTATAACGTTTCTTATAACAATTAATTAAAGATCTGAGATAAAAAAAGAGATGTAAACATCAAAATAAAATTGTATTGGGCTACGAGTGCTCAATAGATAAATATGATATTTATTGATATTCAGTTTATGGGTCCATATAAAGATACATCACACGGTCGTTTTATGAAAGGTAGATTTAACAAGCCTATTTATCCAGTTAAACAGTCAAACACTGAAAGTGAATTCAAGATGTTAAGAGACTGGGATGATGGTATTCACGTATGGCGGTATAAAAGGTTGGCCATATGTCATGTATTCCACCTCAGTAATTCGCAATCGCCGCGTGAAGTTTCGATAAACTCAAGCGATACTATCCGGCCGGCAGCGCGAAGTTGGGTAAGGGACTGACTTCCATGCGCTTTTCCATTTTGGCATATAAGCGCGTCGTAAATTTCGCGTCGGCCAGCCAGCCGCTGGCGGTTGTTTTATGCTCTCCGAGCAGGAACTTGGCCGGGTAATTCTGCAATGCGGTTGAAAGTGCCATCCCCGCGCCTTGCTCGCCCACGGTCCTCTTTCCGGTTCAGCTCCTTTCTCTCCGTCGCTCTTTTTTACGCACGTCCTGATATGCCGTGCACGACCGGGAATTACGCGCGCTCGCGTCGGGACGCATCATTGCGTCCTAGCGTGGCAAAACCTGAAGGAAACATTATGTGTGCGCGGTATCTTCTTCTTAAGTTCCGAAGCAAGTCGAAGAATCTGTAAAGTCTATGTGTTGTCATATCTTTTACATTCTTCAATTATTACATTCTTTTTATTACTCAAAAACAGCTGATTTAGAGATAACTAAAGTAATATTAATTATTTTGTGATTATCTTGAACATTAAATATCTTTTTAATATATTTCTTAAAATAATTTATACTTTTATCATATTATAATCTTTTGTTATACGTACTTCTATATTTTAGAACATATAATTGATGTACTAAAATAGTATTGAAGATACTAAGATTACTTGACTATGACGGTGTACATTGCCACAGGAAATCTAATTATGTTCCAGGATTAGATCGCGACCGTATCTATATCCTTTCAACGTATTTATTTTTAATACGCGGTCATACGGGAACGAGCGCGAAATTAAGTCGAGCATCCATCCATCAGCTCGATTCTCGCGCGAGCGAAGTCCCGTGCGGTGATCCCTGGCGATCGAAAGCCGATATCCCGGCTCGCGGGCCCCCGGAATTGCCCTAATTCCGAGTAACAACGGTAACCGCGATACGCGGGAATTAACTTGAAGGTTAATTACACCCAGGATTTCGAGCGCAGCCGGCGCCCCGAAGAATTTCCGGGTCCGGCGGAATGAAAAGGGCAAAGTGTTAATTTATGCGTTAGTCTCGTGCCTGGCATACACAACCGCGCGCGAGCGGGGAGGATTTGCGTGGAGGGCAGCAGAAACGAGAGCGCGCAACGTGAAAGCAACCGCGGGGCGGAGAGAGCAGTGGTAATTCAGTACGGTAAACTCGCAGCATACGGCATACAATATGCAGGTGAGAACGGGTCTCTTCCACCTGCCACCGCTCTTCCGTGTATTTCAACCCCTCTTCAGCCTCTCTCTCTCTCTCTCTCTTTCTCCTTCTCTCTCTATTTCTCTCTTTCGCTCGTTCATTCTCTCGCTACCAACGTCGTCCACTCCACTGCCCTTAATCATTGTGATCGCATTACGCTGATGAATCCCGAATATCCCGCGCCGTCCCCGAGCGTTGAATGCAAGCCTCGTAAATTGCATTTCCTAAAAACGTCGCGGTGACTGTCCCGCGGGAGAAAAAGCACCATTTTTTTTTCAACAAAGTTTCGTACATTAGTTTCGAAAACCTCGAATTTTACACACTCCCGTCGTTCTGATATCTCTTTTCAAAAATCGCGGTTGTAATTTCCCAAGCGTTTTGCGCATGAACGACGTTATCGCGATACGAATCTCCTGGCCGTGTTGCGAGCCTGGCCGTGACGAGTATACATATACGTGCACGTGTGTGCATTAAAATGTGTGCCCCGGAGACTAAAAAAAAAATAACTCACCGCCGTATAAATAATGACGCATTCGAAAAGCTCGAAATTCCGACACGCATTTTATTCGGGGAAACACAGAAGGATCCTCGTTTTTCACAAAGCGAGTGGTAAAGCTTCAAATTTAGCGCCGCTCCCACTCCTCGGCTATATCTCTCCCCAAAAATCGGCCCCATAATTTCGCGAGCGCTCTTTCAATGGCAACGACCTTATCGTGCACTAAATTTCTCGTTGCATCGCGAGCTGTGACGAATGCCCGTGTGTATGTATGTGTGTGTGCGCACACGGGGAGGGAGGGGAGGGGGTGCGAACGCGTAACAGGATGCTACGTACGTGCGGCACGTATGCGACCCGCCACGCCATAATTACAAGGCCGTAGTTCCGTAATGGGATTTTCGATGGTTTCAACGCGAATTCCGGCACGTCCCGGGCGAAGGAGAGCGATAGCGACGATACGACTCTTGCCATTGGTCACAAGAGCGATTGCAAATACGCGATTAGTCAATTAACGCAGAGCGCATTGCGCGACGCAAGTTTGTCTTTGCATTCCTGCGCTCGCCATCATTATCTCAATAAATTGCACATTAATTAGACAAAAGTAGAAACCGTGTTATAATATGTGAAATAGCTCGACAAGTTAAGTATAGTTATTCGATTATAATATTTTGTTTATGAATTTTTTGATCAATTACAGAGTGATTTAATTAATGATAATTGGAATAGCTTTCATAATATCGTGCAAAATATTGTTGTATATCTTAAAGGCACCTTTTTAGCACTGCAGTTATCTTTGCAATTAAATCCGCTTGACTAAACTTGTCTTTTTGCAAGTTATCAACCGGATGGCGGTTCTTGTACCGAAATTAATCTCGTCCTTAATTAGCGTTAATATCGAAGTTTGGCTGTGCGCGGAACGCGTGCAATCCGCGCAAGTGCGGCGCGGCGGAACTTCGATAAAACTTCTCATTTATCGCACGATGCTGAAGTTATTGCAACTTTCTCAGGATATGAATAAAGAGTAATGTAGCGTTGCCTTCATCGCGAATACCGTTGCCTTCGTATGTTCGCCCGGCGTGAAATACGATTTCATATTCGCAAAATGCAATCCCGGAGCGCTTTAGAATGCAAAGCGTATATTCGCTGATTGAGAAGAACATTAAGCGAAGAACATTAAGCGTTCTGTTGCTGAAACGTACAAATATTTGCGAGGAAAATCATACACAATGGCCGTGCATTTGGAAAAATAGAAAATTAACTACTGGTGAGAGTTGCAGGCAATACAATACAATCTTCTATATACGTATCCTGAATGAAAATGTATATAATGCGTAATAATAATAAACAGAAATTAAATGGCGTAATATTGATACGTTGAAATACAAATTAAATGAAATAGTATGTCCATCAAATGTATTTAGAACACATTTTATTTTATTATTTACGTTTTTACAATATTTCTTGTATTTGGAAGAAATCAAATTTTGGTGACATAAATATATAAATATATAAATAAATAATATATATGTAATATTAATGTTAGGGAAGATAATATTTAACGTTGCAGAATTTGCGTGGTAGAATGTCTAATTTGTATGTAATTAGCAAAAGAAGAAAGGAAATTAATATATGAATGATCACGTTTTAGCTTTGACTAATCAACCGTGTAATTTTAGCTAAATGATTCAAAAGGCTTTAAATTATCGCTTGATATTTTTTGCCCCACGTCATCAGTCAAGTGAAATGCAACTGCGCCGTTGCTCTATTTCGCAAAACCTGGTAACCGTGACCGAGATTGAGGGGCAGATTGCGCGAATTAATTGTCGACCATTCGAGCGTAATTAGCGCTAATTGCAAACTTTTCCCGTATGTGCGCGCGCTCAATGCTCACAATTGGAGAATGCAGTTGCAACTGCGAGTTTCCAGCGCGAAACTTCGGGGCTCGCCGACTTTGCCTGGCGTAACTTTCCGAGGGAAGTGAAGAAAAAGAAAGTAAAGGAGCGAGTAAAAGTGGTTCGGAGAGAATAGCGAAGGGGGAAAAAG
This sequence comes from Temnothorax rugatulus, assembly GCA_035220575.1. Taxonomy (NCBI): domain Eukaryota; kingdom Metazoa; phylum Arthropoda; class Insecta; order Hymenoptera; family Formicidae; genus Temnothorax; species Temnothorax rugatulus. The sequence goes on from JASTWL010000125.1 coordinate 107,743, forward strand.
GAGACAATCTCTCACTGCGTTGAGAGAAAATGGGGGAAATAGAAATAAAGGTAAATACAGTTTTCGTTAGCTTCCTGACGCGACTCATAGTAATTATGTACGCGAGATATTTTTCATTATCTGAGTCCTCTCCGAGAAAGCTGCCGGCAGGCAGAGAAACAAAGATTTAATAAATACTTAGCGCTAACTGACATCGTACTTTACGGGATGCCGTTTCTTGATCAAGTTTTAATATTCACTCTACCTTAGCACTTATATACTAAAACGTTATTAACATTTTATAATTTATCTCTTTGACAATTTAAATTTAGGAAAATATTTTTATTATATTGATGAGTTCCACCTTAGAATTAGTCAAAATTATGAAGATAAGGCTAAATAGGCAAAAATAAGGCAAAATTAATTTGATGAAAGATATATATGAAAAGCGTTTTCTTATGTATATCGAGTCGTCGAACATCTGTGTATAAGTAGATACTACGGAAAGAGCCAAAAAGGACACACTCCGTACATACACGAGGGCATCTATAAATGTATAATGCGCGCTCCGTACGACGTGGGGCGTTAAAGCGGGAACTGGCGAGTCGCCTTATGAATTTTAATGAGGCCGTATCGTCACGTGATAGGTGTAAGGGTTGTCCCGAGTCGGGCTTCATACCCGCTGTCAAACAACCCTTAACCAAGCTGTTGGTCCCCAGTTTCCATCGTCGCGACTATGATCTTATATACACGTCGAGAGATGATCTGCGAGAGCCGCGAGCTAAAACGACCGACATCGATTAACATTTTAGTGAGCGATAAATGTTAAAGATAACGCGGGAAACGCGTTAATTTTGATTACATCGATAAAAACGGAGACTAACAAGAGAGAGAATACTATAAGTTCTTTGTCAATCGATGTCTACAATTAATTATGTGTAACATGGTTTTATGCAGAGACAAATTATTGAGACTTGTCTCGCGCAGAACAGGTATTACGATACATTTAAATAGGTACATCGTACGTTCCATAATTTTATATTCGGAGAGAACATTCGAAGAAGTCAAGAAGACGAGGAAAAAGGGAGGGAATAGACGCGAGCAAAAAAGAGAAAAGTGGTTCGACTTTTCGGACCTCGCATCGTTAATCATTCGCGCGAGACTCGATAGGCGCATGTATTATTCAGTAGCTTTTCGATGCCGGTTATGCATAGCTTTTGTCGATGTTCAAGCGGCCGCATTCGTCGGAAAACCCGTCAGACTCCGTGTGGAAAAGTGGAGTGAGTTCGCTCGTGCCCGGGCTGCCGCAGAATGGGTCTCTATGGCGGTCGCATATGGGACCCTCGCTGTAATTCATCTGCGATAACACGACCGTTTCATCGCGAATCGCTATCAAACTTTCGGAGAAACCTGTTCCATTCTCGTCAAAACGTTCCCTCTATAAAAACGACTCGTTTTTATGTATACATATGAGATTGGTAGTATATAAAAAGTACTTTATAAAGTAAAAAAGAATAGGATGCGATAGATAGTTATATAATTCTGTACCTTAGAGGTAAAGAATCGAATCTTCAGTTTTTGTCAAAATGGAGAGTTAATACATTTTTCAATATATACCTACCAGGAACTTAAATCGTATAATAGTAAAAGGTCTTATTCGTGATCAATGCCGTACATTGTAGACCACTTCTTAATTTATGTCAGTGTTATATATAGTCGACATATTCATAATCAGCGTAAATATATATTTTTCCAAAAATATCTTACAATTCGTTTAAAAAGAGTAATAAATTTTGAATTATTATGAATAATATTTCTTAATCAATGTCAAGAAACGTGCCGTCATTATGAAATTTTGTCTAATTATTTATAAAGTAGTGTATTTATAAATTACGTAAAAATTCTTACAAATCCTTAGAATACAAAATAAGAAAATTTATTATGCATAATAATAATTGCCTTAATCGTTATAATAAATCATATTTATGAGTTCATCTTTATCAAATCTTTGGGCTTATTAATAAATGAAATCTTATCGCATTAATAAAATAGTCGGGGCTTATTTGTATGTAATAAAATTCTTATACGGCGTCTCGATGACATCGCGTACTAATAAGACGATCGTCAACTTTCGAAATTCTAGCAATAGGTCTTATGTCTATCATTACTAGCTCCTAAGATACAATGTTTAGAAAAAGCCGTATTAAAAATTTTTATAGTGCCTTAATTTTGGCTAGGTACAGCATGTTATTGGCAGTTGTACCGCTAATTATGTTAAATTACTTGATTAAAAACTTAATAAATCAAATTGATTTCTTTATTTTATATCGAAAAAAATACGCCACTTTCCTATTTAAAACTTTGAACCTCGTTTTCTCTGAATTCATAGTAATGGGAATACAATTCTTTACCTCTAAGTACAGAATTATGTATACTAGAGAAAATAGACACTTACGAATAGTTTCTCATTAAAGTTTTCCGATAACCAGTCATTTTTTTCCGCAAAGAATCGATTGTCAATGGATAATTAAACAGCCAGCAATATCTCTGCGAGAATTAATTTTGCATTTTATATCGTGAGCAAATTACGAAAATTGCAATAACTCTTCTGGCCCAATGCAGCGATGTTATACGAATTTTGACCTTTCCCTACTCACACCGAATATTAAGCATCGCGCTAATATTTCAGGACACCGCGCGCTTATTGAATTTAAGTCGTGCTTTTCACGCGATTTGCACAATACTCGCCTAGATTTTATATAATATAATCCATTTCGCTAATCTCCTTTCAGGAATTCCAATTTCTCACACGAACAAGAAAAATGTAATTTTACAAATTATATATATACATATATAGCAGCACTAGAGAAAGAATATTTTATACAAAAAGGAGCATCATAAATTCTATTTATCTTAGAAAAACTTAGTTTTTTTATTTCAAGAAAGTATGTCTTCTTAATCTTATTTTGAATATTAATAAAATATAGTTATCTGATAATACATAAAGATAAATAAAATTTATGATGCTGCTTTTTGTATAAAATATTCTTTCTCCAGTGCTGCTTATATCAGTCGATAATATCGACTGTATCGTGGCACAATTTGTAGCAATTTAACTTCTTTTATTTTGACAAATCTTCCATCTATTCCGAGCCATATTCTAACAGCGAACTCGTACGGAGGATTATGGTTTACCTTCGAATCAGAATCACCGATCGGCTGAACATTAGGAAACAACATCTCGAGTTTCTGCCGTTGACACTTCTAGTCGTAGAAACTCCTGTGTTTCGAGCCGTCACGATTTCCTTCGCAGAAACGGCTGACTAATTCGCGTCTGTACCACTTCGTTTCACTATCGATCCTCCGCGGAAATCTCACGATCAGTCTTATCCGACTCGACCGGAGCTCGATTTTACGCCTCGCGAAGCCCTAACACAGTAGTTACTTGAATATCCAAGTTAAGTAATCAGCGTTATATTAAAGTAATATAAGTGCTATTAGCTTCTTATATTGGGTTAATATGTAATTAATTAGAAAAATACATTCTTATTGCATTTTTCTTTAGTAGCGTTTAACAATAATTATGATATTTACATGATAGCTACATTATCCGTTTATTTAACGCTATTTAATTTTAAAAAACATTTGGTTATTTAATTCTTATAAAAATTTTAATAACGACATGTTACAAATTATACTTTAAGGTTTTATTCTGAAGTAATTTCTTTCTACTTCTTTTAACTCTTTTATTCATATCGATCTGACACTTCGAAAATCAATGTTCTGTAAGGGATTTCTTGATCAAATTTCGAAAACTTTGTAATTGAGGGAAAGTTCCAAAGAAGCGGTTTTATGTACTTTAAAGAACGAATTGTTCAGGAAGCGAACTTTCTTCGAAACAGTTTCTTCGGTCTCAATGGGGTGGAAACGAATATGCCGCCTCTCGATCGGATATAAGATGCAGAACCGACGGATCCTTGCTTGGGTCGCGAAGATTTCGGTATATGAGGATCACATGAATCCCCACTCCGTTATTTCTTATTTTAGCCAACCGGTTATGCGCATTCATACCGCTGTGACGCGATTTATTTGCGTCAATGCAATGGCGTAAACGCGCGGGTCACTGAGTCGCAAAATTCGCTGCAACTTTGCGTGGTTGCCGCGCGAAACTCACAGCTGCCACATGAATCCAATAGTAGCAAAGCGATCAGGTGTAATGGTGACAGAATAACGATGTAGGTAGCAGTGAAGAAAACTGTGAAAATATTATATTATTGCGAAATAAAGAGAAATCGCGAGACAATCGAAAGTATTTGCTGATTATTTTATTAAACATGCAATACGCGTATTTTTAGCGTATTATGTAAAAAAATAATATAGTATGTAAATATAACTACGAATTAAATATCTGAGTGCAAAAATGATATAATAAATAAATAAATAAATAATATTTGATACTTTATATTTTTATGTCATTTACGATGTAAAAATGTTTATCCCCGTTTTTAAAATTAATTAAACTTGATTTCTACAAAGATAACGATAAATCTTTTAGAGCTTTACGATAAAACAATAAAAATATTTGGCGACAACATCGTCCCATACAGAAAGAAAGAAAGAGAAGTCAAACAAAATCACAGGATGCGGAATGAAACGTGACTTGCGTTCTCTCGTTCTTACGTGAACCTTTGCACCCTTTGATGCATCTTCCGCCTTCAGCCTCCCGCCCTCATCCCCGTCTCTTCAGTTCCAGCTTTGCCATCCGCTCGCTTTTGCCTCCTTTGACCTCTAATTCGACGAGCAAGATTCACCGTAGCGTGTGTGCCATTAACCCAAATAATTTTGAGCTCGAGAGTCTCCATGTCGAATTTCCCTTTACCTATTACACTTCCTTTGCGCTCATCCATATATTCTTTTTCTCTTACTGAAAGAGTGACCAGTACCATATTGGTTTAACAAGGAAAATTTATGTGTTCGATGTAGATTCGATCTGTATGTTAGACGCGTAAGAAGACGTATATTTAAAAAGGCTAAGAAATAAATTAATTGTATCGATCGCTGTTATTACTAATATTATTATTATTATTATTATTATTATTATTATTAATTTTAAATTCATTTCTGCTATATTACATTAATTGTGCTTGCCTATATTAGCTTATAAATATACTTCTCTCGAATATTTCAAAACGTTTCAATTATTTCAAGATATGTTTAAAAATTATTTTTTTTTATTCGCGGTATTCTTTCTTTTTCAACGTTACAAAACGATCTAATGTGATCCCTTATCATTAGCGAAGTAACTTGAATCGCTCAGTGCATCACCGAGTGCATCGAACTGCATCGAGCTGTTACTTCGTGGCGGATTGTCGGTGTGCGGGAAAGGTCCGTTAAGCGTTCTCGTGTAAGTTCGAAAGTCAATTGGTCTGGATTCGCGTAAAGTTTCTACGTTATTTTCGTCCGGGAAAAGGGAGGAAGGAGTTGAGTACGTTTCAGTTCCCGATCGGGGTTCTCGCGTCAGATATGAGGCGTGGTGTAACCCGCGCGATTGACTCCTGAAAAGCTAACGAAACTTCCACGACAAGAAAAAAAAAGCTACGATTTATAGCTTTGACGATCGAAGTTTTCTGGTATGTCTATAATCTGTAGAGTGCATGCACGTGAATTGAACCGATAAGATAAGAAGAGAATAAGCAGAAGTCTACTTTAGTTTTAAAAATTCTCTTTTTTTATACATATATATAACAATCCGCTAATTGCTTTGCTGTTTATTATTATAATTGCGATATGATATAATTGTATGATATATGTATATCGGTAACAGTTAAAAAAAGATATTAATAATTATTTTCAGCTAAATTTTAAATGAGCTATTTCATACATGTAACCATTTTATTAATAATATTTTATGGATAAACTTTGCAACAAAATAAGATACTATACTATTATTACGTAAATATTACATACTTTTATGCAGCAATTTTAGTACTTCCTCGCCGAGTTATTCTTATCCCATATTACATTAATTTTATCGTAATTTTAGTAGTGGTATCGAGTTTCCACAAACTCAATCGGAAATTGTATAGCTTGTTTTATAATTTTATAATTTTCCGAGTTATTGCAAACATTTAATTATATACAGCTCGGTTATATACTATATTATTATGTCATTATTAAATAAACTTGCCGGGACTTATAAAAGACTCCGCCATTGCTTTCTACACGCTATTTTATAATATACAATATATACAACGAAGACAGCAGTCGCTAATTATGCGTGTTTTGAAATTCCGATATGTATCGCATCGATAATGTCTTGCAATTATCGCGAATTATTGAAACACAGACATGTGCAAAAATATAGCGAAATATCGATGGTATACGGTAGCTCGGTGAATATCGGAGTTTGCGTATTTTAATATTTATTAACGGCTATTGGGGACCAGATGTAGGTCGATGTACTTGGCAAAACGCCGATATTTGATGGCCAGTCATTAATCCTTCCTGCGAGGGATTTACGCGGCCCAAGGCGAAACGGGAATTCATCGCGATTAATTAATAATATTTATAAAACGGTGGCTCACGATTACAATGCACCACAGTGACCTGTTATGAACGTGATTCCGTATCTTGCAATTAAATATCCAGCACGCAATCTTCATGAAGTTAATAACTTAATGCGGTCTAGCTTTCTTATTATTATATTATTATTTCGTTCACTATTTTTTGTGTGACATTTATTTTTCCACTATTTTTCATATATTTTTAATGTAAGACGCATATTTTTCACATAATTAGTAATTCTTATACATTTAACCACGTTCTCTGTTACTGTTTTAGGGATGCTTGTCATGATTCCTGGACGCAACTGCGACTATCGCCAATGTTCGGCTGCATATGTCCGAATAATCATATCAAGCGGCGATGCGACAAGATCTTCTCGACGGTGAACCACAATCCCTGCGTTGGTAAGTCCAACTATAATACGCGATTTGTACAGTTCACTCTTTCTCTCTCTCTCTATCCATGTATTCATATATACTCCCATCGTACATGTAATTACTTATTGAATATTAAATTTATGTGTCCTGTCAACGAACGACATAATCGTAATAGCACTATTTAATCGTGAAAAGTAAAGATTTAATTTATTATTGGATACATTCTGCTAATTGTACACAAACTATACCATCGCAAAAGCAAATTTATTATTAGTTTAGTTAACGGTATAAAAATCTTTGCAAATTTAATGAAAGTTTGTCAAATTCCATTCTATTACGTGATATGCTTAAATGCACATCACGCGATGCGTAACTACGTGTACGAAGTAATTTCGTTTGATAAGTTTTATCATGAATTGGAATTCGAAATACAATGTTGTGACATGAATGAACAAGTACAATTATATTAGCACCTTGTGAAAGGCGATTGTCGATGTTGTGAAGTAATTTTGGATATATATAAAAAGTTTTTTCTATCATATCTACATTGAGTTTACGGGGTTTATCCTTGCGTGTCTGTCTGTGTGTATCTTGTACAGAATTCCTATTTGATTTCTTTCTGTCGATGTGTGCATCGAAGTGTTTGCATCGATCCTGGACTACAGTGATAGATGGCCAATCATCGCCACGTACAATCTTACAATGTTGAGATTTTATTTAAGAAGAATTAACCGCATCTTACGATGTCGAATTAAATTTTCCATTTTTATTCCAGAAAATTTTATTTAATTTAGATATACGTAATATCTCTTATTTTTTTCACGTATATATAAACATACTAAAAATAAAATGTTACAAACAGCAATATTATTGACGTATTGCAAATATAATATTCTATATATTACTCAATAAAAGTCTTATTCTATTAGATTTAAAAGATTTATTTAATGTGTAAGAATCATTTAACTTCCGTATCTCACGAGGAAAGAACAGTAAAAAATATCACATGCAGATATACATTAAAATATTACGAATAAGATATAAAAAGTAATTTCTAAATGGATGAATTAATTTATTAATAATTATGACGATAATTGCGTTTATAATATATGCATAATCGACGGCGCTCTCAAATTCTTGCAACAAAGTGCGAAATTTGTTATCAACAAAGTGCATAAACGAGAAGGGCTCATTGTAACATCAGTCTCGCGTTTAAAGCGGACTTCCAGCTGAGAACTGACGTACACTAAACTGAAGCCACTTCCTGTTACTCTCTCATTTTTTTCCCTGGCATCAAAGTTGCGAGCGAGGTAGAATGCTGCTCGACGGGGCAATTACTTTTAAGCGATACCGCAGTGTTCAAGGCTCGTCGGAGAACGTTATCCTCACCCTCGGATAAGCTTTCTTCGTAATTAACTAAAGAGGGAGATGCAAGCATTAAAACGAAGATAACAATGAATCCTAACTTTGAGAAGCAGATAATAACCGATGCGTTAGAGATGTATTACCGCAGCAATTTCAGGAACAAAATTTTTTTCTAATAAAAATATAATTTTAATCGAAATTATGTTTCGCTGTTCCAATATGTTTTAATATAGATCAATTTTTTCCATCATTTTTAAAACTATGCCCTGTTAATTATTTTTACAAAAGTAATAATAGAATAACAAAAGAAGTATTTATTTCGACAACCTTTGGCAAATGTAATTAAAAATAAACGTCACAAACGTGACGTTTATTTTTAATTACATTTGTCAAAGGTTGTCGAAATAAATACTTCTTTTATTATTCAATATTGGCGGAACAAACTATTTATTTTATATAATAATATATAGAATGCTTAACGTATATCTATTTAAATATTTTAAATCATTTACAATACTAACATAGTCAGTATACAAATCTGTTGTAAAAATTAATCATTATATATTTAAACCGCGTAATCACTTAAATTTATTTATTTAGTTCACTTTTTACCCCATTTTAATTTATACTTCGCTTGATTATATTATCGAACATCCAACTGTACATCCAGGATCGATAACGCTTCTGCCCGTGCCTCGCAATTGTAATTTAATAAGACAACATAAAACTCAAAGCGTGCAACGCACGCACGTGAAACGTAAGTATCTTTACACGCATCACACGCATGTGTGACAAATGTTGTCTCTTGCGTTGCGTTTGACGAATGAATCGCGCCAACAGCGGTGCATAGTGCGAGCGATGAACGCGACATACACACTCGACGATAGCATTAACAGTTGTGGAATGCGTGACTGGACGAGAGCAGTTTTCAGCGCGGAAACATAAACGAACAATTAATCATTACGGTAACAATGTTATAACGTAATTAACATCCAACGCTACATACATAATTGTACAAACAATTCAGTTTAGCTGCTCTCGACGCAGAAAAAAAACCTACTTCGACCTCGCGAAACAAAGAAATTCTGCGTGCCTTTGCTACAATTTCGAATTAATTTTAAATGCTGTACGGTATGTCGATGACATATTTAGCCAATAACTACAAACTAATACAATTTAGTGTCCAAACCGGTATCGAGGTCGGGTCAAACGTTTAATGAAAATGTTTGAAAGATTGCTTTTTAAGTGATCTGTGAGCAAATGAGTCAAATACGTTAACTTGACGATATATTACTTCATAAGAAAGAATTTGTTTAATAATGCTTTGAAACTTTCGCGAGTCGACAAATAGAATTCTAAACTGAAATTGGACATCATTTACCTCTTGTATGAAGTTTAATTACTTGCTGTCAAAGATTTTACCACTTTCTCAATGAATTACTATTAATTACTTTAAAATGTGCAAAAATATTTAGACAATCAAATTATATCCGATTATTTATTGAGCAATATTTTTTTATAATACAACTACACATTTTTAAAGACTTTTTCACCTTAAAAATTTTTTAAATACCTTTGAAATCGACGCGATACTTTCGACGTTACTGTCAATACTGTCTCACGCAAGTTTGAACATAAAAATGAGACGTTCGAAACGCGTAATACCAAACGATTCGTCCGATATGTAGATCTGGATCTTGAATTGAGATTGGAAGCGCGACTTTAAATGGGCCGACCCTTCGCCATCCTCCGTTCTTCTTTTCCTCAGGATATCGAACAACCAGACGGTAGGTGTATGAATAGCAATGAAGGAGAAAGGAGGGCGAGAAAGGAGGAGGAATGCCGTCTTCGAACACGAAATTTATATAAACGCGCTCGAACTACTCCGCAGTCGTATTAAATTACTTCTTGCCGTTACAAATGATGGAATCTCCGACATGTGGGAAATACCTCAGACGTCCTATCATTACGTTTAATCGCGTACATGTTGATCGTTCGATTACGTTTTTATTATTACAAATTGTAAATTGATTAGAAAGACTATATCTAGTAGACATAAAGTTCTCTCACTATTGTCGCGGTTTATTAGTTATTGATTATCTGAATAATAGATGGCGAGTCATGATAGCACTTAATTGCTATTTAATAGCGTACTATTATTAGTTACATCGAACGAGAAGCAATTGTCGTTACTGTTTGGTACATTTCAATTGTAATACGACTTGAATATTATTTCAGTTACTTACTCTTCTGAAAGTTACTAATTAAAACTAGTATATATAATTGCGATAATTTCTAATATGTATATATAAAAAGATTCAAGATCCAACTTCAACAGAACAAACTAACAATTAAGTAGATTACAATTGCAAGTACATCACAACACAACAGCCAGTTGTTTAAAAACAGCGCAAAATCTTTAAGTATTTATTATTTTTATAACAATCTTGCTTGTTATAAAAATCAAACTGCCCTCTCGTACACGAAAAAAAAAAGAAATCTCCGTGACCCATATCGTCGCACTTTCTGGGTGAATAACATTCCGAAAGTGCAATATCTTGAACAACGTGAGGTGTCTCATAGCCGATATTTAGGAGCTACGATATTTTTTCGCCACGGTGTATGAAAGTAGAAAATCTACAAAATAAAGGTGCTAAATTGTAATATCTCTGTCATATCTCTCTTTTTAAATGTCACCGGAGCTCCTAACTATCCTGGGTCAGGTCTATCGCATCTCACGTTACTCATCCGAAGTTAATAAAACGTAGGCACGCCGGAAAAGTAGCGGAGCGCATGATACTCAGAATCGAACGTCTCGAAACGTTCGATCGGGAGTATACTTGAAGGGGTTCGGCGTGGAGGGTCCTCCTCCTCCGCCGGTCCGCTTCCACGAGAGAGGAAGAGACGTCCGTTCCGAATGGAGGGAGAGGCCCGAGGAAACGCGAGGGATCGATCCCTCGAAATCCCGGAACGCACGAGAGAGAAATGTCTGCACGTGAAAGCGCACCTCGGCACCCCCTATGAGGACGCACTCCGCCCCCCCGGAGGATTCGCGTTTCGAGACCAATATCCTCGCCGCCGCCGCCGCCCCTCGGAGACTATCCCCCGAGTGTCTCTCTCGCCTCATTCGTCTGCGATCTCGCGCGTACATACATATATACGTCATGAATATTTCGACGCGCCGCGCGCGACCGCTCGCGCGCGCGCCCCATTCGACAAACGCCCACGAGATAAATCGACGAGATGGAGAATCGCTATCGAGACGAAGCGATCTCGCGGGAATATATCGGCTGCGCCGTTTTATTCACGGTTGCACGATATTCTTAGTTAGACCTTGCTATTTTAATATTAACGGCTGCGCCACAAACGTAACGGGATATATATATTTGGATCTTATAATTATTTCCTTTCCTCCGCGACCTGTGAATAATCGGAACTAGAGCGCACATTTATGGTTCGATCAAATGTGTATCATATTCGTTCGTTTATCATTTAGACTCTCCACGTTGTTGAGAATCTTTTCCGATTTTGTCGATCTGATCGCCGACTCGTGTGCCGTATCAATCCCCTCTTGTACCGCGTATGGAACCGCGCGATAGAACGTCTGACAGGATTCGATCGCTTCGCGTTCGACACCCCCGCAATTTTCCTTTGTCGCCGTAAATCCACCGCGACGAATCGACGTCGCGAGATCGGCCGAGATTGCTTGCACCGTGAAATATGAAACGCGCACGCTTGACGAATGAAGCGCGAGTCCAAGGTGGCGGCGATGAGCCGCTCCACTCCCGGAGCCGATCCTGCGGGGTGGAGTTGCGGCAACCAGGAATTGTGCACCGCATGTCGTATTTCTGCATGCCCGTGAATCCGTATACTGGGGAATCGACGAATCGGCACCCGCATGCCTATATAACTTACGGCTTGTTTTCTTTCTGAGGTGTGTAGCCTGTTAGTGTGTGTAACGCCTACTACGACTCTGTCTACTCTCTATACTCGACTCACTATACTCTCCTTCGTTCCTCAACGTCTCGCCGAACGATTTATCGGAAAATGTCGTATGGCTATCAGAGTTGATTTCGACAGCAAATTAAATATTTAAACAGATGGTACAAGTTGATGATCGACGTTCAATAAAATTTGATTGAAAAAAAAAAACGATTTATTGATTAATATCTACTTACTGTATTCTAGTAATCTAGTAAAAAGTGTCCGGTAGGTAAGTCCAGCAGTGAGTGTAGTAGGGAAGTATACTTGTGTGTGGAAGTATTCAAGTTGTCTTACTACCTAAATATATACAGATTTATTTAAATAAAAATTATAAGTTGCGAGTATTTAATTCCGACAGTACATTAATTGATTCTTACTAATTATCAGATGTTCAATGAAATAAATAATATATGTATACTCTCTTTCTTTATTAAACTTGCAATTAAAGGATTTGACAACGGAATAAAGAATGTGACAGCTGAAAAAAAAGCACGCAATTAAAACCGAGAAAAAATAGACGCGCAGTAATTTATTCGGCTTTCCATTTCGCTTACGAACGATTGACGCAGAACCAGCCAAGGGTTAACCCTCTTGGTTAACGTCCCGCGGTCTCTTGCGACGAATCTCTCGGGAATCCCAAAATCTCTTAAGAACGAAATCACGCTCGCCAAGCGCGGCGCATCGCTTCGGGATAATTTCTCGCGTGCAGTAACGCTCAATACGAGAATCCCTCGACTCTCCGGACGGAGTTTCAAGTCTCACGAGTATTCTCGAAGGAGTCCGAAAATCCTCCCCGGGAAGAGACGCCAGGTCGCCTGTCGATTTCGATTATCTGCCGGTTCATTTAACTTCGTCTTCTTGCCGGCTTTTTATTTCGCGTCGCACCATCACTCCTGACAAACGAGAAAACGCCCGACATCGTCGTGTGGACATTCAGGAAGATATTTCTGCTCGTTAATAACGCGCTTGAAGTAACTCACGATTAACTATAATTATGCATTTTAAAATAACATTTTTTTAGCCGAATTAATTTGTTAAGAATATAGTATGAGAGTATAAATAAAAAGTGCATTTTTATAAAGTAAAGTGATAATTGACAGTGATAATAAATTTGACCTAGTTTCAATTATATCACGAATGATATTATTTCCTCTTAAATTATTCCTTGATTTTTGATTATATTTGCGTTTGTCGAAAGCAATTTTTCCAACGATCTTATATCAATGATTTAAATAGACATTGAAAATAAATGATAATACAATTTTGATATATATATATATATATATATATATATATATATATATATATATAATTATCTCATATATTTGACATATTTATGTGCATCAATTCTCAAATGTAAAACGACAAAATAAAGACGTTTTAGTTTTGTCATATCTTATTTATAAACTCCTTTATTAATTCTTTTTTCAAATAAAAATCTTGAGATGTTTACGTATGGCAACTAGTAAAATATACTCTAAATAAAGAAATTTTTGTGGTCTCTATTTATTAATGATAAAAATCTTGGAATCGCCGAGAATAGTTAGCATCTAAGAATTCCTTTTCTTAAAAGAGAATTTACTGACCAAAAAATGCAATAAATACATCTTATACGATAATATATTTTTAACACATGGAAATGTGACGCTTTTCGAAAAGAGATATTAATATCTCATTGTTAGTAGAATTTTAAATTCTTCGTTAGACGATGATCGGAATTAAATACTCGATTTCAATGTGCAATATTAATTTATATTTGTTTGTTAAACAATTAGTTCAAATATGTTTGAATTCATACATAATCTTATCCATTTCTGATTAATTTATATCCTTTCTGTCGTTTCCCCAAAAAAACTCTGATAAAAATGTCAAGAAACCGCGAGTACATTGATTAATTCTAACCATTCTAAATTAATTTCATAACATGGAACGTTGCGTCTACAATTACGCTCATTCATCCTCGTGTTCAACGTCTCGGAACATCGATAATACTCGATATCCATGCGATTATTTATCTGGACAGACAGAAGCTGGTATATTATCTCCCAGCGATATCGAGCCGAAGTCTCCTCTCTGCGATTTATCCCCCGTTAACGCCCGTGCACCGCAACTACCACCACCACCACCACCACCATCATCACTATCACCATCACGACACTTTACCCCACAACAACAGCACGCAGACCTCGCACGTTGCGTAAACCGAGATGGCGAACGCGCACCCTCACTCACCCTGTTCTCGTCCGCGGCTCTGCTTCTGTGTTACAGAGGTCCTGCCCTCCTCCACCTCCGTAGATCTGTCGGGCACGGATTCGGCCCTGTACCCGTTCGACCCGCAGCAGGAGAACTACCAGGAGATCTGGTTGCCGCCGACCAGTATGTACCCCTATTTTCTGTTCCCCGGGACCGCGCGCACCCCGCCGTACTACGATCCCGACAGCACGTACGACATACGGGAGCCCGGCGATCGCTACCAACACCACCACCGTCATGGCAATCGACATCATCACCAGGAAGCGCCGGAGCTGCCCGGCCGGCCAGCCGTCCTCGTAGTCGAGGCGTACGACCCTCGGACCGATTCGGACCGGTACGAGACCGACATGAATCGGTTCGAGGATCGCGCGGCGACCTCGCGTCCAGGCGCTGATCATCCGGATCGGTCGACGGATGGATCTTCTTCTTCTTCCTTCTCCTCCTCTTCTTCTTCTTCTTCCTCCTCTTCTTCTTCTTCTTCGTCTTCGTCTTCTTCTTCTTCGTCGTCGTTGTCCAAGCATGATCGCGCCTCCGGCACAGTGCACCTGCAGCCCCAAAGCGAGCATGACGCGCACCCGCACCAGCATCGGCACCATCACCACCAACAGCACCAGCACCATCACCGTCAGCACCCCGCACTACCCGCACCGCCGTCCGTCGTCGCGACACTGTCGTCGTCGTCGGCGGGCTCGTACGCGCCGGCGACTGCTCGTCCCACGCCTACCGTGTTGGACGAGCCGTTGGGGGCCCACGGGCCCGGCCATGCCGAACTGCCCCGGCTGCCGGCCCCGAGGAAGTTTGCGCCCAGGCCCACCTACGAGCACCGCGCGATCTTCGACCGCGCCGACGACGACCTCGATGACCTCGAAATCAGGCCAGCCGCGCCGCCCGTCGATCGGTTCTTCGATCTCCGCGAAGAGTTCGTCGATCAAGGTTCGTACCGGGTCCACCGGCACGTACAAGGGACCTCATTTTGCGAAGCCGCCAAAGGACGTGTCCAGAGAGACACGTTAGGTGTCTGAAAAGTTTTTCGCTCGCGTGAGTACGTCGGGCACTGCGATGGGCATGCTCGTGTACCTTTTATGAATCTTACTTCGGCAGGGTATGTTCGGGAAATTGGAAATGTGGAAAAAATATGCTGACACAGTTTTGAAAATTTTTATATTGAAATTGAAGCTGTTGTTTAAGTCTATTTGAGATAAAACTGCTAAAATTAATTTATAATAATTTATAACGATTAAATTTTAAAAAAACTTGGAATTTCCATTGCTTCGTTTACTTTTATCTATAATCACAAATATGAAAAATATGTGAAAATATGCTTGTGATACCCATCTGCATCCCAGCGTAGTCCGCTTAATTATTTATTTAGCGACAGGAGAAGCTAATTATTTAAGAATTATTGGGAATCATATATGTATACATAGCGCAGGTAAATTACGGATATAGGTATTTATGAGAGAATAGTACTTAGAATTTATGCGACTTCGACTTGTCGATCATAACAGCGAATTAATAAATTGTTAATATCTAAGTAAAACAACGAGCATTAGTTCCAGTTAATTATTAATAATCTTTAGCATTATATATTCTTTCTTTATTTCTTTTTAACTTACTTTGTAAAACGGTTTTAACATTTCAAAGTTGTTATTTCTTCATTTTATTAAGGACGTCTCTCGCAAAATTATTTCATGCAGTATTTTATGTAATAAATTTTAGAAATTAATCAAATTTAAAAAATCGAAGAATAAATATTTGTAAAATTTAATGTTTTTTACGTGTATTGGAACATGAATGTTAAAGTAAAATAATATTTTCTTTTTAAAAAACAAAGAAGATACTATTTTAGTTATATTACTTTTATCACTTATTACATCATTGTTAAAAAGAAATTTTGATTATACATCTGAAGTATAATCCACATTAAATTTTTTCCAAAATTTCAATAATTAACTTAATACATTTTTTAAATCAAATTAAAAAAATAAGTTTAATTATAAGTTGTAACTAGAAATGCAACTAGATACTGTAACTAGAAATGGTAATATATATTTCTTGTTTATTTCTTTATTTAACATAATTGAAGTTTTATTCAATGTGTCTGACAAGTGCGCTTATGACAAGGATCAAAAAGTCATGATTAGTCCTTTGTCTCGTTCCCGCTCACTTCAATGCACTTCAATGCGACTACAGTAGCCGAGAAAAAAAGAGCTTTCCGTTGTAGGTATTAATTTCTCAGACTCTTCGCGTCGCGAGCTGCGGCATCATAACGCAGTAAAATTTCCGCACAAATATGTTCGCGGATCAGCCAAAGAGAAAACGCTCTCGCAATTTTCCAACGACCTCTGAATGCAATTTCGCAGCTCGCGACTACAGCTGAAATTTCGAATAAGAGCGATTCCGCAATGATTTCTAGAATGGCGCACAATCGCGAGCTTTCTTTCGTCTTCTCTTTGCAAGATAGTCGGAAGAAAGGTCTCTTTTAATTCCTCCTATAACGATGGATTTATCTTGAAAATTGCACTTTTTGTGCACAACTTGTTACGCCCGGTCATTTACAGTGAAGGTCATCGCCCATCCGGATAATTCCACCAGCTTCGAGGTGATTGAGTCGCAGTTGGAAAATCCGCTGATCGATGCCAAGCATCGGGATCTGCTCAACATGAAGCAGATCCCCATTCCGGATGGCCATCATCATCGCACACATCACAAGAGGAACCAAACGGATGATTTCGAACGTGAGTCTCTCATCATAATTTTATTTCTTATTTCTAAAGTAAACGCATTATTTCTTAAACGAAAATTATACGATCCTATAAATGTGCGTTAAAAATAGATATTTCTTCTTGCACAATGAACAAGTGTTCTATTGATTTAATTCAATTTTATTTACGAATAAATAAATAAATTAGTCGAATAATTTTTTTATAATTCAACACTGCGATGCTAAAAATACGTTGGTTATTAATTTATATGTTTTTTAATTATATTTGGTAAATGTAAGAATATATGTAAACGATTTTAAAATTATTTATAATACGATTATGATTACGATTAGGAAAGTCAAATTATTTATTTCAATCGTTTTCCTCATGATTGTCGTGAGCAATCTCATGCGACGTGATGCGTGAATGGCGGAATTGTCAGCTACCGCTTCTTCAATATTCCAGCACGAATTGTACGCAATCAATGCAAGTAATAAGGCGTCCGATGTGTAAAATTTTTCCACTAAGATGATTTTTCTTGCCGGAGGCGGCGAATTATGTCAAAAATGTGTCGTGGCCTCGCTGGATGTGCATCATGGAAAATTCCATTTGTTTTAATGCGCCGTGCAAATTCATATTTTCCCGCAAACTGCCCGCGACGGCACCTTGTTGATGGATAGTCAAGTTTCGCGAAGGAAAGGGTGTATATGAAACTGTTTTTATGCATGCGATGACTTTCGTCATACATTGCGATAATTCTCAATGTGTTTCGACGAACAGGAGTAAAACGTTTGCGCATGGAATTACGTGAACGGAGATGACGTAAAACCCGAACTCATCGCAGGAAACGCAGCTTCTGCAGCGGAAGTAAAGAGATGGGAGACAGCAGACCAAAAGGCTAAATCAGACATAATTCTCTCGATAAGCCCGACTGAATTGAAACAGGTGAAGGGCTGTATACGGCGAGAGAAGTGTGGAACAAACTCTCATCGATTTATCAATCAAGAGGCCCCGCGAGAAAGGCCACCCTGTTGAAACAGTTAACGCTGCAGCGAATGGAAGACGATGAAGACGTGCGCGAATATTTACGTAAGTTTTTCGATACAGTGGACAAACTCAGTGACATGGAAGTGGACATAAATCCGGACTTATTGACTGTGATGCTTTTGTATAGCCTTCCGCCGTGTTTCGAAAATTTTCGGTGCGCGATAGAGTCACGCGACGAGTTACCGACGCCGGAAGTACTACGAGTAAAAATCGTGGAAGAACACGATGCACGAAAGAATGACACGCGCGTTACGGGTCAAGGCGCCATGATCGCCAAGCGCTTCGAGAAACGCACAGGAATCCGAAGGAGAGGAAAGGCAACACTGCATCCGAGAAGAAAACCTTTCAAGTACAAGTGCCATCGCTGTGGAAAGGTCGGGCACAAAGCATCCGAATGTAACTCGCGCGCGGAAGATAGTCAAGCGTCCTCGAAAAGTCCTGAAAAGGCGAAAAATGGCCGACGCCGACGATGTGTGCGTGTTCGCATGCGTGCCGACAATCGATGATCAGGATCCGGATGCACAGGAAGCGCTTCAGGCAAGGGTAACGACATACGCGAAGAGGTGGTGTTTGGATAGCGGCTGTACCGCTCATCTATGTAGCGATCCGAGTAAATTCGCGAATCTCGAGAAGATTGCAGTCGATAAACTAAACCTCGCTAATAATTCATCGACCACGATTACCGGAAAGGGACTGTACATCTCAGCACGGAAGTCAAAGGAAGATCTAAGCGATTACGTCTGGAAGATACTCTACACGTGCCTGACTTACGCACAAATTTACTGTCGGTAAGTAAGATAACTGACAGAGGCTTCAAGATTATTTTCGACGGAAAATCGGCAAGCGTTATCGACCGAGACGGTGTTACAAAACTTGAAGCGACTCGCAGTAACGGATTATACTACGTGCATGAAAACAGACACGAATGCAGGGCCGCAGCCGTAACTAACCTCGACAGAAAGCCGACTAAAGCATCTATGGAGATATGGCATCGTAGGATGGGTCATCTCAACCCAAGAGATCTCTCGACGTGTGATCGTGACGGAACCGTGTGCGGAATGAATATCGTTGATCCCGAGCGCAATCTCAAGTGCGAAATTTGCATCCGCGGGAAGATGACAAGGGCTCCTTTCCCGAAGAAGTCGGAGAGGCAAACAGAGCTCTTGGAGTTAGTCCATTCGGACGTATGCGGACCTATGAGAGTCGAATCAATCGGGAAATCGAGGTATTTCGTAACTTTTATCGACGACTACTCACGATGGTGTATGGTGCGAATGATCAAGAGTAAGAGCGAGGTGTTTAATGAATTCAAACATTTCAAGGCACTCGTCGAAAACCACACCCGGACGCAAGATAAAGTGTCTGCAAACAGACAACGGCAAAGAGTTCGTCAATCGAGAATTCAACGACTTTCTGAAGATAAACGGGATCGAGCGCAGGTTGACGGTCACGCATACTCCGGAACAGAACGGGATTGCAGAGAGGAAGAATCGGACTCTCGTGGAGATGGCTAGATGCCTCATGATCCAATCTAATCTACCTCCGTCTTTCTGGGAGAGGCTATCAATACGGCAAATTATATACGCAATCGCTGTCCGACCAGTAGCCTTGGCGGCAAGACTCCTTACGAAAACTGGACGGGAAATGCGCCGAACGTCGGACATTTTCAAGAATTCGGTTGTCCTGTATACACACTGATAGAGAGCCGAACAAGGAAAAATTCCAGTCACGTTCTAAGAGAGGAATCTTTCTTGGATATGCCGAAAATTCTAAGGCCTACAGGGTGTGGATCCCGGACGAACGCAAGATAGACATTTCGAGAGATGTGGAATTCATTGCCATGCCGGAAGCGTTACGCCAGACGCAAAAGGAGCCTGACCAAAAGAAGAGGATGTCGCAGAGAAACCGAACGAAGTTGAATTTCCGATTTTCAACGATAGCGTCAAGAATCAAGACGACGACAGAGAAGATCACGTCATCGAAGAGAAGACGAGGATCATGTCGACGAACCGCTGGCCACACCGAAGAGAGGA
Organism: Temnothorax rugatulus; assembly: GCA_035220575.1. Classification (NCBI taxonomy): domain Eukaryota; kingdom Metazoa; phylum Arthropoda; class Insecta; order Hymenoptera; family Formicidae; genus Temnothorax; species Temnothorax rugatulus. The sequence continues at coordinate 128,050 of JASTWL010000125.1, forward strand.
CCAGGAAGACCTCGAAAAGTTATGACAGGACGGAGGGGAAGACCTAGAAAATTGTTTCAGTCGCGAATAGATACAACCGAACAAGCCGGATTCGCTTTCTTGCCGAAGTACCTGTTAATGAATCCCTGAGAGGACCTGATGCGGAAGAATGGATTCACGCTATGGCCACAGAAATGAAATCCATCTTAAATAACGATACGTGGGAGCTGGTGGATCGCCCGGAAGGATGCGAGATTATCGGTAGCCGATATGTGCTACGAAACAAGATGAATCTAGATGGTACATTGGAACGGAGAAAGGCGCGCATCGTTGCGCGTGGATTCTCTCAACGTCCTGGCGTGGACTTCAACGAGACCTTCGCACCAGTGGCTCGTCTCAGTTCAATACGCGTGGCAACGGCCCTAGCGGCACAACATGACATGAAGATTCATCACCTAGATGTCACAACCGCATACTTAAACGGCGAGCTCGAGGAACTAATTACATGGAGATTCCCAAATACACGGAACGAGTTTTAGAAGAAATTGTCATCTCCGAGAAGAAGGGGAGAATTGCCGATAAAGCAGCAAGCATGCTTCGGGAATTGAGGAGCGGAGACAAGGTTTGTCTATTAAGAAAAGCTCTTTACGGACTTCGCCAAGCTGGACGCCGCTGGCACGTGAGACTGAGACGTGAGCTTAAGAAGTTTGGACTTAAGCAATCTACAGCTGATCCGTGCGTATTCTTCAAGGGAAAAGGCGAAATATTCTTATCGTCACAGTCTACGTGGACGACATCCTGGTGGCATCCCGCGACCTATCGGAAATCACTAAACTAACTGAACATCTTTCTAAAAGTTTTCAGATCAAGGATCTCGGCGAAGTAAAATATTGTCTCGGCATCGAGTTTACTCAAAACAAGGATGGAATGACATTGAGCCAAAAGGGGTATATCAAAGATACTCTGGACCGATTCGGAATGAAGGACTCGAAGCCTGTGGCTACTCCGCTGGATTGCAGCCAGAAATTAAGAAAGAGCGAAGACGATTCCAGTATGCAGAGGAGAACTGCCTTTTTCGGGAGCTGGTCGGGAGGCTGACATACTTAGCCATGTGCACCAGGCCCGATATTTCATACGCAGTGAGTCACCTGGGGCAGTTCAACAATTGTTACGACGAAACCCACTGAAGGCAGCCAAGCGTGTCTTGCGATACCTCAAAGGAACATCGAATCTTGGACTGTCATTCAGGAGATCTACCAAACAACTCACTGGCTATGCTGATGCGGATTGGGCGAATTGTCTAGACGACCGACGATCCTATACGGGTTATGCTTTTGTATTGAACGGATGTCTCATATCCTGGGAGTCCAAGAAGCAGAGGACCACTGCACTTTCGTCTACTGAAGCCGAATACATGGCTGTATCAGACGCCGTGAAGGAGGCTGTCTATCTTCAAAGATTTATTAGCGACCTCGGCTTTGAGTTACCAACCAAAATGACGATCTTTAACGACAACAACGGAGCCCGGAAACTGGCGGAAAATCCTGTCTTCCACGCAAGAACCAAGCATATTGATGTTCGCCATCATTATGTACGCGAGGTGATGGAGAGCGGAATCTTGAAGATAGAATATGCACCTACTGAGCTAATGGCCGCAGACATTCTTACCAAGGGACTTCCAAGGTTGAAACACGAGAGATGTCTTGATCTCTTAAATCTAAAGCCCGTCTAGTATCGCAAATGCTCATTTTTCGACCTAAAGACGCATGATGATTAGGTTACTTTTATATAAAAACATTAGATCTAGATGTAATTATTACGAATTAAAAACATTTGGAAACTTATGTGATTTATACGGGACAAAGAATAGGTCTTTAAAATAAGCTATCGTTTATTTAGCAGAAATTCTCTTTGATATTTTTATATACTGTGAAATACGAGCCAATTTGAAATATGAAAAAGTTGTATACTCTTCAGGAAAAAGAGAAAAAGTCCAAAAATTAGTTGTTATTCATCCGAGAAATGAATGTGATACGATAAACATTTTCGATGGGAATCCTGTTTATATATTGCAGATAGGAAAAGGATACTGGGAGAGAGAGTTTATAGTATAACACGCTAAAATATAGATTTCTGGAAATACATGGGGAATATCTCGCTGAAAATATTAATTACATCGCCGCCTGGTAAATCTTCGCGTGTCCGAAATAATTTTTCGTATTTTGATGGGGGAAAAAAAAGCGCGTCCGTTTCAATATATCGAATAGTGATAACCAATTACAATAAAAATGCTTCCCGGTGAGCCCACCCAGTGTGCAACGCGGTGAAATGAAATTCATTAGTTTCCGTGCAACAAATATATTTCCGCATGCAAGTTTATTATACGTCGAATAAATAAATTGCTACACTTGGTATTACGATACCCCCGTGAAACCTGATTTTTCATATTTTTACCTCTCTAATAGAAAATATTTTATTTATTTTATTATCTGTTTATATATAACCATATACTTACATAATCCATATCAACAAAATTAGAATTATATAAAATATTTTGTAAATAATTAATATGAAAATATAAATAGCGATGTTTTTAATTAGGCTCTGGCATAATTAAAAAGAGATAATTATGTAAATATGAGAGATGTGAATATTTTCACAAAACTTATAAATATAAGATATTTTGAAGAGAATTATGTATTGTATATAAGAGTGAAAATATGATATCAAATAATTAATAATTTGCAATTAGTCAAGATAAATGATAGAGCGGGCAAATAATAGGAATTAATCTTCGGATTTGACGATCACGATTTTCCGTCAACGAGATGAAAGAGCGGACGATCGATCGCATCTCCCGCGTAATATCTCGCGAAGATATCACTTCAACGAGTAAGATTTATCGCGGCGAAAGTTTAATTTAATTTCAACTCTCTCTCCCCGGCTGCTCTCATTTCCTGCCTTCTACTCGTATCTCTCTCGCGCGTCTGCATATTATTTCTCGAGCCGCCGGATTTGGAACTTTAATCCGCCATCTTGCCCAAGATTCGCCCAAGTTTTCGTCGTATTCGATATTACACGACGGTTTTACATCGATCGCCATTTCCCCGGATTCGGGAGAAACGGGCGGCTGGACGAGTGCAGGTGCGCTCACGCGGTATCTCGCTTGTCGTTCATTAAGAGGAACAGAGTCTGCCAAGAGGCCAATTTCGTTCTCTACATCGCAATTTTTTTTGTTTTTAATGATTTGTACAAGAACTATTTCTTCGCATTTAAGGTATAGCTGGGGTATCGCAATAGTATTAGTCAAAAATATACAACCGTGACGATAATGTACGGAAAACTCTACTTATCTGTGTAAAACTTTTGACTGAGCTTGTACTGTTTTTACTGTTTTTACTCGCGTCAGTAATGTCAGTATACCATCGAGATTAGCGACTCTCGCGTTAGTATGCTATCGAGGTTATTTTGAATAGAATAGAAGAAATAGAAGCAAAAATGTCTGTTGAACGTTACAAAGGAAGATTAATGAGAGAAAAAGTATTGAAGAAAAGACTTAAAGCTTTACCGGCAATGTCTGAACTACATATATATCTAATCTTCATATGCGCAGTGTTGCAAGATCTTTACAGGTTAGCTGTGCGGTGTGCGTCCACCGCTATGAGAAATTGTGTAACAATTGCTTCAAAACTAGATAGACAAGGGTCTTGTACTTTTGTAAGAATATTTTTACAAGTCTCTTTTGTCATCTTTTTGTTTTTCATTAAAATCGTATGAGTAGTTTGATCGCTACAATTACAAACGTGATATAGGAAGCCGTTTTCGTCCTACGATACATGTAAAAAGTGCTAAGTTTGATTTCCATTATTTCAACTTTGGTATAATCGAGCTTTTTCTAATACTTGCACGTGTGTGCAGAGCGTGTTTACATTAATATGCTGTTCAAATTTTGAAAGATTCCTATGAAAATGGGTTTTGCGATGCAACTACCTTAACGAGCGAAATAAAATTCTGACACAGTTTGTAACAAGTGACAAGTCTGTGACATTGTGAATTTATATAACTGTCAGAACGGCATTTTGACTTAATTTATTGTTCTTCTTTACAGTTATTTAGATGCATATAGCATCAAAAATTAAATCGAATCGATTTAATTAGGTAGGGGGGATTTTACTACTCCAACCGGAGCTGTGTTTCAAGTCTGACAAATCTAGTCGGCGCGCAGTCAAAGGTTGGAAAATATGTAAAATAAAAATAAAAATAGAACTTTCACGCATCATTTACCGCGCTTGGTTCTTAGTTAGCCCGTTTTCTATATTCGTGCGGATTTCCATTGGAACCTATATACTTCGAATTTTAACTTATTGTCTTCTATTATTTGCGAATTTTTAACATAAAAAAATTTAACACAAATAGCAGAAATATGCTTTTACGGTTTTAGGCTGGATTTTTGTGTCCAATAATATTTTTACGTATACATCTTTTCCAGTCCAACAAACTACGCGCCGAGTAATGTCGCGTTGGTCTTGAAACACTCAAGCTGAAAACGGACTAGGTATTTTTGGGTTAAAATCCTGGCTGGGGTGATATTTTTCGCAATAAATTCTTTACACCTCGTTTCTAAAAAAAGATGCTTATTTAGCATCGCGATTATTAAATTGATTATTAATTTGATTACGTTTACTATTTTCAGCTTTATTAGCTATGTTTCAAGACCGACTTAGCGCGCAGTTTTCTACTGGCATATTTGAAGGCATATTTCTACTATTTGTGCTATTTTTAAACGGAAAAATTCACCTATTAAAAATGTAATTTACTTTTTATTTATTTTATTTTAAATTTTAAAAGAATGTTTTAAAAGAATGTAAAGATTTTATTGGCAATGCCAATAAAAAAATGACAATTCTTTAAAGCTATGCTTCAAAATGACTAAAAATTTATTTTCTATTATTTGTTTGCTTTGATAAATTATTAAAAATCGTAAAAAAAACTTTTTAAAAAACTTCAACCTTTGACACACTTTAAAGTAATAATATTTTTGATGAACACATTGACACATTAGTTTGTAGATACGTTATAATTATAATAGAGTATTTATTTAATCCTACGATAACGATTTTTTTTGCTATGTCGTGTTTATTTATATGTATGTACATCGCCATTTTCAAAGGAATGACGAACGTGATAAAAATAAACTAAAAAAGAGAGAAATACCAATAACATAGACGCGCGCGTATTTAGATTGACTCATCGAAATTCTGCCATGGCAATTAATACTGTGAAAAAGAGCAGTAGTTAAAGTTGTATCCAACAATCGCACGTTGTGAACTTTTTTTTGTTCATCGATTACACACTAACTAGTTTTTTATTGATTAATTAACAACGCGATATAATCCATCGCTAATGTTTCGATATTTAATCTCGCGGATGCGCTCAAGGGGCCGGAAGAAAATTAATTACTAAATAAGTGAGAAGTAACATTAACGACTAATTAATCTTTTGTGTTTTAATTAATTGAAATATTTTCTTTCATTTTTTTTATTTTTTTATTTTTTTTACAAGGATGCGCTATCGGATATACCAAATAATTTCAAAATTGTTACTTTGCAAAAATTCAATCTTTATTTGCACGAAATAAATATTTGTTGAAATAATAATACTTTTGTCATGTAATAATATTTTTTCTCTCTGTACAATTTTATTTAAAAAAAAAAATGAAAAATTTAATAAATATGGAAACACTAATGTTTTGAAGCAAAAACGTTAATAAAATTTCTTTTTTAAAAAACGGTATTCAAATTGGAATTAATCTATTGAGTGTCTTTTCTCGAAGTCAAATATTACATACAAATGTTACAATATGAGAATGACATAGTTGAGTCGTTTCAATTAACAATGAATCACATTAAGCTATTTATAGGCTGCAATAAACGCAGGGTAAAATATATAAATTACTCTTATCGGTTGAAATAATATCAGAGCGCTGAAAGATCTTTTTGTTTGACTTCCTGCCATGGCTAATCATGAATAACACCGCGATTAGTCGCGGCGTTTTTGGCACCGGCGTGGATCTTGTTTCTCCGCAATTATTGCTGTAACTAATTGCCCACGCGGCCAATTAACGTCAAATATGGGAAATGCAATTGCGATCGGGAAACGCTGCCCGCTCAGCGCTTTGCGCGCTTCTTTAACGCGATTTTCTCTCAATTACAGCTGCGCTAATTACTCGGTTGGCCGATCAATTACGGATATTCATTGCGGTTTGAAATATATATAAATAGCGGATAAAATCGAGAGACCGCTCTACGGTACCGGGCTAATGATTAATTAGCACGTTGGCTCGCTCATCAATTGTCACGTTTGATGGATTGTGTATTATCCATTTCTTTTTTTATTCTACACATCAGAATAGCTCGGTTAGCTGTTTCATTAAAAATGGCTAAATATTGTTATATACTTGCTAATATTATTATATTATGGGATTTAAAATAGTAGAATAGAAAAAAAAGTTTTAATTCGATCTTTTCTTGCAAAATATTCCTCCTTTTTGTTTAATTGGCTCTATTTATACTTAGTTGAAACTAATGATTAGGTTAATTAAATTAATAAATTTAGAAAATTGTACATATTATGAAATGTAATAAAATCTTATTCAATCGCTTAATTTAATTTCCGTAATAAAATAGGCACTGGCTAAGTGAAATACCTAATAGCGGCTATAAAAATCACTCGCGCGAAAAATCGTTTTGAGAATATAACCGTAGTTATATCAAGATTACACTCGTTTCACTCTTGTCGTCCCATCTGTTAAAATTACATTCAGAGACGACTTATCTCAGTAGCAATTTATCTTATTCATTTTTTTACATCGTACATTTAATATTTAACCGAGAAGCGAGCGCGTATGACGAGAGCTCACCAACCAGCCGAATCACGGCTGAATCATTCGTTAAAAACGCAAAAGAATAACCGACGAGGCCAAATTTCGTGCTCGATGAAATTCACTCGCGAAGTTTGTTACGGTGTAATAAATTTCAGCCGATTTCATCCGCGGTTCAACATCGAAAACTCGCGAGTGAATTAGCCGCCGCGCGAATAAGAATTAGCGGTTTTGGATTCCGCGACGTGAATCCGACGACGACGAGCGCGCGAGGAAGTGAGTTACCCTCGTGAATCTTGAATGCTTTTTAAGAACCGCATTCAATCGTTAGTATATCGCGTAAGAGGTCGGCGTATATTTCGCCAGTTTAACGTCGCGCTGAATATGCAACGCGGACAGAGGCAAGTCACGACCGTCGACGTTGAACTTGCAATTTCGTTAACCGGCGATTTGCATTCCCCCCGTCAACTTTGCGATGACGCGCGAACGACAAAAATCACGACCGCGAACTTGCGAGACACATTCGCGACTCCGCGCGGTTATTTCTCCGGTTAGTAATAGATGAAATTTAATGGAAGTCGCAGGGAACATGGAGCTGGGATACAAACCGCAACCTGAGTTTTGCCGAGGTTTCGAGGGGGGGGGGGGGGAGTGTCCTGACAGCTCCTGTCACGTTTCACCGTCCTACATTTCTACGTGACGTGTCTGACTGATGGTGAAGTTTGCGGCTCATTTTATGAACCTTTATGAAAGTAAAATGGATTTGTTGATGCCGTAAGAATCCTTCGTGTAAATTTCTTCGCCTCAAAATGATTGGCATGAGCTTATTAATCGAATCAGCATCGATCAATCATCGTTTCACATTCTTTTATACTGACTGTGATAAATATCAATTAAATTACTTAACAGCTTCCCTTATTAAATTTTTTTTCATTAATTATATAATTAACAAACTATATAGCATTAGTCACAATTTATTATATTATTATAACGTGCGAAAGTGTCACTTTCAAAGTATCAAATATCAAGAAAATATTAAAAATCGACTCATAAAATATTGACGTCTCGTTTTACATAATTTGTGCGCTAAATAGAATTTTTTCACAAAGGAAATGGACAAAAAAGCTCTGTATTCGACACCGTTAGCCAAAGTGCTGTACGTAGAATAAGCACGTGTTTCACTCGTGGCGTTTTAGCCGTTTTCCATTTTCCATGAGCAAATGATCTCGTTGGTTCGAGAGTCTAACGACTCGCCGAAGCGAGTTTCTGCATCCGCGCACCTGTGTCACCGAAAAGGTCTTCACCTGACCGAGGAACCGCGATATATCCTCGCGACGCGAAGGCGAGCTCCCGACATCGATCTCGGAAAGCCGATGCGACATGAGTTCCAATTACTGCCGCTCGAAATTGCCCTTGTTCTTCTACCCGCTACGCGCCGATCGGATCCGAAATTCGCGATATTGATATTCTATTGGAAATGCTTAAAATGCGTTTCGATTTACGTTTTCTGGCAATTTTTACAGTCGTTTCAATTCTGCCGATAGCTATGATTTACATTAATCTCTCTCCCTCCCCCTCCCTCTTTCTCTCTTTCTTTCCTTTTTTGATTTTTATTAATTAAATATTTAGAAATAAAAAAATTAATTTTAGTTCAAATTTATTGCCAGTAACTTAATATACCAAACTTATTTCAAGAGAATCCATTAACATATAATGATGTTGGTTTTAAAATCAGTGTATTTTATATCTTTCACGCTAATTTGAGAGAAGCATATAGATAAAACAACAGCTTCTCTAAAAGAGTTTTCTCATGTAATACTATACGCATACTTGATATATATTTACATTGTATATCTTTGTCGCAACTAAATAAAAATTATCTACCTTGATTATGTAGCCTTCTTTCATCCATACGCTTCTATTAAAACTTTAAACAGCTATCGGCAATCTCTTTTTTCACATTTAAACAAAGACACATATACGGATAATCCACGAACGATTCAAGGCCTCCAAAGGGATGTGCAGGGGGAGTTAGGAGCCGCTCGTTTGTCTTAATAAAGTGCGTCGAAGCCACGCTCTTCATGGTGGTTGACTTATGGCCAGTCATCTGGCGGGGCGGAGAATCTTCTTCTCATGGGGAATCCTAGACCCTTTTTTCGCCCTTCACGACGAAAAGGTAGTTTCGTTCCCCCTTCCCGATATTCACGGGCACCCCCGCGCGATCGTTAACCCCGTCGCCGGGCTCCATCAATCGAAGAGAGGATGTTGGTTAATGATGGCGATCATTCGTCATCGGGATAGATACCCATCTTTCGGACGGTCGCTTGTCGAATTCGAGTCTGTTACGAAGCCAGAAATTTCCAACAGGGATCTCCACGATATGGCTCATTGTTTCTCACGCGAGAATATATCTCACATCGCGATCTATTTTCATAGCGCTTGTAGAAATTAAACGCATATTTATTTAAAATTGATATAAATATAGAGGAAAGTCCCCTATTATGAGATAGGATCCTAATATGAGATGGCGTTTTTTCATGATGGGATCAACAGATGGGGCCTATATAAGGCCTTTTAGCTTAACATATCTCATATTAGGATCCTGTCTCGTAATAGGGGACTTTCCTCTATATAATGAGTTTCGATAATATCTGTGAATTCAAATAAATTAAATCTACAATTTGGGATTTAATAACGTTGCGTTTAAATGATGAAGAGAAATTGCCCGTTCGCGTCCTGATTTGGAATTCATAATTCTTACGAAGTTGGAAATAAAGGAAACGATAAGCATCGCTCTCCTCTACAGTAACATCGATGTCCTCGGGCGCGAAGTCGATGATTTATCATTTGTGTACACCGGTGCAAGAAAAGTGAGTCTCCCCAGCGACTGTGTAAACAGTGCATTACAGATAGGGACAGATGGAAACTCGGGGGCCGCCCTGTTTAACTGCACCGATGTCGATCTCTTTCGAGGAAAAGGCGGCTGCACACGTCGCTCGATGCCCACGATCGATAGCGCGCGGGTGCTCGCGTTTCAATTTGTGCTGGAAGAACCTTCAACGTCGCGCGTAAAATATAGTTAGATATATCCATGATAAATGATGCTTTTCACAATTTATCAAACGCAGGCGCGCCTGATATACAATTGCATTACACGGCGCTAATTGGAAAAGTTTCGCCGGTTATAATGAACATTTTACCTTGTTATTTTTATACGCATATACACCGGAATTAATATAAATTTAGAGTAAGACATTAAACTACATTCGTCTCATCACGAGTCGAGATAAATTAGATCCCGCGCGATATCTTCCGCTCTTCCTTTGAGTGTCAAGCTTATTTCTAACTCGTCACGTGGACCTTCCGCTTTTCAATTTGCCGTCATGGAGAAACACTGAAGGAAGCATGATGTAGCTGGATTTTATATCAGCTATTTTCACAAACGTCTTTCTACCTGAAAATATGGTTTATCCCTTTGTTCTTCATCCAACGGATTAAACATACGAATCATATGAAACTTTTATACGCAAAGAGATTACGGCTAAACCCCAGCTTGTCCTTAATTATAAACGATAGGATCAGCACCTTCCGTCCCGTCTAACACGTTGCTTGTTTCGCAGAGACGGGCGTGGAACCACCGTCCACGTCAGACATCGACAAGATCCAACAGCCGGTGAAACTGATCCTGTCCAGCACGTGCCATCACGCTTACACGTCCTGCAAGTGAGTTCGCAACTTCTCGTTGTAGCGAGACCGATCATTGTAGACGGGACAAACTGCATATGGGATGTTTTTGTTTGCGCAGAAACGATCCGGAATGCAAGAATCTGCTGGAGCCCGTTGTGAGCCACTGCGACGCGACGACGTGCGCGAGGAACGAGTGCATGGAAGCGTTGCAGCACTTCTACAAGACCGCCAATCACAAGCATTCCGTAGAAATTGCCTTCTGCCTCTGCAGGTTAACAGGCAGCAAGCCTTCTTTTAACTCTTTAGTTACGGCTGAGCTAGATGCGAAGCTGGTACCGCTGTACGCACAGCTCAGCCGTGGAGAATTCGATTAAAAAACGCGAACGTTCTTACGATGAAACAAATGCACAGATTAATTGAAGATATTCCTGCTTAATAACAACAAGGTATAAAGGCATGGGAAAGAGACATTATAGTGACTTTATGCCGAAAGGGAACCATTCGGAGAGAAGCTATTACAGTGACGTTTTGTTCCTAAGAACAAGTTAGCGGCAAGCCGTTATAATCACGCGTAGTAGCCAAAGGGTTAACTCTAATATTAACTCCATTGTTATTATATTTTTGATATTTAGAGATTTATTATATAGTTTGATACATCTTCAATTTCTTTCCTTTCTTTATTATTTAATGGACTTATTTAATCTTTTTATATTTTTTTCTTTTTCATGGTTGCCACACATTGCCGCAAAGTATACTTTATCGTTTGGAAAATTTATCGCGTGTTTCGTGCGTCTCTCGCTAACAGCGTTCTTTTCAGCAAAAAGATTTTCTGTCAACATAACTATATACCGGAGCGATTGCTCTTTTCGGTTATGTTCTGTCGGCGCTGAATATTTAATTGGCCGTCTATTGTCGTGAGAAAGTCGCGTTAAAATATTAACGCAGGGTGCTAGCTGCACGAGCGACTGTGTCGCGCGGCACAATGCGCGACGTAACGTGAATTAATAACGGATTATTGTACCGGGAGTGGCGCAGCTGCGAGCGCCGAAATGACGAATCAACTGTCGGCGCCGTCGTAAATTAATTTGGAATTAATCGAAGGACGCGTGTTGTTAACTCGCGTTCTAATTACGCGCGCGCGAGCGCGCGCGCACGTACACGCCGGCGAAAAATTTTTCGAAATCCGGCGAATTGAAACCGGAGCTTTGGATCGCTACGCGAAACAATGCGCGCCGGCCGCTATGCATATGCCGAGTAGTGCGCGTTACATTGCATCCGGCTACGCGCGGCGGCCGGGCCGAGCCGATATGCCAGGGGAAAAAAGGAAACGCAAACGCGTTTAACTGACAGAAATGCCAGATCATATTCTCGGTGCATCCCCGCATCATGCATCCAGCGCTGAACTTGGATGAAGGTAATAATAGGCACAATACAGAGTTGCAGGGATGAATAAAGAATAGAGGGAGCGCATGATTGCAATAGATTGTTCTCGGTGAATTATGAAAATTTCAAACTAAATTGAGAGTTAGCTATAAATTATACAATTTCTTCTGTGATCGGTATCTTATTGCAGATGTATCTTTAATATTCTTTATAGAAAAGAAAAGAAACTTTCCGTTATGTGTGTCTATGGTTACAGTCAAAGGATAGAAACGTTAGCAAATCAAGTGTAACTTTCCCATATCCTTTTTACTTTTAAATAAAACTTAGGTATTTAATTTTTTATTATATTAATAAATTTTTAACACGGTTGTAATAAAGTTGAAGATTGAGAAATCGAATATATTTTAGAATATAATTAATGCGAAATTATGAAATAAGAAATATGCGGTGAAACAAAGTTAATTTACATTGGCATTTACAACTTTGTGCAACAAGAGTAATCAAAGGCTTTAGTATAATCCCGAGTCGAGCAAGTAAGGGAGTGACGGGATTTTCGTAATTATTAAATTGTCTTTTGAGGTATTAAATAATCCTTATTTATTATAGCGTAAAGTATTTATTGATTAAATCCAATCTTATATGATAACCGCGAATTCCTCTGCAAAAATGTTTTATATTCTTGACAATTACTTGAGAGATTAATCGAAATTGCATACGTAAATTTTTCCAAGTTATAGAGCAAATATCAAACGATAAGAAGCCAAGATCTTGCAATGACAACTACGACGAAATCCTCGAAGCAACCCTAATATTTCTCTCGCGCGAAAGGCTCGTATTTTTTAATGAGGCTCCTTTAACTTTAAAGTGGCTTTTGGTCGCGAAACAATGCGAAAACTTTCCGCTCTTGCCTCGCGTCTTATTTTTATCCCACGAGTCCTCGTGGCAGTCTTTTTCATAAAATCGTTCTTTTATTCATCTCGAAATAAGAACAATCCGAACAACCGAATAGGAAAACTCGACTAAATAAAACACGCATTTGATTAACGCTCGAACGAACAATGCGCATCCAGCCCTATTTTGTCATATAATTAATGCATCGATATTACTATTTCGTGAGACAAAGTACTAATTACTATTTAGATTACAATAATTGAGAAACAAAACACGAATTAATTTAGAAGATTTTTTAACTAAAGCTGAAAGCTATAAATAGTAACAAAAATGTTAAAATATTTTTTTAAGATTTAATTGTTTTTTTAATTCGGGTAATATTAGAGTCGCAATTTTTTGTTTAGACTTTTTTTTACATAAATTATAGCGCGCTTTAAATGATTTTCTAATAATAATAATAATTTTCTGAATCTTATTGCATACTCGTCTATGTTTCTCGTGTTGCAGAAAAACGGACAGCAAAAAGGACGAGTGCATAGTGGCGCAAGAGAAAATGCATCCAACTTGCGCGCAGCGCATAGACGGCGCCGAAATGCCAACGTGTCACAGTCTGGCCGAGAATTGCAAAGAGAACAGGAGCTGCAGGTGAGGTGTAGTGCGTCATATTCACGTTTTTGAAAATTTGCTTGTTTCCCCATAAACTTTCCGTACACGGATGGATCGCAAGTGTTGAAAACGTAAAACGAATGCGCGTGAAAAGAAAATCTTTGGCAAACGAGTAGCGCGTTTGCCCAAATACGCATATATGATATTCTGGAAACAAAGATTCCTAATATTGATAGATATAAAAGAACAACGATTGCTTCAATGTCATAGATTTATCATAATTGTACCCGACAATGAATTAAAGGTTTCCAACAAATTTTAATAAAGTCCGCTGCCGATTTTGTCTTAACAAAGAATCCATTGGATATATCAAGCGATATAAAAATCTCTATGAGAAATAAAATAGTTTTCTCAGCACTTAAGCAGATTCATTTAAAGCGACACTCATGTACATTGTCGCGAAATCCGGAAAGTGCAGGACGTATCGTTTTATCCCTCATAGTCGCACTGGTCCTGCAGTCTGGACGGACGTCCTCTCGACTAAGGAAATATTGCATTAGCGCGCGTATAAATCTTGTTGAATCGCGATTTAACTTTAAAATTGAAAAAGTTCCGGCGGGACTGCGAGAAAAAATAAGGGACGACGCGTTTGCGGTGTTTAATCGGGTGCCTCTTTGGTTTACTCAGCGAGATAAGATTGCGTCGTTCTAATTGGACATTATTATTTACGTGTCAATTTTGTTCCCGTTCCATGGCACCGCGCGGTTTTCGCCGCGAAGAAACAAAAAATTGCGAGGACAAAGATGAAACGACATTGTATCATGCGAAACAATTTATATTTCTAGAACGGTAACTCCTCACAGATAAAGACGCATTGCGATTTAGCAACTTGATTGAGTTAAACGTCATCGCGTTGTGGGTAAAATTGCACAAAAATTCTATTTATTAGATCTTACGAAAAATGATATATGAATATTAATTAACGAAGAATAAAGATAAAGTTACAATCGCGTGTAATTAACATTAATACAAAAAAGAATTGATATGTTGGCGAATTAAATTAGTTAAAAGATAGGTGCAACATGTTTAAAGATTGCTTAAATAATTTATTATAATAATTTATTAATTGAAATAAGAGATTTTGCGATATTCGATAAAGTAATAAAATATGTAATGTCTTAATCTATAAAATATCTCAATTTAAATCTTAAAAATATGTAGTGTCTTAAATCTTAAAGGACTGCATAAATGTAGATTAGTCTTATTTATAATTAATTGAATTTACTTCTATTTGCAAAAATATTTTTATTATTAATCGAAGAATATTTATTTTCTTCTTTAGTTCGAGAACATTATTACCATGCACCGAATTACAGATTTTATTATTTTTTTACATGCAGTATACCGTTGTATTGTTATTGATAAATTAATATTTTTACTAACAGAAATTGTATTAAATTATTCGTACGTCATCATACATATCTTATTTATTAAATTCTGATAATTCACAGTTTGTTGGACATACCGTTTTATGTCATAGGTAGAGTATCGATGTACTCCAATTAATCTACTATTATTGGATTACATGATATAAAAAAACGCAGTTTAGAATTGAGTAAATTGAGAGAGAGAAATCAGTTAAGAATTTTATCAACCAAGTATTTTTAATGCATATGTTATAATGTTTAATTTATTTAAAATATTACATAAAACTGTATGTGTATATAATCCTATAGAGTATATTGAAATATATATTGTATCAAAAATAATATATATTTTTTGTGGAGTATTAGTTAGAATAAGTACAAATTTTGACCCTTATTTATTTTATAAATTTTTGTGAATTACCTTAATAAATTTTTGTTTCAAATTTTGATTTTTTAACGCATAAAAAGCACCAATCATTTTTTTAAATCCGTCGGAATTGTTTGCGAACTTTAAATTTTTTATATACGTATTTCAGTATACATGGTTTTCGGACATTATTCGATATATACATATCACAAATTGGTATGTAGTTATACCGGCCCTTGTTTAACGACAGAACGTTAAACATAACAGAAAATTAAAATATTACGTAAGAGTGTGAAATACACTTCACGTTAATAAATACATTTGAAAAAACAGCGTGGATAACGAAGGATTAAACTGGGCGAAAAGGAGCGTGCAATCGTGAGCGATGGAACGTGTGCACGTGCGTCGCTGATCGATTAAATTAGAACATGCGTGCACGCACGCACGCACGCACGCACGCACGCACGCACGCACGTACGCACGTATGTACGTATGCACGGTTCGATTCAGCGTTTTAATTGATTTATCGCCGAGGGCGAATGAATCCATTTTTAATTTTGCCATTTAGAGGGTATCTACGGGCGACACGGAAACGACCAATCGCTGCGTGCCATAGATGCACGCTTTGTGAATCGGGATGCATTCCCGCGCTACGAAGTATCTCTATAGCATTTATTTAATTGCTTTCTGTAATGATTGCTTGAAATACGCCAGCATTCATTTTTATCGTGACAGTTGTTTGTAAATGAATCGCCAAACTCGCAATTAACGGAATTAACAACAGAATGCGCTAAGAATCATAGTCAATTAATCATTGATTAAATTGTCAATAATCTTTTTTGAGTCTTTATGTTTTATACTAATTCACTCTATTGCTACAAATTGTTACATTATATTTTTATCAAGTTATTTTTTACTTATAATTTCCATTGGATATAGCTTCTTAACTTATTTGCATATGATTAGCTTTTAACACAATAAATATAATTATTCCCTATAATTGAGCGATTGGTACAAAGCTTATTTATGTACCAAGAATAAAATTTTTGTTACGTGCTGTAACAGTTTTTGCACCATGTCCATTCTGTATACTTTTATCTGTGTTTATTATTTATTCAACCTGAAACTTCGTTAGAAACTTCGCTAATGAACTTCAGTAATTTTTGAATTTAGGCACCTATTTGTCTGATTTAACAATTCTATCGTTAACTTTATTTTAAATACAAATAAAAGTACATTTGATTTCTAATACGACAAATACACAAACGTAGTTTAATAGTACGTAATGATCTTATTGAGAAAGCGTGATTGACAAAACTCGAAATAGAAATACAGTTCGCAAGTTTCTGAATTCAACTGTAAGAAATATGATTAATTCGAATTTAAAATTAACGCTCCTATTTATTATATAAAAATATTACATATTGTTCTATATAGAACACGTTTTCCTAATTTATAAAAAATATTTTTAAAAATTTAACATATATATTGCGACGCGTATTTCCTCGGTCTCGCCAGCCGAGAGGCACACCGCAAATTCACAATATATATAGATAGAAAACGGTAAAAGGTGTTAATGGTAATGTACGGTAGCTCGATCAGGTCCTCCAAAACTCGGTATGAGCGCCAAGCGCGAATACCCGCACCACGGTACACTAAAGCCAACGCTAAATATCTCAGGCGTGAATTCTTAGTAGTTCAGATCGTTGTTAGATCTCGGATAGAGGAGGAGAGGGACCGCTGCGCAATTAGTATACCAAAATAATATGAACAATAACATATTTCATAAGTAATGAGGATCAGGTATGTAACAAGTCGTTTCGCGGATAATATTAATCTCGTACGACCCCCGTAACAATCACTTAATAACGCGAGTGATATCTCGCCCTTACGCGACGATACCTCGCGCACAAGACCCATGACTACGCGAATATCTCACGAAAACGCAACGATACCTCGCAAATAGTCCCACGTACCAAAACGCGAAAGGTGCCTCGCGCATCAAGCCGGGATTACGCGAAACGTGTCTCCCAGTTCCGCGAAAATACTGTCCGAATGAGCGCGAAAGACACCTCGCCTAAATAACTCCACGAATGATCGCTCACAATCACGCGACGATGCCTCGCGAAGTCCGCAATACCAAAATAGGTGCCTCGCACATCAAGACCTGATTACGCGAAACGCATTTCACAGTTCCGCGACAATACTGTCCGAATAAGCGCGAAGGACACCTCGCCATGACCCGAAAGGTGTCTCGCATTACGCGATCGACACCTCACCAAATACCCAAGACGCGATTACGTGAAACGCAATACACGAGACGCGATTACGCGAAACGTAATACACCAGACGCGATTACGCGAAACGCACTGCACAAGACGCGATGACGCGAAACGTAATGCACAAAACGTGAAACGTAATGCACAAGACGTGACAATTCTGTGCCCGAATAATACATCACGGATCCTATGTCGCCTCGCGGGACGGTCATACAGTAATCAGGATAACTTTCCGGTGATTCTACAATTATGCGCTCCCGCATTGCGGGACGGAATGTACAACGTGGCTCTAATTACGCGGTGACTGCTGGCCCCGTGCGGTTCTCCGAGAAGGCCGATCACGTTTTAAGCAGGGCACACACACTTTTCGTAGAACGTAACAGTAAGGTTTCTACCAATCACGTTGCTCGATTCTTACTTCTACGGTTACAGACGGCCGAATCGAGCAACGCGATTGGTTGAAACCTTACTGTTACGTTCTACGCAAAAGTGTGTGTGCCCTGCTTTACTCTCTCGGCCGGGCCCTCCGTCAGTATCTCTTTCGGTAATTATTTACGGTAAACATGCTTCCGTGACTCTGTGCGACTCCCGGAAGGGCCTCGACCGCGAGAAGAATCTTACTTGCTACCAAGATGCTCGAGTAGTGGCCTTACAGCATTGATGTCGCAAGTTCGGCAATCGACAGCCGGTGTTTCCCGGGATGTCGCCTCACGCCACGCTGACACGACAATGACAGTGGCGATCCCCTGGCCCGGCGGGACCACGCTGGGCCCGCGCGCCTGCGCGCCGTGCTTGCAAGCTTTCCTTGCCGATCAGCCCTTCGCGAGCGCTGCGTCCGATCCGACCGCCTTCCGCTCCTGTCGGCGCCCCTCGCGCTTTTCTCGCCCGCCGGCGGTATGTTTGAAAGCTGCTATGAGTCCGGCTGTCCAGGCCGCGACTTCTGGGCCGGTAACTCGACTGCCAGGCTGGCCAGGCCATGGCTACGTCGACCGGTAGGCAATATCCCGTGGCGCTAGGTCCTCCGTGAGCGGGTTTCATCTCGACGTCGTTGGGGCTGAGCGCTCGCCCTGCGAGACGCTCCAAGCGGTATCGGCAATGGGCCCAAGCGTGTGTGTGACCCGCCCGTCGGCCAACTCCTCCGTAGAACGCCTCCTGACAGTTCCCACGATGCGACTCAAGCCGTTACAACTCCTCCTGGCCATCTACTCGGCATCTGCAATTCTCGCAAAATAAGGTAGTTCCTAATAGATTATGACGCAGTCGCCCCGCTCCCCTCGGGCGGAGGCGACATCCCGGACGTTCCCCTCGGTCGAGCTACCGTCTGGACAGGGGACGTGACCTTGTCACGTCACAATATATTATCAAACAGCGAGTCAGTGAAAGGCTTACAATATTTATACCTTTATATCTAAATAAAGAAATTCACAAAAAGATAATTTTTTGTGTAAGATTGTGTACATTCTGATTCTAAATCATCATGCAAATTATTGTAATTATATACTATAAAATTATATGTATAGTTGAATTGCGTCTTTGTAGAAACAAAGCTCATGTTGTACTATGAGTACATATTTATATGGACCATATCAATTGTCACACCAACAGTCTCTATGACCAATGAAAACACCCAGCCATTGGCTACTATTGAAATACCAGCCCCTTCGATCATCTAATATGTCACCAGTAACCACACAGATTTAATGATTGTTAGAACTTACAATTACACTGATGCCAAAGATACTTTTGGACATCTTTTTCATTAAGGGGGCATATACCTTTTTCGGACCAAAAAAAATAGCATATTTCATGATTTTTTTCTGACGAAAGTATAAAAGATAAGAAGATCGGGTTTTTCGCAAATGAAAGTACGTATTTTAGAGTGCATTTTCTGATTTTTGTTTTTTATTTACAATAAAAAGTACTTCCTCTACAGCCCCTCGCCCTAGACCCTGCATGTTTTTGCGGTACCGGCGGAATCTCCGAGCTGGTTCATCTGAAGACAAAAAATAAAAAAAGGTCTTAAAGTTTATGATATTTTCTAGTTCCTACCGAATGGGATTTTCGAAATTTTGATTTTTAACAAAATGGCGGACTTCTAAACTTGAATCTAAATCGATGTTTGGAAGTCTGCCATTTTGTTAAAAATCAAAATTTCGG
Source organism: Temnothorax rugatulus (assembly GCA_035220575.1). Taxonomy (NCBI): domain Eukaryota; kingdom Metazoa; phylum Arthropoda; class Insecta; order Hymenoptera; family Formicidae; genus Temnothorax; species Temnothorax rugatulus. The sequence continues at coordinate 147,706 of JASTWL010000125.1, forward strand.
AAATCCCATTCGGTAGGAACTAGAAAATATCATAAACTTTAAGATCTTTTTTTATTTTTTGTCTTCAGATGAACCAGCTCGGAGATTCCGCCGGTACCGCAAAAACATGCAGGGTCTAGGTAGAGGAAGTACTTTTTATTGTAAATAAAAAACAAAAATCAGAAAATGCACTCTAAAATACGTACTTTCATTTGCGAAAAACCCGATCTTCTTATCTTTTAGACTTTCGTCAGAAAAAAATCATGAAATATGCTATTTTTTTTGGTCCGAGAAAGGTATATGCCCCCTTAAGGTAATTATTTGCCTCGAAAATCAGTCAATTTGTCAATTAATTCAATTTTACGTTTAATAATTTGTCAAAGTGTCATTTATTTACTTACAGCTGATTATTGACGTTCTAATAACACGTCCATGTTTAATTAATGTATGAACACCAGTTTCTCCGGTATATTTACTGTTAGAAAAAATAAATCTACTTTTTGGCATTTAGTATAAATTAACTTCCTTTCCATATGGGTTGAATATATACACACAATATATGTATATATAATTAAATTTCCTAATTATAATTAATTACGTATATCAATGGCTAAGCAATATCTTCGCATCGATTCCAAGTAATCGTAGCACTCGACATGCCAGCAATTTTGAGATAATTTGATATAATAATGTTTCTATTTTTCTAGACTTAGGCTGGAGTATTACGAGCAGAGTTGCGCGGTCGACAGCGTGACGAAGAAATGTGCCGGGCCAACCTCCGAGTGCAGAAAAGCCATGCTGGGCATCCTGGGTACGGAACTTCATACGAATTGCGCTTGTAAGGGCACCGAGATCAACCAGCTCTACGGCTGTCTGGGTTGGCAGCGACTTCTCTGGGTGAACCCTTGCGTAGGTAAGCGGAAAATTTTGGGATATTCATTACTCGCGTTGAGGCTTCACACAACAGTCGCAACAATTTAAATTAGGGAAGTCAAGCTTGGTATAATTCACTTTTTTTATAGATAATAGATACAGACAGAACAAATTTAATGTTGTAAAATTTAATTAACCTTATATTGAAAATACGATAAAAGTAAAACAGTAAAAAGCAAACCGATTATTGGGTGTTTTTCGAGGATAGAATAAATAACATCTACAAGAGAAATAACTGTTATTCTTTAAAACAATTAACCTACTTTGTAAATAGCAGGTATACTTTAGGGGAGTTATTTGAAAACGCGGTAATCTCGAAATCGATATCGAATCAGAATATCCGGATTAAATAGAAATAATCGCAAGCTGCACGCACACCGGTATCGGAATGTTAATTAATATAGCTGATGATATACTGCTCCAATGTTTGACCGGTCTTCACAAATGTTTATCTCACACGATTCCATCAGCATGAAAAACGACGTGACGGTTATTTTGTTTTTCATTAAACGGCATTTTGCAATGAATATATTTTGCATTTAATTATTGCATATAAATATATTTGTGTCTGATTTCCTGTAAGTGTCATTTGCCGTAAACAACATAAAATATAAAGTTATAAAGTATGCATCTATTATTTTGATATTAAGCTATTTTTTGCTAAGCTTGAGTTCGATTTTTTCTTAATATTTATAAATTCGATTTAAGATCCGATGTAAATTGTCTCTAATATTGTAAATTGAAAGAACACATAAAATTACGTAAAAACTAATTAATAAGAATTTAACTTTTAACTAATATCGCTTTAACTTTTACAATTAAATTCAATTTCTAATTTATTAAAACATTCAATAACGATAAACTGAAAAATTGCAAAATTCGACTGAAAAGTTGTTAGAGAATTATCCGTAATAATTTCTATTCTGGGTCACCGTACACATATATAAACATTACAGCGCATAATTAGCATGGAACAGACAAAGCATGAAGCTTTGCCGATGCGCTCGGCATGATGCGCTTCTAAAACGCAGTAGGAGATGCAATTTCTTCGTATCTAAATGACTTATCTACTGACTGAATGCAGTCCATTGCATTCGCCGTGCTTTACAACTCGACGGGGTCAAGAGAGATCGATAAGAGGCAACCTGTGTCGTTTGTTCGACCGGTGTAATTGCAATTTTGCGCGTGGCATCACTAACTGCATAGATCGTCATATCGCAAATCTTGTCTTTTTTCTGACTGCACCAAATTTGTTTTAAATACAAGGAGAATTGTATAATTAATTGTTTAGAATACATCTTTAATGATAAATGGAAAAAATAACAATCTTATTCCCGTTTATAATTTCACATTAAAGTATTTATAATTAAATCCTTGAGATATTGTTTTAGATATTACTCGCAAGATTCAACCACAATTTGCTTTTTTTTTTTAAGATAGAAAACCGCGGGTTATTGCCGTTTCGTTAAGTATTTATGAATGCTGATAAATATAATCTATTTCGCGAGAATAAAAGTTGCAGGTTTGCCGCTGCAGCTCGTAAAATATTATTACGCGCATCTTACGTTCCCTATTATTGCTATACGCGTCCCGCGAGAGGAGAGGCGCGCGCGGTGCCCCCTTGAAAGTGTAATCACCCCGGAGCCCCTCGGTAGCTGAAATATTTCGCAGCAGCTGTGTGCCACCGGCGCGGCGGCGGCGATACGGGGAGCCGGGGCGACTTTCCCGATACTTTCATACTACCACGTCGGATGACTACACGTGTACATTCAACTGCAATTTTACAGGCTCTCCGTTCGGCACTTTATATTGCTTAGCGGTTGTTATTTGCGGCCACACGTCCGTTTTCTGGCGCGCGCGGTGCGAGCGAGGGAAGAAAGTATTAAGCCCCCGAAGTTACTCCGAGGTGACGATGCCGATTCGAGTCGGCGGTTTTTCGTGCTTATTATTGTGCCGTGAAACGTTCTGAGTTATACGATCAAAAAGTGAAAGCACATCCCAGCACGGGTAATCATAAAACATGGAATCGTAAATAAATTTTCGGCCAAAGTATTTCCGCAAGAAGTTCTGCAAGAGTGGTCGCGCGAAATAATGAATGTTGACAGAGATTTCCTGCGTTATTCCTACTACCTTTCGAATATAATCTTCAATCAATTTCAGTTTTTGCATCGAGAATGTTATCGGTGATTACAGTGGAGTCGCAGAAGGACTATCACGCGCGCAAGAAGCACCATCATTCGCGTACGACGACAGCGAAGACAACGACAACGACGACGGCATCGGCAGTCGCGTCGACGACGAGGTCGCCGGCGAGCACGACGGCGACCACCGCGGTGGTCGAACAAGTGGAAGATAATCAAATACCGGAAGTGACGAGGTGGCCGACCACCGAACCCACGGAAACTTGGGAAATCACGACCACCACCATGAGCACCACTCCGAGCACCACCACGACCACCACGCCGACACCACGTGAGTGGAGTCTGAACGCATTTAATGACAATTAGTTCCCTACGCAATAATTGACTCGATTTCTCTCGTGCTTTATCGGGGCGTTCTGCCATGGGAAATTTTAGTTACTAATTGCTTCTTTCAATTTCGTTCAATTTTAAGGGGTATGGAAATGCAACTAGCGCTAAAAAATAAACGTTTACAAATGTTTAAAATAAATGTTTACAAATTATACCTTGAAACATATTTTGTATGTAATAAAAACTTTTTTTCCATAGATTTTACTGTAACAGCAACTTCATCTGGAACTTAATTGGTCATTATATTTAATTATATATATATACAATTATTTATGTTGGAAATTGGATTCATTACGAAATTTTAAACTTTACGTTTACTGTTATATTTCCATAGCGTTAATCTAAATTTCAAGATTCTTGTTTCCAATCATTATGTGTCTACGCATCTCAAACATCTATACTTTTTAATTCAAGCCAGACAACGTCTCTTTTTCATAAATAAAACTCCGCGTACCGGTGGCTTGAGAAAAAGGAGAATTTTTAATCTCTTTCGTCTGCCGCATCAAGAAGCAAATTAGATAGATCGCCTCCGGGTGAGATACGTTGGGTGAAAAGAGGTTGATAAAGGACTGGAGAAATAAACTGGCGAAAAAGACAGCTTCTCACGTCACTCTCTTTGTAGGCTTCTGCGTGGTTCAAAGGCCGAGACACAGTCAGCAATACATAAGAGAAGGCAAGGGCAAAAGGGTGAGTCGCTCGCAATCTCCCAAGTCTCTCGCGATCGCCGTCGCGACGCAAAGCGCTCACCGCCGCCGCCACCCTTGAGAACCGATGCTCGCGAGGCAAAAAAAAAAGAGAAAGCAAGGGTTTTGTGGACGTCATACCGGAAAGGGTGTCAGCGGAAATCGGATATTTAATGCACACAGCGAATTTTATCGTAAAGAAACGAAAAAGTCGCTTGCGGCTTCTTTTTAACGTCGCGATGTATTTTTTTAACTCTCTCATTGATAAGAAATTTCCTCAATTCTAAAAGCAAGCTAAGAAGCTTTAATTATTTATAGACAAACGCGCGGCAATATTTATTCTTATCCTGATATTTTTGTTGAATTTCATTTTGATAAGTTTGTCGATGAAATATGAAATAAAAATGTTGCCTGAAGAAAATATGAAGCGTATGTATAAAAACTGTTATAATTTAGAATGCGGGTATTCAGATGATAAATAGTATCGTAAAATGTTTCGAGTTTTAACTGCGCCAATGTGTTCTAATAAAAGTAAAAAAATAAAATATCATAGATTTATATAGAAACTTTATGAAAAGATACAGTAGAAAATAAAATGTACCGCGAATGAAAGCAATCTGATTTTAACGCAAATTAATAGTGACACGGAGACATTAAATCAAAAACCATCATGTCAGCTTAAAATTATATAACGTAAAACTGCATATTTAAAAAATTATTTATTAAATTTTGCACATATAAGTAACATTCAAAAATAAGTAATAAAGCTTTTTTACATTTGTGGCAAACGATATATTTTTAAGATGCATGATGATGGGTGAACGCGTCGATTTCACCGTGCTCTGTTTGCGTAGCTTTATCGCGAGGACGAGCCCGAATGCTCGGAGCTCTGCCACTGTGGTGAGGGCGAGCAACTCGTTTGCAACACCATCTGCGTCGATTCGTCACCCTGTAAGACGGATTTCGCTTTCTACAACCACGAAGCGCCGGCCTACCAGGCGCACCGAGGTCCTTGCCTTTGCTATAGCGGCGGCTTTATATGCATGCGGCCTTCACCCGGTGAGTAATCATCTCTCTCATAATTGATGCGATTAAATTAAAGTCGATCGTTTAAACAGCACTTTTACTGAACTCTTCGTGAACGAGCAACAACTTAATTTTGTTTTATTGTAAAATAAATAGAAGAATTATACCGAATAAGTACATTTATTACGCCAACAAATAATTAACAATTAAGACTTTTTAATCGACTCGATTGGCAATAAATTAAATTATTTAAATACGATCCTTATATGTAAGCTTCAAAATTATAATACATTAATTTAAAAGGACCAAAACCTATGGTCGAAATGTCTTGATGATTAATCTGACCAAAACCAATGGTCGATCTATCATGACGATGATAGCCAATCGAGTCAATTAGGAAGTCTTAACATAAGAATTATAATTTATTGTAATAGTATCTTATCTTACAGGATATAGAAAACTCAAAATTTAGAAATAAATTAAAATTTAATTAATTAAAATTAAAAATAAATTCATTAATAAAATCCTATTTCTTACACAGTTTATATGCACAGTTAAATATGCTTAATAAGTTCCTTCTTTTCTTTTTTTTTCTTTTGAACTCGACGAACTTCAAATATGACGATTTTCGAGTAGTCCGACAGAAAACGATTTTTCTTCCCGCCATATAATACCGGCATTGTGTTATTTGCGCAGACACATATAGTATACCGCACGGGGTTTTCATGTTCCTGGGGTACAGCGAGAAGGACGAGACCTTATTGAAGCAGCACAACAATGTGACCGTGCTGGACGCGGTGTCGTCTCTCGACAATTTCATGAGAGAGGAAGTCAATAATCAGGTGAGGCGTTGCTGTCACGTTGTTCCTATTGATCGTTAATACCTCGGCCGGATGACACTTCGAAATTGTCGCTCCTTGGTCAACGCCGTATATACGGCTCGATCGAAATTTCGCCTATAAATTCCGAAATCGAAAGAGATTGTCTTGGCACAATTTTGGGCCATCACGAATTCGTTGACCCAGAAAAGAATTTAAAATCAGTCGATTATTCCCTCGCGCGGGGTTTATTACAATCCCGCGTTACTACATTTCGGCGGCGCGCGGCGCGGCGAAGGAGACGGGCGAAGGGAGCGCGCGTTCCGTGAAATTCCCAGAATGCAATTAATGCGCAGCATCTCCGATCGGCGCGCAGAAATCCCGATAATGAGAAATGTCAATGAGAAATGTAATGGCTCGTCAAACTGCGCGTCGATTAAAAACTAAATCGGGCCGCGCGGAATTTAATAAAGCCGCCACGTTTGCAGCGACGGATGACGCGCCCCAACGTTACACCTCCTATCTACCTACCCCAGGTCAACTCTCCCTCTCGTCTTCCATTTACAGACAGTATGCACGCTCTTCTTGTACAACGCGACCCGAGAAAACGTGATTGCAGTGGCACGACTCGGGACCGACAATCCACCCTTAAATAGCAGCCAGGCTCAAAGTCTGCAGCACCTGCTGCGCGTCAAGGTAAGCGAATTTCGAATGGACTTTTTTTTGCGCCGCACGGGAGAAAATTGAAAGCTTTGACGCGGGAGCTGGATAAAGCTACAAAAATTTTCGAGAAACCGCGAGACAAAGAAACGTGCACACTTGAGATGAGCTCAAGAACTTTATTATTCCACTTTATTATCTTTTCCAAAGACCCGAGCTAAATAGAGCTTTCAGTCATTACTTCTTTTTTTAAGTGCGCTAGAACGTTTTGAACTTAACGCGGCGCACTAATCAGTGTATTCTTAAAAATGTTGAATTTTATATATTACAATTGTTTAAGTATCTTTTCAACTCTTCTTCCTGCAATTGTTATTTACTTAATATATATAATAGAATATTCTGAATCTAACATGATATATATAATAGGCATATCAAAATACAGAATGGCAAGAATAAGGATCCAGGTAACATGTCTTGACGATATGATGTAATCTTTTCCTTTCGGATTTACGTTTTACTGCTTTTCCCGTGTAATTTGTGAACCATTACAGTGGACGCCAGGTCAACTCTTAAATCTTTACCGCGTTTGGATTACGTGTACGAGTGTGCTTGCAGAGTTCATAAAACCTTTTTGAGAGTCTTGCCGGCGGCAAGAAAAGCTGATCGCGTGAACGACAGCGATTCGATACACGCGCGTGCGTGCACCCGACAGGAAGTCGGTGCGAAAGGGCGATAACGAGTCCTCGCGAAAAGTTTTAATTTCCTGGCGAATCTCAGCGTCGTTCGGGCGGAATTATCGCGATTAATCCGCTCGTTCCTTGCCGAATTTCACCCTTCGCGCTACGCGATAGATCTCTGGGCGGCTGGGCGCGCAGATCGCCGATCGACCCCCCCGGGTTATTGCACGCGAGAATGCAGTCTTACGCGTGTCCGGAACGTATAACGCGCTTGCTTAAAATGCACACGGGGCGATTAAAACTCTATGATTCATGATCGACTTATATGTATAACGTCGTATCGCGATTTAAATATACTCGATATGGCATTACGACCAAACATAATTTTAAAATAAGTTGATGAAATATATTTGTAAATTGTAAAACACAAGATTGAAGTCGATGACACGTTATAGATTAATTGATTAGATAATATTATTAGATAATATAATCTCTTGGAAAAAGAAGTTTTACTGGAGTATAAAATGTACGTGGAGTATAAAAACTCGTGAATTTTTAATAATAATGACTACGGAAGTTAATTAATATACCTAATTACTGTCTTCTTTGTTAATAAAATTTAATAGTCCGTTATATTATAGTTACCTTAAATATTTTCCATATTTAAAATAGCCATCCTGCAAAGTTTAATGTTTAGAAAAAATATATGTATAACATGGATGAATCACAATTAAGGAATCTAAAATGATTATATTTAACCCACATGCTGAATATGATTACATCGAAAAGCAATAATGAAGTTTCCTTTTCGGTGAACATATTCCGCGAGTATCGAACGGCGGGAGGGATTTTTATAATAACGAATTCTCGACGTCAAAAAATTCGCACGGAAAAAAGGATAGATCGGCCAACGGAACAACACGCCAATTCGAATCCAGAATACCTCCATCAAGTTGCAAATGGACCGGCGCTTGATCACAGATTGGAAATCGCCCCGGGAACCTATATGACTGTGTAAAATGCGTGCCGCGAGCAAAAAACGGCGTGCATTTAGTGACATACAGGTGTCGAAGGGAAATGTCACGATCGATTGACGCGAAACAACGTTGACGGAAAATTGCACACCCATTCCGATTTGTGAAAGTGTTGCGCTAAGAATTTCTCAACGTCGTCTTATAAGTCTGAGACGGGACTACGGCAAATTCTAAATATCAAAAGAGAGAGAGAGAGAGAGAGAGAGAGAGAGAGAGAGAGAGAGAGAGAATGTTGTGAATTATGGACATTAATTTGGATTTGGTACAGAACAAAACGTTATCCCGAACTAATAATCTATAAACATATATACATTTATCTTTATGTAATAAAGCGGTATTTTTACCGGATTTGGGATAAGGCAAAACATATTATTTCGATCCAATAATCTGTAAATACACATTTGTCTTTACATACCTAACGAAGTGATATTTTTACCGTAGTTGACTTGATATACAATTGATTAAAATAGCATGCGTTTAATTTAAATAATCAGACATTGCATTTAAAGGTAAAAGGAAATTGTATTCGTATCTTGGAAGCGGGATATAACTAAAGTTATTTTGTAGCTGATAACTTCGCTCATCGAATGGCCGTTGGACGGCTTTAAATAACGGCTCGACGGCGGAGAACGTCTGACGGGATTACGGGAATTCGTTTCTGCCATTGCCAGCGGGAGAGATAGCGTGTTTCGATTCGAACGAAATGGTCGGCTGGGCGACTGTGCGATAGATATATAGATAAATAGATTGAGGTTCACCCAGCGAGATCGGAGAAGCAACGATCGCGCTAAGCAACGATCGCGAAGAAAAAGGCGAGTTTAGAGAATCGAGTAGACCCAAGATGTGATCGTTATTATTAATGGACGACTATCTTCTTCCTCCCCCTTTTCCAATTTCACGATATTCTTAGACAATTTTCCGCTATGTATGAACAAAGATGAACAATTTAATAGTGAAACTACTTTATGAGATTTGGAGAACTGCTTTTTAATGATAATTAAGGATTCAATGAGTCTTATTAAATGGAATGACTAATGAAGATATCCAATCATTACGAACTTGCCCGCGTAAGATGTATCTCAACATTTTCAGATTCGGATAAGTTTCCCTGGCAGGTCGGTTCGTCCCCAACGTCATCTCGTCCCTTATCCTCCTCCGTCCACCATGTCCGTAGACCCATGGGGCTCGTAATAGCGACGGCGGACTGCACCATAGAGCGGGAAGGATGGAAACTTGCATTTTCCCGTGGTGACTGCACGTCGCGACTACATACGTCATAAAACTTTGCTAATATAGCGGAGGACTACGGTGTGCCGTCTTTGCGCCGGCGACTCGAAATCGCTCGTTTCTCTTTCTCTCTCTCTTTCTCTCCCTCTCTCTCTCTCTCTCTCTCGCTCGGGCCAGCATTCATCTTACTTTCCCCCATCTTTCACTTTCTACCCTTCTACCTCCCTCGCATTCTCATTCCCGCGCTCTCTATCTACCGTTGAGCGGGATTTATGCGATTCGAAGCTCATGTGCAAAACTTTACGACTCAGAATATCTCGCTCAAATCATTATTTGAATCACCTAGTCGTTTATCAGCCGAATGCAATCGAATATCTTCTATCGAGGAATTGGTATCGATTGTCTTTAATTGAGACTTCGCTACCCATCGTCTATGCGATTATTATTTTTGTCCGTTTTGTACAATTTTCCCGTGATTATTCGACCGTGATTGTTCGATAATTTGACCTAATTTGATATCGATATCGTGTGCTCTTAGATTCTGTGCAGCCAATTACGCTCTTTCAATTAATCGTGGTTATATCTACAAAATGCATCGAATTGCATATTTAAATAGTGTTTAATTTAAATTGTCGAATAATTTTTTCCGTTGAACAATTAATTTAAATTTTTAATTTCACTTTCGATTTTCATCAAACTGATATTTGCGATAACTTTAAGATAAAACAGAAAATTTTAATTAAATAATAATTTATTTTTAATTCTTTTGATATATTTTTCTTCTTTATTGAAACTTAATTTTTGAATAACTCATTTTTGTATTCAACTTAAAGTAAGATAATTAATAATAATTTATATATCAAAAGAACTTTCTAAAAGACATTGCTTATTTTATATCGCTTGGAAATAGAAAATGTTTCGTGACGTCGCAAAAGAGAATTAAACTGGATCGGCTAAGGTGACTTTTGCGCTCCCCCGCAGTGAAGATAGATCTCGGATTCTCGTGTATATCGTAAGTGGAACTGACGAATTACTCTCCTGAGAAAGAGAGAGTACCGATGATACGATCTTTATTCAGCGTGGCGCTAAGTTACCTCCGACGGGCGCCAGTTTAATCCCATCTTACAGCAATTCGGAGAAACGGCGAAAAAGCCGTGGTTTCTCGACGCCGTGCGCCGTTTTTCAATTATGCATTCGCATATTTTACCGGAACGCCTTGTCGCATTCAGCGACGAGGCGCGACGACAGCTGCCGGACTGCATTTACCAGGTTAACAATAATTCAATGTCACTGTCTTACGCCGGGTATGTACCGGGTGCTTCTGCGATATCTATGAATATGGTCGTTGCTATATTGCTTATATGTTGCGCGATAGATCTTGAAACTTCTAAAATTAGAAAGAGCGCGCCTTTACAACGTCTATTTAAATAAATACAAAAATTAATATGAAACATTTTGGAAAATAAATAAAAAATATATAAATTGAAATAAGTAAAAATTAAACAATTTTTGTACTTATATTTTTAATGTGTATGCTATCTTTAAAAAATTTGAATTCTTATTACCTCTTATTATTTATTAAATATAAAAACTTTATTTTTGAAGTTTCAAATTATTTCTTTTTCCACGAGATTTCTTATAAATGTCGCGCGTTAATCCCGCAAGAAAGCAATTGTCCGAAAATGTGGAAAAATCTCGAAATATTTCGTATTCTCAGAATCCTACAAGGACAGAAAATTAAAAAATTTGAGAATAGAGAACTCACGCGTCCGTAATTTCTGATAATTCAGAGAGTCATCGTAGAGTCTGACCCCATATCCTGCCTTTCCATCCTCGGTTACCCTCTTGCAAATGGTCACCACCGCTTCTACCGGTATCGAGTGGATCCTCGTCGTTAAGTTGCTTCAACACTTGTACCGCCGCGCCGTTAAGAGCAAAATCGCAGAAAAATTGGAGCTCGTTAAAATCTGTCGCGTTTTAATTCCACTCCGGCTGGCAGGACAGTTCGCCGTGTTTAACGTTGCTGAACATGCTTGCAACTGTAACGAACAGCGACAAAAAAAGATGGAATAGTTTTTATGACGTCGTGCACGACGATATGCGAGAAATCGAGCGTTTTGAAGAACAAATCGCGTTGAAGCGGCTGTCGCGTTACAAGGGATTGACTCAAGCAGTTACTCCCATATGTTGCCATTACTTCATTTATTACCAAGATAGAATAAAAAATACGTTATTAAATGTTGTATGGAGCTATAAATAAAAAATTGTTAATATACATGTGATCTCTATATCGAGATTCATATCCAATTCTATTATTTTTAAATCTTTTGAAAAAGTTAACGTTCTTTAATATATAATATATTAATTACAACATATTCCTTTAAAATATGTTCCTAATTAATTACTTTAAAAATTTAATAATAAGAAATTGTATATTTATTTGTACACATACATTTTTGCAACATTTCTTAACGCGATTTTTTGCATTTCTTCACCATCGATCAGAAAGGGAAAGAAAGAAATAATTAACAAAGAAAAGCCTCTTAAGTGACGCATGGAAATTCAATGAAAAGTCGCAATAGCTACGGAATCGATATTCGGATACGAAGCTGAAGTTCTACACGGCACGATAGGAAATAGGCGTTAGGAAATATGAGAGGGAATGCAGGAGGGGGAAGAAATGTAGGTGCCTTTATTGGCCTTGTGCCAATGCTCGCTATCTATATGGAACACCTGCGTCTGTCCGATGTCTCGAGTCGCAACAGATCGAACAATACGAGAGTCTTAAGACAAAGGAATAAGAGGACGCGATAGTTCTCCAAAATGAAACAGGGCATTGTCTTGTTGATCTCGATTTCAAGAGTTCGTAAGATTTTTATTGCAATGATAACAGTAAGATGGAAACAGGGACTTTTTATTTTCAATTTTATTTTCTTTAATTTTCGTCAAAATCTATTGGATTTTTCCGAAGGTCACGAGATTTGTATAAAAACTGATTTTCAACAAAACCTTAAGAATTTTCTATTTGTATAATAAATCTTATTGCTCATCTGATGTTTATGTAATTAATTAACAATAAGAATATTATAGTTGTGATAGCGACAGGCATGAAATTGTACATGAATAAAATAAGTAACAGATTGTACTTAATATTTTTTGGACAATTTTTTAATCCAAATAATTGCATATTTATTAAATTAAAAGTTATTTTTATGATTATTATTATCAATAAAGGACCATCTTTCTTAGATTCTTATATGATTAGCTATAAAATAAATTTGGCTTTATCATGAAGTCGATTTTTGATCAAGTGGTAACATCGTTCAATATCGTTACATTATACGCTTAGGGGGACCTTAGGGGATTTCTCCCAGATTCTGGAACACAGATATGACGAGGAATTGTTACATTTCGGTGCTCGTCGATCGACCAAGTCGATGAGACTCGACATGGTGGTCTACCAGTTTGTACAATATTATCGTCTTCATTGAGATAAGGTCGCGATACCTTAATGTGTCAACCTCTCGAACAGGACCACCTAACATCCTAACATTGTTTGCGACGCTTTGTGCATTGAGGACATTGATGGAGACGTGCAATTGTGATATTATTCATTTTTTAAATTAGTACAGAATTTGCAAGTATACTGAATAATATTGCGCGATAATATGTATATTTTTGTTATGAATAATGATAAATAAAATTAAATGTAAAATAATTATCTGAAATAATAAGAGATAAAATATTAAAATCATATTTGAAAAAGATTGAAATTATTAACGCAACTGATGCTGCATACAAATATATGTACCCAACGGAAATGAGCTATATAAATTGTTTATGTAACTCGTAAACGAATAGTTACTATCCTATTTGAAGCTAGTATTCTATATTTGTTAGTTTGGTAGAGAGTATCATTTACATCTCCAATAATGGCACAACTGTATAAATTTTCAGCTCATCATCCACGGATTCATAAATATTTCAATCGCATAGGCTATGCAAACAGCTATATTCGAAATTCCGATTTATAATTTAAAGACGACAGCGTCGTTCCAACTGTCATAAAGAGATCGATCCAAATTTTATTACGGGTGCGGGACAGAGAGAGACGGACGAAGTCCCGAGGCATCTTACAGGCTTCATCGAAGATGCATGAGAGCATCAAACTACCTGACACTGAGCACCTTTCTTGGATTTCTGCATGATAAACCGCGCGCTGCATAGCAATTGTCAACCGCGATGTTTGTAAACTATCGATTTGAAGTGTTAAAAAATACGACTTTGTTTCTTGAACTGTTCTTTCGATCTCTTGATTGATCAAACATTTATGCTTAACAAAATAACAATTTATTTCGACCAAACTGGCAATTTATTATAATAATGCTCACATTATACACAACGTTTCTACAATCAGAAATTCAAAAGAAACAAAGTATCAAGCCGTACAAAGACAACAATAAAAGAACTAAAAAATAAGAAGAAAAATTAATATAATTGTAGATTATACTTGATAAAGACCAAAAACAATGGTCAAAACGTCATGTATGTGAGCATTATTATAATAAATTGCCAGTTTGATCGAAATAAATTGTCACTTAGTTAATCATTACTGGCGAAGAAAAGAATGATATCTGGTTATTTATGCTTAAATTCAATAATCGCAAAAATTAATTAATTTTGTGATTAGAATTTAAGACCTCAAAGCTTTAAAACTTTTTTATTTATAAACTTCTATAATTCTATTGTAAGATTATTATATAATTAGCACTCTTTTCTTCTCTCTTTCTCCTCTTTCCCGCTTATCTCTATCTTTCTCTTAATTTCTCGTTAATTCAGACTTGTAGAATAGAATTCGCATTAACTCGCGCAAGACTATATCGTATATATGTCGCCGTACGAACGTTCGTCTGGATTTCGTTATCCGCTTCAGCGCGACGACATCCAAGAGAATGACGACGCCGCGCGAGACGCGCTCCTGATAATAGCTCCTTACGTATACGTATTGCCGGGCTGCCAATTTGACGAGGAGAGAAACGACTTGTCGTCACGGCCGGCGGGGACACGTAGTTGCGTTTACGTGTTCGCGCGCGAGTGTATTCCGCTCACGCGCCGCGACGATTGCTTTCGACGAACGACGCGGTTCCTCCACGTCTATCAGTTCGCTTCGCGACAGCAAGACAAAGCGGTAAGGTACTTTTTTATCAGTCTCGCTGTTCGAGCTGACGCGCGCAGGTGATCTCTCGGAAACGCCGCCGTTCTTCGCGCGGCTTATATAACTCACATAAAGCACCAGACAGCGATAGCTTGCTCCTCAGTCCTTTTACGCGCAAGTCAATTGGCATCTTAAATGAAAATTATATGCAATATAATTTCCGAGACTTCTCCTTTCGACAGATTGTTACAACTGCTGGAAAAGTTGGCGGAATAATTAACTTAACTGGCAAACAACTATAACGACGATTTCACTTTTGCCACGGCGTGTCCGTAGATTCTGTCCTGAATTTTCAATTTAATTTTATTCCAATGGAAGGTAAGCGGAACTTGATATACGCAAAAGCTTCTTGCCCCGTCTGAAGTTCGATGTTGAGACAGCGACGCCGCAGGGGCGACTACAAAGCGAAAGTCGGAGAGAAGAGCGATTTTTCATTTTTAACGTGCTCCGGCGTTCGGATGCTTCGGGCGTTTTAAGATCATATGTGAGATCAAGAGAGAGGGCGATCGCATCTTTGACAGTCCACTCGTCAATTTTAATCACACTTTAATGCTTGAATGAGACGGAATATTAACATATATGCTTATATATGAAGGAGAGATGTCAGAAAATATGGATAGGTACCATTTCAAGTCAATCTCTTTCTCTCCTTTTCCTCTCTTTTTTTCTCTGTGTATACAGATACTTTATCATATTAGGAATAAAACAATAGTATAGCGTTAATAATATAATAGTAAACGTGTCCATTTAAGAATTCTTCCTAATTATACAGAAACAATTAAAACAATTAAGTTTATAATTATTTTCTATTACAATGAACAATGGATAAATATTATCTCACTAATACTATCTTATCACTAACTACACGAGACGTTGTATTGCACTGCCAGTACGTCCAGCAGCTAATAATTCCACTGCTGTTTGTTAAGTTGCGAAACTTAATAAGTCTGATATCGTTTAGTGTTCCATATTACCCGACTATTCTGTATTTCCCTTTTGTTATTTCAGCAAAATATCTAATTAAGTGAAGTATTTTCATTTTCTACACTTTTAGAGCTATTCTGAAGCGTTGAAAGCAGCAACTTGTTACAAAGAAAGGAACGTAGCAGATCACAAAACTAACTGCTTCATTTCACTTTGTGTTCAATATCCACTCGTGAATGCTAAGTGCCAGATAACTTCTTGCGTTTTGAACGTTTCGGTCTTCGTGGGAGTGTACGAAATTTCTCTTCCATTTTTAGAACAGTCCAACGGGGCGCCGACGCCTCGAGGGCTTTAGAGTTTAAGAACGAACACGCGGAACAACGGGAAAGACCCTTTAACACGCAAACCCCTTATTTTCACCGATTTAAAGGGAAGCAGCTCGTGCAAATTGCAACTGGCAGGGCTGCTCTTACAATCTTCGGATCCCTGAGCTTGACATGCGATTGTTTCTTTCGACAAAAGATTTTAATTTATATATACACTTAAAAAATATTGAACGTATTATGTATATGAGTATAATCTCTTTTCATATATAATGCGGTATAAATGTATAATCGACATTGTTAATATTATATAACAATACTATGAAATATAAATTAACATAAATTGTTTCATTAATATTTATATCTTTGACCTGTGCTTTTTTATATTTATTAAATACGTACGCAAAATATCTGCTGATATATGAAAGTAATGATTATTGCAATGATAATGAGAAATTAATTATGAAATAAAGCTGTGTTTTCAATTTTAGATTATTTTAAAATATATTTATATGCATACGCGTGAAAGTAAATTCTCTTAAAGGGGAAAAAACAGCGACTACATGAGACTACAGGGCAGTCTTTACACATCGTAGATATATATGTATAAAGACGGCCCTGTCTTGTTGTAGTCGCTGTTTTTCCCATTTAGGCGAATTTACTGCTAGTAGGCCACGTTATAGTACCTTTTTTCCCAGTGACTACCTTTTCGACTCGTTTCGTTTACTTTAAAAGTTTGTACAAACTATCGCTACAGCGTGTTCACACGTACTTACCTACCTATCGTAACACGCTCGTAACAACGATGCGGACCGCTTTCGTGCCGATTGTTTTTTGGGATTTAACACGATTTCAGCCGCGGCTTCATTATGCAAGATGCCTTTTCAGGTAGTAAATTGGAACGAGACTCAGACGCGCGCGAGGCAATTTGCCGGCATGACTTCTTTTATATTTATCTCTTCGGAGGCATTATTTGCGTGTTTGCAGAATATACGTCAGAATTATATTAAGAATAATATTTTTAGCGCTTCGGTATAACCGATACGTCATCCCGGCATGAGATATATATGATATTTTAAGATTAAAAGAGAAGCGGAGGAAACACACACTTAACTTATTCTTCACAAACTCCCATAAATAATACATGTCATTCTCATTGTCATCAGATGAAACGGAAATATTAAGGTTTTCTTTCTTTTTTCTCTTTTTGTTATTTTTAATATTATTTTTTGTTTCTAAAATTTTTTTTGACCCAGTCTTTTAACATTGCGTCAATTATTTACAAATATAAAAATATTTGATAAGTGACATATCGTGATTGTACATGGACAAAGAGGCAAGTTACACTCGAGTATGCCGACGTAACTTGCGATGACCTTGATCGTTCGGCCGCCATTCTCCCGGCCGTAAATCCTCTTACTCGCGGACGCCTTCTTTGGCTCTCTCAAACATGGCAAAGCCGATAACGCTCGTTATTCAAGTTCATACAAAATGCACGCGGTTCCGCGGCGCAACATATATACGCCACGTAGCTCGTAATTGAATGTTACGTCCTGAATTTTACGCTGTAATCCTAATACTCGATCATCAATATTAACATATTGCGGACACTTACAGCGATCACGACGCAGCTTGTTTAATGCTCCTAATGCGACGGTGAATTAATCAAATGATTCGCAGTCCGCAATGCAGTTCGCGCGCACACTCACTAACTTTTGCGATGTCCGGTTGTTTCAATTTAAAGCAAAAATGTCACTAAAAATTATATATAACGTGTACCACTCGCTTCTTGAACATTATTCCACATCCTTCGACCATGTTTAATTGAACGCTTTATAAACATATGCACAAACACATCGAATAAACATATTCATGCATTGATTCGTGTTTAACATATTATTGTTTAACATATTATTTGTATTAAATGTGCCTTAACGGCATTATACAGCTTATGTAAAATAATGTGTTGAAAGTTTTGGACATAATTTTATTTGCATACTATACTTTAATAAAAATATTTCGTATGTTACACTTAATATTTATATATTTTTTATTATATTGATTTTAATGTATAGAAATGCATAATAATTCGATATAAAATTTACCGATAAAGTAAAGCCGGCAAATCTTGAAGCATATGTATTCGAAACGTTAAGCAATTTCTTTATAGCAATATATCGTATCTATTTTATCGATTACAATTAATATCTTTGATGAGAGAGAGAGAGAGAGAGAGAGAGAGAGAGAGAGAGAGAGAGAGAGAGAGAGAGAACAGTTATCTACTACGATTTAGAAGATATCGAGGTTAAAAATAAAATATATGCGCGCGCCCGGGCATGTGTATGTGTGTGTTTGTAAAAATTCTTTTTTATACCTTAATAATTCATGACAGCACGTACTCGGAATTGAGAGGGATAAAAAAGAGGAGAGAGAAGGAGCTCTCTATCAGCAGTATGAAATTACTCGTATCGATCGTGAACACTTCGGTTTTGAAATCGAGGATAAGAGTACTTTCTCTATTCGTGTCGCTGTAGGTTGCCAGAAATATTGCGACGAATTACAAAGTTGTCGACAATTCGGCCACTCACAAGCCACAGGAAATCCTCTTACATCTTACAGCACCGTTTTAGTTCTTCGCCGGGCGAGTAGAAGGACCTCTAAATCGGATGACGATTAGCGTCGACGTGCGAGATTTAAGATCCGCCAAATCTGGCGATTACTCGAACGATATAAGGTCGCTCGCTCTCGCAGAGAGAAAGAGAGGAAGTAAGGTGAAGCGTGAAGAAAGGAGAGGCCAGCCAGGGAGAATTGAACCCGAGATTTGCACCCTCGAGCCAGGGACAGACGCGGAAAAATGGCGAGATCGTTGGATAGTCCGGGAGACTCCGGCTTGCTTCGATGAGATACACTGGGGATGAAATATGAACGGGGATCCCGTTAACGATGCATCCCCCCCTCCCCAGCAAGAAAAGAAAACGAGCTTCTTAACGCGAGAGCGTCGATGAGTTTTTTGGCGCGCCGGCGTTAAAGTGAAGTTGAACGGAATATATTTTCCTGGACTAAGGATCTCTTGGAATCTCTATGCATATTTAAAAAGTACGATATATATAGTTATGCAAAAATTTGCAGGAAACAATTAACAGAACTACCGGAGATTAATCTATATTTATTTTTACCGAAGAAATCTTAGGAAAAAAAAGAGAGAAAGAGAAAATAAATTAATGAAATTAATCATCTATAATTTCAATAAAAGTCAGGGAAAATTTCAGAAATTAAGATATTTTAAAAATAAATAATAAATTATTAAAAAATGTCGAACGATGATTATTTTGACCTCTTTGACAGTTCTAGTGTTAACAATGCTGGAAATGTATACGACGGAAGGTAATGTTAAATTATGTGGAGCAAAGGCAAAGTGCAAAGGTTAATATATCCTTGTGTTGCGATAAGCCGCGTGATTTAAGAAGCAATAATTGTTAAATACATTTATAAATGTTAAGTGATACAGTTGGCGCGTAAAGCTTACCTTCGCAAACTACTTTTGTTTCATAACTCTCCGGGGCGCGCAACCAAGAGAGAAAACTTGATATTCTTAAAGTTAAAGGGATCCCGACGTTGCCTGCCGAAGGGAGGGCCCGCTATCGCTTTTCGCGAACGTTATGCTCATTTGCATTGCGTGACGAGCCCGCTTTCCGTAAGCCTTTACGTGTTACAAAGCCGGTGTGCGTTGCATGTCGTTATTCCGTCTCTTCGAGTTCCTTTTTTTGCTCTTTCTATCCGCTTCCCTCCCCCTCCTCCCTCAGTGACTTTACTCTTATCCGTCCTTATCCCGGCGCGGTGGCTTTTGCTCGCGCCGCTTTTCGTCCCTTTCTTACTATATACGCTCCTCTCCCCTCATGTCCTAACGAGCAACGTCGAGCGGGCTCCTCAACGTCGTTATTGATTAAGTGGCCACGCGAAAGCGCGCCCGGATTCTTTAACGATGAAATTTTATTGGCGGTTGCCTCGCGACGGCAATTTTCCTCTTCTCGATGGCGAAGAACTATATATGAGGCACGAAACGCGCCGACGCGACACCCCATGATCGCGCGACACGTATGGTAATACCCGTTGTTAAAATAATTCTACAAATAATTCTGTTGCTACGCGAATTTTATTGCAAAAATTGTTTTATTATATTCCTAAAAATCACAATTTCCCGCACATTGTTTCACCCTGGCAAACCAATACAATAACAATCCAGTAATATATAATTACATGGGATCATTTATAAAAAATCACGCGGTCCTGAAAATAAAAGATATATGCTTTAGATTTACAATATCTTTAAAAATAATATGAGTAAAATTATTAAAAGGTTTATCAGTTTATGTGAATGCTTTCAAAGAAAATATTTCTGAAGTAAAAAAAGCGGATTTTGTGAAAGAAATCTTCCTATACAATTAATTGTCACAATTAATCGTTTGCTGCCGCAATTATCCCATCACAGTCATTTCTCATCCTCTTACCAATGGCAATGTCATCGCGTCATTCACATATGGACTCTGTATCCGCGCTATTATACATCGGCGCCATTGTTTCATGATTGCAACCAATTACGAGTCGTCTTCGAGCGACGACAGCAACAATCGTTCTCTGATATCAGATGTATTTATCCGATTGAAAGGGAGGATATCGAGCGGGATGCAAGAGCCAATGGAGAGATCGCCATTGTAGGATGAATCTGTCTTCTATTAGCTGCATACGGAGTGTCCCGAAAATCGCATATTGCTTCAATGGGATATGTTATCAATTGTTTCTTTGGCCGAAAGCTATAAATTCGCGTAACATTTAAACGCACAACTTTTAATAAGTTTCTTCAGGATATAAAATTTATCTGAAATTAGACAAAAATAATGAAATATTGTTTTCTCTTCGTGTCTCTTAAATTGTAAGAACGTTTAAAATTTTCAACTGTTTGCGTTTAAAAGGTTGTTTGTTTAAAAAAAATTGCTTTTAAATTGAAGATTTTATAATTGGAAGAGAAAGTATATAGAAAGACACCTTGTACAACCTTATACACTGGGGACACCCTATACGCCTCATACCTCTCGCTCCCTTTCCTGTCAACATGCACGAGGCCACGTTTTGACGTAATCACTCCTCCGTCCAGAAATCCAATTAGTCGACCATTAATAAGGGATTCGTCCTGACGGAAGAGATAATGGTACCTGCCCCATCACCGGCTGCAATTGCACCTGCAGGTATGCCTTCGTCTTGCACCTGTCTTCATTCACGCGGGGATAAATGGCCGATCCCGTGACGATGCTGTAAGGAGAACCATTAGTTTCCGGCGATCACGAATTGAGATCGTCTTTCGAAGAGAGTAGCACGATCATGCTCGAGGCTTAATGCCATCGCACTTTAACTCGCGACACACTTCTTTGGGTCCATTGAACAGGTTTCCGCTAACATAAGCGCGATTGCTGCTAGCTTAATCTTCGTTTATTACCACTAGGAAAAAAGGGCTGATTAATTTCAGATCGTATCACTAGCGTGGATAATTCTGAATCCTATTTTATTAGGAATAGATTTTTAATTATTATTAGTTATTAATATTGGTAACACGTCTCACTGTTTGCAAATGTAATAAGGACTAAAATATTAAATGCAATTTCGAAAGTCTTGTCAATTAAAGTCAGATTTTACCATGATTTTTGTATGCATTTCTATTAAAATTTTACTATGAATTCAAAACTATATTTACATCGACTAATTCTATCTCACACATCGATTCTTAAAATTATTATACGCAAATTACTTAACAATATAGCTTTAATAACGATTTACTGAAAATTACATTTATTTGCGATCGTTAAACATCTTAATAATTTTCATTTCTAATGTCCATTTCTACCAATGTAGATTAACTTTAATCTCGGTTTAACTTACTTATTATCCTTTTCTAATTCTTAAAACTAGAAAAAGATAACAAATCAACTAAACCGAGATTAAAGTTACATCTACATTGGTAGAAATGGACATAAGCCACTTAGGATCATTTACACTACACCCTTTGTGTGTAAATAAACTCAACGTTACTCGTTGCAGCCTTTCTGTAATTAGATGTTTATGTAAATAATTTATTAGCTTTCCTTGTGATACATTCATTCGTGCGTTCGCCAATTTTCCGAATAATTGTATTAGCGCGTGTCTACCTGTAAAGCGAAATTATTTCGGCGGAGCGCAATGTAACACGGATGTACTTCTAACCCTGGATTAATATGGTAGAAGAGGCACGTACCGCATAATACAAGAGAGCGTAAATTAGAACAGCCATCGAGCTGCCGGTGAGTTTCGTCGTGTGGCGCGGCTCGGTATTAATTAAAGCATAACGTTAAACAACCGGCGTAAACAGCGGAATGTTATGTTCGGCACGAAATCGCGGCAGCTCGCGATTGATTTGATCATTTCGGTTACCAATTATTTTAGTAGGGCAATACAATTATTATATCTATAATGCGCTTTTGAAAAGAAAATTGAACAGTTGGAAATTATTAGGCAGTGTGATTAAAAACGTGATTGCAATACGTAAAAGATATAATTTTTTTTCTCATATTTAATAGACAGATTTTATTTAATATTAAGAATCACCTAAATGTGTGCTATTATTTAAAGCATTATTTAAAACAGGAAGAATATTAAAATGTAATGATTACTATTACTTCGCAAGAAACGTATCTTTTATCACATGTCTCCAATAACTGAGTCAATCAGGAATAACCCAAAATTAACAAAACTCTGCGAAATTATCCAGTTTGAATTTTAAAAGCAGTTTGGTTTTATTTAACTCCATTAAGGTTGAATTATTTGATGTTTCCACTAGGACTACTAATGTTTTACTGCAGAAACAAATGAGACGCTCACGGAAGACCATTACGTATCATACCATGTATTATTTTACGGCGAAGCCCGGATTAAATAAAATATTATCCGGGGAAAAATTAAACGCGTGTCGGCTGATGTTGAAGCACGATGGGAGATAAGCAGCGCAATCCGCGGAGTAAAAAAAGTAGGAGTTACATATCCGCGGCAGCGCACAATACTGTTGCGAATCTGTCGGATAATCCCGATGGAAAAAAAGGTCACACACCGCACATTTGCATTCAAAGCCGGATTATTCTAGTAGGGAAACCGAGAGCACACGGAAACACACTTGAGCAATTAAAAGCTTCGTCGACTTCTCCGCGTAACAAAATTATGATGATATAGCAAAAAATAAAGTAAGTAACTAGCGACTTTGACGTACTCGGCTACTCTATTTAATACACGAATTATACTAAGCTGAACTTTTAGGCGATAAACTCGTCCGTTAAGTTCTAGGATTGAAAAATATAAGCTAGGCATTATTTTAAAATATAAATTAAATATAGAAAAGTAAGTGTTTGTTCCGCCAATGATAATTAAGAAAAAAGGTGCGTATATTTAATCGACTACTAATTGGCAAAAAAATTACATGACTTTCTCTATAAATATAAATCTATAAATATAAATATAAATTTAATTATATATTTTATTTGGGGAAAAACACTCTTTACGTTTATATAATATCGATTTCTTGTCCTATTTATTATTTTTAAGTATGATATTAACACAACGGACCGCTCTGCAGAAAGTTATAGTTAAATTTGCATCAGAATTTCCGATATTTTTGCGATTTTTTAAATTGTTGACCCCGAGATACGAATTTATTTAATTTTTTTAAATTCCGCATGATGTATATCTGCTACTTTAAATGTCTAAATTCAGCTATCGTACTTGACTGCAAAATGGACGTAACCCATATGATAAAAGAAAGCGCAAAACACGCCGAATGTGCCTCTGACCGGGTTTTTAGGCTAATTGAATGGAACTGCGCGAAGCAGTAATGATCCAAGCATGGCCGGACAAAAGCCCAGTGCGATAATTCATTTTACGTATTGGCTGGTGCTAATTGTAGACCCGAGTCTCTCGCACGTTGCGAGTTAATTATCGAATGCGCGCAGATATATACCGCAATATTGTTTCATAGTCAGGTATCTTCCCTGTCTCACGCATCAAGTATTCCATAAAACACATATTTTGAAGAAAATGAAAGCGGTAACTAGGTGAATCTCAAAAAGGTAAATTTATTATCTGATACATTAATATCAGATTGCCATACTTATAAAAAAAAACCTAAGCAGAATCTTTTCCAAAAAAGAAAGCAAAGGTATTATAGCGTTTACGTCATAAAATTGCTATATAATAAATTAACTTTTACGATGCAGACTTCTAATACATTGCTCGAAGACATATATCTGAAGTTGGACGACTCGTGTCTCTTTCCCAACGCACCAAAGATATCATTGGTCGGACTCGTCGAAAGTTTCATTCCACGCTCGGAAAGCTACACCGGCTCGTCACAGCGAAGTTATTCGCGCAAGATTCCAGCTTCCACGCGGAATTTAATCTCACATTGAAAACCTCGCCCGGGCACGAAACGAGCCGAACGAGCGAATGAAACGCCGGCGCGGACGGGTTGAGAAATCTGGTCGGGCCACGTGGCGCACCAGAAAGATATCACCAAAAATCGCTCTCAACCTCTCGCGGACTCCTACGCCGGAAATTAAAGATTCAACGAGCCGAGGGTAATTTTGGGGACGAGGAACAAGGGCTGCGCGTAGCGGGAGGTGGGGGTAGCGGGAGAGGGTTGAAAATGGAAATCGATGCCGGATTCCGTCTGGAAAGAGGTACAGGATAAAACGGGGGGAGGGGAGGGGTTATAACATTCGACGTCGTTAAGTCGTATTCGAGGGAAAACTCGTATTCTGGCGGAACAACTATTGATAGTAGGAACGGAAAATGCGCGTGCTCTCGCGGAGATTATACTTTCGCGAAGGATTTATTCCGGTCATTACAAACGATCCTGAATTTACCAGGACCTATCGTCGCTCTGCGAATTCTTCGATTAAAATAAAGGCGCTTTTTAAATGAAAATTTGATTGGTTCCGATCATTCATTTTTTTCGCGATGTTATAAAACTTTGTTGTACAACTACGCTAATATTTTATAGTTGATCATAAACAAAGTTACTAGAAAAGATAATTTTTGGCACAGTCTTTACTTATTTGGTTCATAATTTTTTCTGTTTATGATATTTATTTAAATAAAAATTACCTTTGTATACAAATATATACAAAATATTGAAAATAAGTAAAAATTCAAACTAACATATCTGTCAATTGGAACGAGAATCAATTCAAAATTACGTTGGAATATTAGAAATCAAGCATCTATCACGATTAGGGATCCATAATAGATATAAAACCTCCCGTCATTTAATAATTACGCGAATGTCATATGTCATATCAAATTCCCATTAAAATAAAATCTGCTTTTGAATTGAAAGTTTAAACTGAACGCGCTAATCGAAATGCTCGATTTGCAGGAGGAGTGCGCGTCGATGATGCAAGATCTCAGCGACAAGATCAACAACAAGCACCACGAGGTGCACACGCATCCGCTGCTCTCGATCTTCAAGATGGCCGAGGTCGAAGTGAAGATGCCGTACAGCAACGAGGCGGCGATCTCCAGGTCGTCGTCGGCGCTCCTCGTCGTTCTGTTCGCGATCAGCCTCTTCGGGTCGACGTGTCTCTTCGGCTCGTGACAGGGACATCAGGACGTCGAGAGGAATCTGTATCGAGTGTCCCCCTTGCAAAGGATCGCCACGTGTCGCGTGCATGTAGTAGCAATGGTCCCGACAACGGGACCACCCACTCGGACGAGAGAGGACTCGTGGCCTTGAAGGGCGCAGATCAACGAAGGGAAGAAATCCCCCTGCCTTCCCCTCGATCGCCGTGCGGATCGGAGACAGATCGCAGGGATCATCAATCGGCGGATTCGCACGGCGATCCCCAAACACGTTCCCGCCGATCGCGGATCGCTCACCCCGCGCCGTTGAAGATATTATTAAATATATATTGATATTTAATGGTATTTTTATTACACTGTAACCTCGACAGAGCGTCCTCGAGCCTTGCCCTTAACTCTTCGACCGTCACAGCTCGTACGACTCCGGATTTAACGTGGAACATGCGATGATTATTGTAATTAACATTAAATTATTGTAAGCAAAGTTATTTTTCTTCCGAGATGAAATTCTTTAAAAAATGTGCTTTTATTTAAAATATGAAATTTATGTAAATATATATTTTTCATTTCAATTGTTTATTTTTTACAATAAATATAATGAAGTACAGTTATTAAGGCACCAATGAGAATATAATACATCTTTATATATAAACTGCATTAAAACTGTCGACACATATTACTTAGACAAAATAGCAAATGGATACTTTTATAAAATATTCATTGCATGTTCCGACATTTCGAAAGCACTTATTATATAGATGCTAATGTATGTGGACATGGCAATTGAAAACACTGTGCCTAACTGAAGATACTGCAGTTACACTGTAGAAAAACAGTGTTTGCGCTACTCGAAGGGTTAGTGACGGATGATCGATGATGCCCTGGACGATCGACGCCGCTTTGAGGTCGAGCTTGATACGAAAACGAGATTGACACGGAATGCATTTGTCAAATGTACGCGAAATCAAGTAGAAATCATCGGCCAAATTGCGTTTTCATTTTACGCGCTCTACAATTCCCGCCGTCAAAAGTGTCTTGCGAACGAGACTGTTGCGCGATCGACATGCAACCGACGTAACTTGGACACGAGTTGCATCGCAAGTTGACCATTAACGATCGGCACGCGGTTACTAATGATGTTTGATTACATGATGATTTACGGGCGAGTGATTGGCGGAGAATAATTAATGACATATGAGAAATATTGAAAAATGAGTAATCGAGAGATTTTTACGTTCTAACGAAATTAATCAATATATATAAATTATATATATGTTCTCTATATATAATGTATATATAAAAATAAATGTTCTCAATGCCCAATCTTGATTGGCAGACAGGATTACAATCATCACTTAGAAAAGCGGATGATTAACGCGAAGTCCGTGAATAGATAGGAACATTTTGTTGCAAATTGTTGAAATAAAAATATTACATATATACACTCGAAGTGTTTTATTTTTAAACGTTGAGACTCTTCGCACAATTATAATCTTGTTGACGTTATATTACGATGTTAATCCGAATGGAAACCAAAAACAGTTTCGAATTAATTCGCGCTTTCGATGCGACAGCGGTAATCTTGACAAATTGATCGAGAAAAAAAATAAAAATAAGAGAGAGAGAGAGAGAGAGAGAGAGAGAGAGAGAGAGAGAGAGAGAGAGAGAGAGAGAGAGACATTAAAAGTCGCACTTTTTCGAAGTTGCGCCTCAAGAGGCATCTCGAAATGTGAAATTGAAGTAAAAACGTAAAATTGCTCGTCGAAGATCGACGAGAGAGTAGAAGCAGAAAAGCGGTGGGTGCGATTCGCGATCGTTCGGAACGAGAGAGTACGACGTGTGTATAATAAATCGACCGTAACGCGAGAGGCAGTCTGTATAAATGGCTAAGCACTAATCTACTGTATAATTAACGGCCAAGCAACGCAAACCTCCTCCCGTACTGGACCATTAGGTGTTTGTTAAAGTTGAAATCTAAACCTTAAAACACGCGCGCGTCTATACGACGCGCGGCTCGTCGACGAGAGGCTCGAGTGTGTAGATAAATGTAGATTGTTGATAGCGACGTAAGAGCAGAAAAAAAGTGTGTAATAGAGGTAGCCTGGGGAAATGTAGTCGAGCGAGAAGAATCAATCGAGGCCCGCTCGTTTTCAAGTTTCAAGTCGCAACCGATGTATACGAAGTATCCCGAGTCGATCTCGACGGTCCCGACGAAAATTCTTTCCTCTTTCTTTTCTATTTCCCTCATTTTTTTTCAAACTGTATATATTCAAGTTGTAAATATCCAATCACCGTAGAGATGTACGGGGTGCCTTAGAAAATCTAAGTCCTAAGAGAGGCAAGACGTCCAATCAAATTTTCGCAAAATAAAACACGGCCTCAGAGAACTTGCTAGATAATATCGCCTTAATATATCACACATATAGATTTAGAGAAATCAACACAAATCCGAGACAATCGAATTTTCAACTCGTCATGCAGCAACTGTACAATTAATCAAACCTTTTAGACGTGATTGTTTTTTTATTCGTAACAAGAGAAAAAAAGCAATACATCTGCTCGTTAGATATGAAGTGCTCCCGATGTAAGTGTACTTTCGGTTCTTTTTTTCTTTTTCGATCATTTCCTTGTCCGTCATATATTCGTGTCATCGATTATTTTATTAGCCGATGGCGCCGATAAGGGAGGCGCATATCAATGCGAAACGGCGTGGCACCTCGCGTCGCGCGTCTCCGTAATTACGGCGCGCAATGTCAATAGTTCGTGACTGTGGGAGGCACCCTGTATAAACGGTCGATTTGTCAGGCCGGAAGACGAGAGGGGGATACGAAGCGGAAAACTTGTAAACGGCGGCCGAACGCTTGACATTTACAAATTACTCAGAAATTCACGAGCTGGAATTATTCAGCAGCCGGAGAAAATCCTCCCGCTGCTGCTGGCTCGATCATAATCTCGATACCGGCGATTAATAACCCTCGGGATTCCGATAATTATCCCTCGCTCTGCGACAGACTCGTCACTGTGCCCCACCCATTTTTTTTTCCAAACGATACTAAAGCATGGCCGAGTTCAGTGTTTCGAGAATCTGAGACGATCTATTTCACTAGCATTGAATCTTGACTATTTTCCATTATTAATTTGTTTCGAACGGAAGTGTCTTAATTATACTTTTATCTAATAAAATTCTAAGATCGTCGAGATTCAATTATCGTGGATCGCAAATATGAAATAGCTGAATATAAATTTAATGATAAAATGTCAATCATATAATTCAATATTTTTTGTCTTAATTACTTTACCACGAAAGATTAACACAATTACGTTATATATAGCTTGTGATCTAAATATTTACACTATTCTTTCACACTCAACTCATTGCAAAACATGCGACAAAAGTCAATATATTATCAAATAAGATTTAAAAATCCCATTTTTTTTAATTACAGATTTAAAATGTTAATAATTTTTTATCGATTTTAAATTCTTTATAATTTATCTATTAACTACCTGTCTCGTTGTTTCCGAAAATAATATCAAAATGTTATTGAAAATATTATCGAAAATGAAGTAACAATCAATAAACGGGGAAACTAATTCCTGAAAAGCTAGATACAGATTATACAATCAGTCGTTGATGGAAACGCGAATATAACGATTACTACGAGGACTTCTGTTATCCTCCTGCTAGCCGAATAAAGTGACGAGAATCCGTTGGACGGGATCTTGAGGATTATAATCGCGCTAAAGCTTCAGGCGAATCCGGGAGCCGCCGGAGTTAACTAACGAAAACTCGCTAGACAATGTAGCGGCAGGAACAATACGGCAAATAAATAGAGCCCTTTTATGCATTACGATATACTCTATACATATACGTTATGTAAGTGCATATACATATATATAAAAAATATAAATATAAATATAGGTAATGCGAGACGGACAGTCAGCGCGTTCTGGCTGCCATATTGTTTGTACATGGACGAGTGCGAATTATAGACGACAAGTTGTAATACGGCAATTCAATTAGGTGGCATTCATCGATCTAGGCGCGAGTGTAACTACCGCCTTGTGTGCGTGTGAGTCCTGCGTGCGAAATATATGAGAGTGCGTTTGTGCATGCCAATCGTTCCCCGCGCTCTTCCCTGAATTACATTAAATAATAATAATATATAAATCGCGCTATTACCACCAGATTACAAAGCGGTTATAAACGCGCGAATGCCGGCGTGAATACCATTTCGTTCTTTCGTATTCGGTTTTGGCGATAATTATTCCCGCGTTATCATTTAATTCGCGCTATTATGTGTATCGTAATTTCATTACATTATTTCCAATCTCGTTGCACAGCAAAAATTATAATCAAGTATCATCATTCTCTTCAATTAATTTTACTTAATTTTTGGCTAAACTGTGTCCAGTCGTGCATATTTATCTTTGTAACAATTCTTCTAAACTTGAAATCTAAAAATTAAATGTTAATTTTTTAATAACCACATCTTTATAAACTGTTTACAAACTCTATTTTGCGCAATACAAATAGAACAGATAAAAATTTATCCGACACGTAACAGAAGTGTGATACAAAAAGAAATAAGAATAAAATCAGATTTATAGCGATCTGATTGTCTGATACACTGACAGATCTCTCTTCTCGACACGTTTATTAATTTTAATTATTTAAGCATTATTTAATAAACTAGGAAAAGGATCCTATTAAATAATGACAATTTAATTAAATTAAAATTATTGAATAACCGGAAAATAACCGAGAAAAAGCGCGAGGCGGATTGTGCGTGCGCGACGTGGTAAAGCAATAATGTATAAAATTTATGAATCGCGGGCACGTCGCTCAAAGGGACGGAAGATGTTAATGTCACATTATACATACGCGCACGTAGACAGGAATATAATATATGTTGATTAGTTAGAGAAAGCGGCGAGACTAATCGTTTCAGCGGCGGCGAGATCGGCTCTTCGGGGACGATCGATCGAAAAGCGAGACAGCTCTTTCGATGAATTCGATCGATCTCGAAGATGATGGACCAAACATGCGAAAATCTCGCGAGAAACGTAGATCAAGGTTGACGGGTCTCTCCTTTTGATTTACAGTGCGAAAATAGGATGAGTTATCCATAATCGAATAAGTGCGCGGAGTGTCTCAAACCTCGGCCATTGATTTTTACATTATGGATATAAACCTAATTAAGATGCATGCGTGATTATAATGCACGCATAAAGAATTTAACGGGGGCACGATTGAATTAGTTTAATATGACATTTGGTATAAATGCAAATTGCATATTTTATTGCTCTGAATTGTGATTTCGTTAATTTAATGCCCATATTAATTCGTTGTATTTTAATTGTGTATATTTTCACTAATTATATTCTATGGAAATGTCACAGCAATTAATTCTGCACATTTAATCGCATCTATATTTTAATTAATAATTAATTAAACGCGCATACGAAATCTGCGCCAGTATTTCCACTTGGAACATCATCGCGCTCGTCATTCCTTGAGAACCCTAAATTCGACCTTGATCGACACGAAGGGGGGTGTCCCGAAAATGGCGTAACTCACGGACTCGGCGGAGTTTGCTTGAAGTTTACGCTCGCTGCATCGGTATGTAAATAAAACTGCGCGCGGAAAGAAATGCCCCTAGACGATCCTAGATCGTCGGTTATAGACGCACGAATCAGCCGATAAGAACCATTACGCTCAATTACTACTCACTGGCAAGGTACTTTTGACGCACTGTTCGCTAAGACGGCGAGTAGCTTTAATACTGCTGCATTCGACGGATGCAACTTTCCTCCACGAAGCACGGGCAGCTGGAGAACGATATACCGTATCGATACTTCGGTCATATATTTGAGAACAAATTCTATTTTACTATGAGACACTTTTGTATACAAAATTAGTATTATATATTTCATTATACCCAATTTATTGGCAAATCTCTATTGCCTTTCTCTCTGTTTTGCACTTCTCAATTTTATTTCTTTTTTCATACTCTACGATTTATTTGCGACCTTTTGCAGATGTCTCGCAAAGAATAATATCTCGTAATTTCTTATTTTTTCAACGAACATTTGGACTGTATGTACATACGCGCGTAATCATCATTAATGTACGCTAAGAGCTGCGCGTGTATCTATTCATGGCCATCTCATATGATCCAGCTGAATCAGATAATCAAATATCCGACGCCAAAGTCGGGACTACACGCGGCCTAATTACTCTCTGTAACGTATTGCGCACTAGATACACGTGCACGTCGAGAAATCGCGATTTCGACGGTCAACGATAATGAGCTATCCACCTTGCGGGAGAATCATTCTGCAGATCTGCAGATATCTTACAAATATATAGCGAAATACATCAGAGAGCCTGTCCTGCTGCATTTTGTTTTGGATTTAATCCTGAAGTAACTTATTGTTAGTAGAAAAATTACAGCATAACATCAAAGATTTTAGTTAGCATAATTTGCTAGATGAAAAATTTTTTTCTTAATTAAAGAACCACAATAAATCTTTTATCTTTATTCACCAAATAATTTTTCTTAATCTTATTTTAAATAATTTTATATTTCTTATACGTCTTAACATTTTTCTACATTATTGTTAGTAATTTCCGTGCTTCGTGCGAACGTGAGGGTGACTGCTTAACTGTAAAAAAAAACGACGCGAGGGCGATGCAATAATTACGCATGCATGCGAGATCGCGCACGTGTGTGTGTGTGTGTGTGTGTGTGTGTGTGTAAGTGTGTAAGTGTGTGAAAACCGATGCGTCGGAGAGCATGGCGTTACTGTAAAGAGCTTGCTTTGTGACCGCGACGTTACTTTGTGACGACGTGACTGATGCGACGATCTCACTTGAGAGAGAGTTGGTAAACTTCCTCATGTTCCTCAAACTTAGCCGCCTCTTGCTCCCGCATAAAGTTTATATTGCATTTTGCTTGATTACTAAGCTTACAAGACGATGTGATACGTTAGTTTTACAGGCAGTTAAGATTTAGAGGGTTATCTACAAGCTTATTTTGTTGAATTAAATAAATTTGTTGATAGACTGATCGTTAATGGGATGCAAAGAAGTAGCGGTCGAATGTAAATTACAAAATTCAAACTTTAAATATAGAATTCAAAGGAGCCTTTAAGTCTCTGAAAATTGTGTTGCTAGTTATGAAGTCGATATTGTTTTACTTTATGTTAAAAATTTTAGTACAAATTGTTTTACAGTAATTTCTCAAGCATTTCGGTTACACACAGTGAATCCTGACTAATCTCTAACTCACGCCAGAGAACCAGCCATTACTCTCTCAAGCGAACTCCTTAACAAAGTAATATCGTGATTGTAAAGTAACTTCTGTTCACGGTATTAATTCTTCCAAACAAGCTGCGGACGTGGGTCTTCGTACGACTCGTATATGAATTCTAACTTCCTCGTGTATCACATTGTACATGGACTGTGTTGCAAACCGTACACCGATTACCGATCGATCGAACTGATTCAACAGCTTAGCGAAATTTTCGTGAGAATTTGCAGAATTTCTTTTACAAGAATACTCCGCAATTTCTCGTCTGTCGTCAATCTGATGAATTATCTTCAAAAATGTATACGGAGAGTGATTCGAAAGATTGGTTTTCGAGCGCAAATACAATCGAAAACGTTCGAATCACGCAAATTGATTTCGGAATCAAATACGATCATTTATGAAACTGCGCTCGCTTGCGTTCGAGCCATGCATATCATATTTCTTTAAGAGATACCGTGTATTGACCGTTAGGTTAATGAAATACGTCCTTAATTATAAATAGAAAACTTTCTTCGTCCGCTTGAAAAAGCGAGGCCGAGTTTTTGGAAATTGTTACAGCGCCACGAAGTGGTTTTAAAGTTTAAGAATTTTACAATTCCAGTTACACGAGGTTTCCCCGAGACTTAATAAATGTAATAACTGATGACATGTTTGTTAAGATGATCGAAGAAGCCATCATGAGTTCTGTAACGAAAATAAAAGAGAAACGCTTCAATAGTAATTTTACAAAGATAATTCTTTTAATATGTATAAACAACAAATGTTTATCACTTATATTGTTACAACGCTCTAAAAGTGACGTTGCGTATTGAAGATACTTTCATAGAACGACTTTGTTACTCGATGTAGCGCTAATTAAAGAGATATCGTATGATTAAAAAGAAAATGAAACGCAAAAGATGCGTCGTACATACGAACGCAATACACATAAAATAATTTACCAATAAGTATTGTTAAATATATTACTACAGGTATATTACTAAATTACAGAACTTTCACTGCGCGCGTCTTTAAGCCGTATGCATCGATATCAATTATGTACAAAACGCATTAATATGCGTTCTAAGTTAATTGAATTAAAATATATATTAAATCATCAAATACATATCTTTATCTCGATTAAATAAATTGAAAAATAATGAAGAGAAGTTTATTTATCCGCGTATTTTAATAAAATCTAATGAATCATATTAATGTTTTGAGAGACATTTTAGTATTACAAAAATATCTTGAATATTTAAGTATACAGTCATGTATTATAGTAGGTATTACAAGATTTAAAATTTTTACTGAACTTTCTACGATAATGATACTTATATTGGATGCATAAAGGCTTAAAGTTCTGCAGCTTTATAATGCAAACGAATAGAACAATCTGCAACCGTCAATTACGTCGTATCCAACGAGATCCGTCATCTTCTTCCAGCCTCGTGTTTCGAGATTCGCGTCGCAATAATACGCAATTAGTAATTACTAGAATCTTATTAAGATGTTAAAATGTATTAATTAATTTAGTTATTAAGCAATTGCAAAGTACGAAGACCCGCGGTATCGTTTATGCCAGCTATAGGTTTCGAACATTTTGCCACAAATGAAACAGGAAGACGAGTGAATCGCCGAAATTACAATGGTTACTTGGTTATTTATTAATTATTGAAATTAATTAATTCCTTGCGTCACTACCTAAGTTATTTTAAATTATATTTCAATAAAAATTATTTATCAAGATAAGTTAAATTACAAAATAAACTTGATTGACGTAATATATAAAATAAATATATATTACGTTTCTTTTTTATATATTCTATATATCACAGTATCAATTGATAATCGCGTTGGACATAAGATCAGACATATCAACCATACTGTAATTTAACATTTATATAAAAGCTATTTTATTATTAATTTTCTATCAATCTGATATTTTATCTCATAAAAGACATCTATAAAAATTAGAAAGCGCAAGGAATTAAATGTTAATTTTTACTGCTCGAAGCCGAGAATAAAGACGGTGGTTCCAATTGAACATATCAAGGCCTCCATAGGAAAGGCCAGCCAATATTCGGATTTCTATACTCTGGTTTCGCGCAGATTTAGTTCTTTCGACGCTTATTCTCGCGACAGGAAACACATGAGAGCTCGCGAAGCGGCTCGATCGCGCGGTAATGCGCAGCTTCCAAGAATTATCCTTGGAGATAATGTATGATCTGATGATATAAATACGCAGGAAAATCCTGTGCACTGGAGCTATCGTTTATTTATTCGATACATAGCCAATCATCCCCTTTTATTCAACACATTGTTCTTTATTTATATTTTTTCTTTTAATATATGATTTTGTATAAATTATATTATAATTTATATATATTATATTTAATTATACAATATATATACCTTTATAAAAAAGTATGGCATTATAGTAATGCTTAACTATCTAAATTCTAAATGATTAATATAATACATATAGTCGGTAAGTTATACTTAAAATTATTAAATAGCTAATGCAAAATTTTACGCGATATCCATAAGTCTATGATTATTACAAGTGGATGAAATGTTAATTAATTCAAATCTATTTATATACTAATTTATATGCTATTTATATGCTTTTATTTTCTATATAAAGCTACAATTTATTAAATACATTATTAAATACAAATATTTATAAGATATATTATTGTAGTCTTTAATTTAAAAAAAAGTTTGTAACCAATGTAAAAAGAAACAAGTCATTATTTTTTTAACAATCGCTAGAAACTTGCTAATCATTAAAGGAACGAAATCATTAATCGATTTCGGAGGATGTACACATGAGAAAAGTGGCCTCTCGCATTTCATTTATGAACTATTAACTAAATTTTAACTTACCAGTGAAGCTTCAGTTCTTCGTTAATTGGATTTGAATAGTCAGTTATAAAGAAGTTGGTTATTAGCTAATTAAAATTAATTTCACATAACTAAATTTTTCTTTTCTCTTTCTAAATCTGCCGTTGTCGATGGTATGCCTGAAGAAGATATAGTTAACAGCTTCTAATAAGAGGGGAAAGCTTCTGTATCGACTGCAAATATGCTCAGGAAAATATACAATCCCGAAATATTTCTCGATTTTACATAATTTCTGTCAAAATAAAGAATAATCATTCTATAATCAATAACGAACATACGAAAAAGTAAGTCTAATAATTTTTCGAGAGTTAGGTTGTATAGTATTTACAATCAGATGGCGACAGTGGATATTTTAGCACGTTGCTTCGTCGATATTCATTATTTTAACGACAAACAATCGCTTCATCGATAAGTTTACCATAATAATCCTGATTTTTATAAATAATTGTCATTTCAGTTAATATTAAAAAATATATTAAACAAATGGCGATTTTGATTCTCGAGCGTCATTTTTTTGATTGAAGATCAATTGAGACTATTCGAATGAGAACCAAAAGGATTATTTGAATACAACTTTATTTCAGATTCAAAATATCGATTAAAGCAGAAATACGTGCTTGTTTAAAGGAAATCTTTTTAAATTTAATATCAGTAATAACATATAGAAAAAATTTGCTTAAAAAAAAAGTTCTTTAATAAAATGCATACTTTGTGTATTATATAAAAAATAAAGGAACACGCATCAATAAAAGTAAAACAGATATAAACAAGATAACCCGGTAAGCATCAACTAACAGTGGCATTACATCAATATTATAATTTCCCAGTTAATAATATAAGTGCAATATATAACACATGTTGCAGATAACAGTTATATTGTTAAGTAAGAAATTATAATATTGATATAATGTTAGTTGGCTAAGTTTACTAGGTTTACTAGGTATATAACAAGAATTAATAACATACAAAGGTATATTAATACCTATCCTTAATACATAAACATTACTTAAAACAAAATTTATTATTAATAAAGATTAATAAGGATTAACGTATATATACATATTATTAATAACATATTTTAACTTCTACAGTTTGCAAGTTGGTTAAAAACAATTTTAATTTATTTTTAAGCATTTTTATAATTTATTTATTATTTGCTTCCTCATAGAGGAAGCTTTGTTTTCGTAAAAAAAAATTTTTTTTTGTTTTTCTGAATGTGTTCAGAATGTTCCAAAACGTCGAAAAATTACAATTTTAAAAAATGTCTGTATGTATGGATGTGTGTGTATATGTGTGTGTGTGTGTATGTGTTTGTGTATGTGCCAAATTTACCGAAATTTCTATAACTTCCGCAAATATTGAGATATCGGGCTGTTTTTTTTTTTTAATCGATAGAGTATCATTCAAGGAAGGTTGGTATTGAATTTGGCGATGATCGGTAAAGGGGTTCTTTTTTAAAAAAATTTTGAATTTTTTTAGAAATGTCTGTGGTTGCTCTAACTTCCGCAAATATTGAGATATCGGGCTTAATTTTTTTTTAATTGATAGAGCTATTTTATCGTGCTAATTAGTAATTGGTAACCTTTTCACTAATCTTCGCTAAATTAAAAAAAACCTCCCTTTAATAATACCTTATATATAAAATTACATGTATGACTTGTACACTTTTTAGGCAAAAATTGGTAACCCCTTTACCGATCATTGCCAAATTCAACACCAATCTATCTTTAATGATACTCTATCTATAAAAAAAAGTGTGCAAGTAGAAACTTGCACATTGCTTCCTCTATGAGGAAGCCAAATTAATAAATATCTACTAATAATTATGCATTAAAAAACAGGCTTCCTCATAGAGGAAGCAATGTGCAAGTTTCTACTTGCACACTTTTTTTTTAATACCTAGCCTGACTTTTTTATGATATATGGAAATTAAAGTGATAAACATAATCCATTTTCAGCTTCTCACATTCTTTTGCCCTACCACCTTTTTCGACATGCTTTTAATTGAAAAATTACAGGTTCTCTCATTCGAACCCACGTGCTTAGATGTTACACGATACTGCAGATGAAAGAGAGTAGGGCTTAATCAGTTTGTCGATAGGCAAATTGGCTTAGAGACAGCCGAGCGACAGGGTGGTTTACGGACGGCGAGAAAGAAAGTGCAGCGGTATGGCTAGTTTCCGTATGACAAATCTGGAGTACCGAACGCGCGATAAAATCCGCGTCGTTCTTCGACGTTTCCTCGACGTTTCCGAGAATCGTGATTAAAAGAGACGGAAGAAGCCTCGCATCTTGGAAGACATCGCGGATTGAAACGCAATCAACGAGCTATCAACGATCTTTCCAACGTGCTTTAAATCGAAGTTGACAAGAAGATGCGCCAGTCGTAGAACAGGTCAATAGTCGTGTTTAATATCCGTAGAGAATGTCGTGTGCGAAATTAAAAAGATAATTAATCTTAGATGATTTTAAATGACGAATTTTTTTTTATTTCCAATTTATTTTATTACACACCAAATCTTTAGCAACTGTGCCTTTATTCGATATTTGAGGCTCAAGCTGAGTTTAAGAGTATCTTTTAATGTTTCTGAAAACTTTCTAGATAATCTAGATACATATAAAGTATAAAATCTTCGTTTTATTTGCAGTCTTATACAATTATTAATGTATTTGCTCAAAATTCTTATTTTTAAGTGCATTGTGTATGACATTTAGTATACTCCTAACATGGTTTAATGGTTTATTATTATTTTTTTTAGTTTGTAAAAATAATTTATACTTGGAACTATTTTATTCCAAAATTTTTTAAAAATATATTTTAATATTTATTATAATATAAACTATTTTTACTTTTATGCAATATATTAAACATAATTTTATAGTATTATATATGCATAACTTTATATACACACGTACAGATTATATTTGTATAAATTTATTCTTATTTTTATGCAATGCTATTTAGAAATAATGTTTCTTGTTAATATTAATAAAAAATGCGTTTAATTCATGAAGGATATGATTTAAAACGATAGCTTAAAAGCTAACTTGAGCTTTCATTGTGCGATTGTCAATAGATTTTTTTATAAACAAGCTTGATTTAAATCTTTATTTTATATATATAAATATCAATCCTATTTACTTATATAATATTAATTAATCGAACAAAAGTGATGAGTTTATTAAATTGAGATTATTATAAGATATCAATCAAAATATTTATCAATCAAAATATAATGCGAAATATTATTATTGAAAATTGTCGATGAAAATAACTTCTGTTGATTGATTCAATAGGTTCATATAATAATAGATGATTGATGTCGTGACTCGTCAAGATTTTCAAAATCGATCTACGTCAATGGCTTCGTTTATGAGACGCTATGTTTAGATATAATTCAGATGTTCATTGATCCACGAGGGACCGGAAGTGATCGTCCGGTGGAAAAGATTTTCGAGCGAGGGGCTAACGACTTCCGCTCGATTTTCGTTGAGAGCATTCGCCGGATTTCCGAACGATAGAATGTGCAGCTGATCGGTGAGTGGAAAATTGGATCGGAAAATTGTCGTGTAAAGGACCATAAAATTTAAAAATGAGAGACGCAACGCAGGAAACGGCCCGTAAAATATGCTAGGTCGTGGATTAATGAGAAAGTGGAGATTCCAATAACTGGTTAAGTTTCTCAGTCAGGGTAAGACAAGAGTATTAAATCTAACATTACATGTACTGTAAAATTTAATAACTTTTAAAATATTATGAAATAATTCTAACGTATTATTTTCTCTATTTCATCAAATCACGTGCATTTAAATTATATATCGATATTAATTTACAATTTGCAATAGACAAAGACTCGCCTATATTGTTAGCCATCAATATGCGGCAAGAAACAAAAAAGGGAAACAAGATTTTCGCATTGTCAATCGAGTTAAAAAACGGATTAATTACACAGTTATGTTGGAATATCAATAGACCTGTAGGTGAAAAAACGAATGTAACACACATCTTTCTGCTCACACAGAAGGACAGGAGTCTCTTTGATGTTCGCGAGTTCAAAACGATCTCATCGATCCCTCCGCGTCGATGAATTCTTTATGACGTACTCTGCAAACTCCATTGCATGCGCCGCTCTTTTTTTCGGGCCATCCGTATCACTCTCCATACTCTCCGCTCTCTTCAGGAATGACGTGGCACTTTCTGCTGATCATATGCTGCTACTTGTATGCTCTGTTTGACATGACCGCCCCGCATTTTCCGTGAGTACGCAATCACACTTCTTTTGCCGGACAATTATTTTAGATATTACACGATTTCAAGATCAACAATCTCGGTAAAAATAGTATTTTGCATCTAAACTTTTCTTTAAATTATTATTCTTTTATTCTAAAAATTCTAAGAAGAGAATTCTGCTGAGAGAACAATAGGTAACATTTTCGCTAATTATGTAATTATGTAATAGGTAACATTTTCGCTAATAACTGTAAAAAAGGAGAGAGAGAAAAATTATTTAAAAATTATTAAAATGGTGATGGAATTCTTGTTGAAGATAAGTGCA
This sequence comes from Temnothorax rugatulus, assembly GCA_035220575.1. Taxonomy (NCBI): domain Eukaryota; kingdom Metazoa; phylum Arthropoda; class Insecta; order Hymenoptera; family Formicidae; genus Temnothorax; species Temnothorax rugatulus. Next base: position 188,145 of record JASTWL010000125.1, read on the forward strand.
GTTACAGGTTTCATTATTCTTGCATGATGTCTATTGCATCATAAATTGCGTCATACACTAGATCATATGTGACGCAGATTATAAACGCGTTGTGATTTAATAATGGGTATATATCACGTCTTTATACCGGATTCTCCGACGCATTTGTTTCTCAATCAATACTGCAATCACATTCTAATTGAACAAAGAAAGTCGTATGGTTAGCAATCGTGGCATCGACGTGACCGACCCGATTGAGAAAAATAGCATCCACTCTGTAATAATGAAACTGCCAACAGACTCAGCGCGCACTCAGTTCTTGTGCTCGGTGAATAATTTATGAGTGTCATCGATGCTGCTGCCATAAAAATCGCTGTACCAGCGATATCGCTGTTATAGCTGTTATTTAACTTTTAAGGTGATTACTGGACATTGATTGCAGTTATAACAGAACGCTTCTACGTTTTTCTTCTTTTGTCACAATTAGTGAGCAACAATTCAGTCTATTATTATATATATAGCGATCATTCAAAAATATGATATGATATGCATCAAAAATCAAATGTTCAACAGCATAAAATTCACTGTATAAAATTTTCTTGCCTATTATTATTTAATGACATTCATAGATATGTAAAGTAATTATTATGGAATAATAACTAGAAAAGTAATTATTATTCCATATGCTCTGGTAAAATTCCCGTTTGAGGACCCACCTTTAATAAAACCAATAAATATATGTATATTATTCCTTAATAATTACTTTATATCTGTGAACATTACTAAATAGAAATAAGTGAGAAAATTCTTGAGTCTTGTTACAGGTTATCGGCTTGAAGGGTTTCACAGTGATATAAGGCGATTTTAAATCAAGTTTACACAAATATGTTTTGCTCGAATCGATCACCGATTATTAACATATTTTTATATAATCCGCGTGTTATTTGTTAATTATACAGTGTTGGAAAATTTTTGTAGTTTTGTTTAAAAAAGTCCTTGTTAAAATTTTTGTGTAAAATAATCAACACATACATGTGTAGATTTAACATATGCCTACTATGTTAATTAAACTTAACAAATTTAAAATGTAAAATTATTAAAATAATCTAAAGAATATGTTAAAGTAACACAATTTAAACGTATTTATTAAATGTGTTAAAATTTACAGAAAAAGCGTGTTTTGATTTCACTCTATAACAGAAGTGGGAATAAAAATTTATAGAAAAAGAGTGTTGATTTTATCTTGCAATCTTTACTTCAACATAAAAGTTATGTTAATTGTACACATAATTAATTTCGAATTACGATCAGAATTACATTTCCTTTTTGTTGAAATATTTTAACATAGTATCGGTGTTACCATTTAACACATCCATATTATGTTAAATTAACACAAAAATTTGAGTGGACCGTTTTTGGGACATGTGATTTATGTTATATTTAACACAAATTTTCCAACAGTGTAACAACATGTAACTTAACCATTTTTAATAAAATTATTTTATTATCTATGTTACAAGTATTAATCTTAATGCAATTAATAACTTTTAATTAAAAAATACATTGCAGTGGTTTATATTTTTTCGACGATAAAAAATTAAAAAATGTATCTAAAAGTGATTTTAGAGACGTAGCATTTTTCAGCATTTTTATTTATTTACATTTTTTAATTAAAAAAATTATTTTTGTTTAACAAAAATCTAATTAAACAGCTTTAATAAATTATTTATTTAATTAGAGGTAAATTCTTTAAATATATTATCGTATTGTATTCGGTTTCTTAAACTAAATCATATGTTTCTCTCAAGATCACATGGTCAAATGCAATTCGTTATATGGTCTTTAACAAATACATAATCTTCAACAAATAAACACACATGCGCAAATGGTGTCCATTAGCAAGCCGTTTCTCGCATCTTTTAACATTTTAGAGAACTGGACTTCGATGAGTATGGAAAGAAGGAAACCTCCTTGTCATTGAGAGATATTCTGCCTTTGAATCCGAAGCAGTACGATAAACACAGAGCACCGAAATTCCTTGGCCAGCCCACCATCGTTTATTTTCACGTGACAGTGCTTAGTCTGGACTCGATAAATGAGGAATCGATGGTGAGCGAAAGACCGATATAAGCAACACGCTAGAAAATTTGTTTTCTCCCAATTTTCTACCAGAGAATATTACATCCGCTATATCCATATTAAAGTTTATTAAACTATTTTTTTCCTTTTTACATTAATCTTAAGTATGTATGTATATACTATAGTAATAAAATATATTATGTGTTATATAAACGTATAAGTAATAAGTAATAAAAAAATAAAGTAAAATTGATTTATTCTTGTTGAAAAGATCAACTAAATTTTAATCTTTTTTCCAATATATAAATATATAAATTTATATATTTATATCCAATATATATAAATTTTTTAAACTATAGTAATAGACAAATAAAACAAATTTATGCTAAATATTACGTAAAAATAACAATACTGCTCTGCAAAGTGCTTCTCAAATTTTCTGAAATTTATGACGGAGATATTATCCGTAGAGTATGTGCAAGTTAGAAGACACTTTATTTTCACATGAAAGAAAGAATAATTATGCCATCTGCATATGGTCACATATGAAGTGCGGCATCTGCTCACGTTATTTTTCCACGACGACAGACATACGTGGCCGACATATTTCTCGCTCAGAGCTGGCGGGACTCTAGACTGCGGCTACCGGAAAACATGTCCGAGGATTACCGGATACTTGACGTGGATTGGTTGCACAATATCTGGAGACCCGACTGCTTCTTCAAGAATGCAAAGAAGGTTACCTTCCACGAGATGTCGATACCAAACCATTATCTCTGGTTATATCACGATAAAACGTTGCTTTACATGTCTAAGTAAGTCTATCTAGTTATTATTCAGTCTCATTTAGAATTATTGTAATATTTAACAATAAACGTGATTCTTTAAATCTTTTTTATAAATGTTTATGTATATGTTTCAAAAATGTATTTTATTAAAAATTTATTAATGTGTATTAGTTAGACAGAGTTAATAATAATAATGATAAATTGGAACTTATTAAAACTCGATAATTAAATCCTTTCCGAATTAATAGAAAAAATTTAATACGATATAATATGATTATACAATTGTATCTCTCTCTTTCTCTCATTTGTATAAAGTTAAAATCAAATAATCACTTTTCGTACCAAACATACGCTCAAGTAACTTTCCAGCAACTGCAAAGTTATATTCGCTCGTACGAGAATACTTGTTTAAAATTTTTTATCTGAGTGAGATTTTCATAGTTTTGGACAATTATTATTATTATGATATTATCAAATATCAAAACATGCATGTAAAATAAAACAAAGAAAACATTTTAATAATTATCTTTTCGTGAAAAACGCAATTTATGTGAATGTAAATAAAAAGTAACTTAAAACATTTCGTAATTCAAAAAAGATTTTATGTTTTTGATGTTTTTTTTTTTACATAAGGAATACTTAACAGTTAAAGATAATATAAGATAAAAGGATACTGAGAAGTACTAAGAAAACCAAAAATACAAGATGTAACTTTTAAAAATCTCTATGAAGTAGATATATCTTGCAAGATTGCAAGCAAACATTTTATTAAGAGATATATATATTGTAACTATAACTTTACATAAATTACTAAAAAAATACCGTCATAGAACTCCTTGAGAAATATTAGCTTATCCTTTTCATCTTTCTCTTTGCATTATAAAGACACTTCCATTTGTGTGAACGAAACTATCATAATAAAATACTGATTTACAATGAAATGCCGCACATCGCAATCTGAAGAAAAAGAGTTTAGAAAATTTGTTATTATCGAGCTTTATAACGACTAACGTGAGAAATGTTGTTAGCTTCGAAGCTTCAGTAGTTCGAGTAATAAGTGTATTTTATTTTAATGTTTTTGTTTAAATTTCTCCGTAAGATCCAATTTTAATGATAATTTTTTTAACAATTTATTGTTAATTAAAACGTCGGAGAATTTTAAACAAGAATTTTACAATCAGTACAAATCTTGAGAAATCTTGATGCAATACGCATACAGCTTTCATATTGATGTATAGCTAACTCGGCTTCATTTATTTCTATGTACTGGCGATTTTGATCTATGTTGGATGGAGCGAGTAGTTGTCATGTTGTTCTGTTAAATTTTATTGACAATAAAATAACGCGAATTTAGTTTCCCTTGTTCTGCTGCATGTTTCATCGGAAACAAAAATAGAGAAAAGCTTCAACATTATTTGTCATTGTGAAAAAAGCTATCGAGTAAAACAAACTTGTGTCAAAATTTGAAATGTAATTTGATTAATAAATATCACAGAAAAGCGCAATATTCGTTTTAGATTGACATTGGTGCTCTCATGCGCGATGAAGTTCGAGTCCTATCCTCATGACACTCAAATTTGCTCGATGATGATCGAAAGCCGTAAGTATATATTAATATAATTAATTTATAAGTTACATATTATATATAGCAATATTATTTCACATCATATAAATATATAAAATCGTATATAAGTATATATAAATATATAAAATGATACACATATAAGTTGTAATATTTTCTCTATTAATACAGAAAGAAACATGCGTCAATGTTCATAATCTGTTGCAATTATTGTTTATACAATTATATTACCTGCAATTATTATCAATGATTTATATCAAATAAGTTTACGAATAATCACATTTTAAAATGTCAAGGCCATTTATCTGAACAGAGAGAACGGTTTCTTTGGATTTAATAAATTTTGTTAGATTCAAACAAATTTATCTTTTGGAATAGTCCAAACAAACTAATGTTTCGATCAATGATTACGATTGTTTGATTTTTCAAAGAATATATATCTTCGTCTTAAATAAAACAATTGTTTGAAACGAAAGACATATTCTCTATCGCTTTAATGATACTATTGTTTCATTTAAACAATATCAATGCTTCATAAAAATGTCTTAAACATTTATTTATTATTTATTTATATATGTGGTAGTCGGTTGACTGCCACATGCACATACATAAATAAATAAATAATAAATAATTGTCATATCTCCATCACTCGAGTGACCGGTGTGATGGATTCCAATGATGTGTATAACTGCGAGTGATAGACGCTTTCGCCGTGGGGTCTTATATACGGTCTCTGGTCGAATTTGACTTACGAGTTTAGCAGCCGCCTAGCGGTGAAAACGCTTATCACATTTATTGTAACCAAATAATATATTATTTGGTTGGGAGATATTACTTCAAATAATAGTATCTTTTCCGTTAAATAATAGGGCTTTCTTGAATAAAAACAAAAATTTCTCAATCCAAAAAAAATATTATTTCGTTTAAGCATATGTTGTTTCAATGAAAGAAATTTCAATCAAACAAATAGAAATACTAAATGTAAAGAACTCGTTTTCTCTGTGTGTTCAGAGCTCTACGATTTTTATATATGATATTTATTTATATTACGCTTTTTTTTACATCTCTCTATCATTCTCTACATCTCATTCTTTTCCAGTTTCGCACACGACTCAAGATCTGATATTCCTATGGAACATGACCGATCCCCTGGTGGTTAATCCGGAAATCGAGCTGCCGCAACTCGACATATCGAACAACTACACGACCGACTGCACGATCGAATACTCGACCGGAAACTTCACGTGCATACAGATTGTCTTCAATCTGCGCCGGAGACTGGGTTATCACCTGTTCCACACGTACATCCCGTCCGCCCTGATCGTCGTCATGTCCTGGATCGCCTTCTGGATCAAGCCGGAAGCCATCCCGGCGCGGGTCACCCTTGGCGTGACGTCACTACTGACCCTCGGTTAGGCGACGTCTCTCCTCCCATCGCTCGTGATATAACTATTCATGATATTTGCGATCACGATAGAGCGCTTTGTCGGGGGCTTAATGACGGCATAAATATCAGCTAAATTGCAATTTACCCTTAATTGGATTTTACATTAAAATGGTTTTAATAAATCCTTTGGTTTTAGTCAAACCGTTATTTAATTTTTTTTTTTTCGATACCTATTGCAAGCTAAAATTACACAAAATTATTTAAATAAATATATATTCCGATAAATTATATCATAATTTAAAATAAACAATAAAGAATAGAGATAAATAAAACTCAATATGTAATAATTGAAATTTTAGCTTATTTACATAATAGATTCAAATTTACGTTTGCATAAAAATGAAGTGTTCAATAATATCTCAAACTTAAATTAGTAAATAATATATACAAATATCTATACATAAAAATAGCTAAAAGCCTAACGAGAAAAATGAGAATAATTAAATTACTTTTATTCAATTTATAGAGATGGACGCGATTATGTCAATTAATTTGTACATATAATCATTAATGTAAGAATTAAGGATTAATATCTCCCTTTCAGCTACTCAAAACACGCAATCTCAGCAGTCTTTACCGCCGGTCTCGTACGTGAAGGCAATCGACGTGTGGATGTCTTCGTGCAGCGTGTTCGTCTTCCTGTCTCTCATGGAATTCGCAGTAGTGAACAACTACATGGGGCCGGTCGCCACGAAGGCCATGAAAGGGTACTCGGACGAAGATCTTCGCGAGGCCATCGACGACTTCAAGGTAAACGGGCGAAAAAGCGCGGCGCGATACATTTACGGCGAAATGCTCCACCGGTTCCGCGAAATTGATAGTTCGAGATAAAGCGAAATGCGCGGCGGCCACCATCGGCCGAGAGTAATGCGATTTCGTCCTGTCGATGCGTTATCGCTCAATTGAATAAAAATGCTAGAAATAAAGGGCACTGCATTGTAAACCGCGTCCGTTATAAATTATCGACATTTCATTCGGGGTCGTGTAAATCATTGAGATGCGTAATAAAGTTATATCACTTCGTTTAATAAGAGAAAAGAAAAGGAAATATCATTTGCTCGACTGTACAACGCAGAAAAAGTTTCATACAAATTTTGAGCCGGACTTTTTAGTATAACGATACTCTGATTACGGTTCTGTTTCCAAAGCAGAAGACTCGCCTTGTGAAAACTTGTATGATTGATTTCTGCAAACGTATATATATTTATTTCTGAATCTGAATGTTATACGGTAAACAGCATCGGCGGCGGAAAGTATGGCAAAGTGCACTATACACGAAGTACAACCACTTTTCTAGACGATTCATCGTATCGCATGGCGGAGTAACTTCCCTCTGGTAACTTCCTTCTTGAACAAGTTCCAAAGTTAGATTTTTATTGCATGCATTCGTCCCACACTCAATTCGCAGAGAAATATTTATTTTCTCCTTTCTTCCGTGTAGCTTACGCAGACTTTGCAACTCGCCACGTTCTGTACATAGAACGCACCCCCGTTTTCATTACATTCGTCGCGCGCAATATTTGTCTGTACCCCGTACCACTACAGCGTTTATTCTTGCTTGCTTTATGATAAAACGTTTCGTGCGCGAAATAAACATCGCCCTTCTTTAATAGCTGGTAAGCAAAAGTCACGCTTTACGCAGTTAAATATATGTTTTTTTATGACTATTATATATCTTGTCTTTGATTCACTACAAATCCAAGTGTGCTATTTTAGCCGAAGCTCTTCTTACACATTTTTTGCCATTTTAAATCACGTTATTTAACACGATTGAACGTATTAACTTTTAATTAACCACGATTAAACATGTTAAATGACGTAATTTAACACATAAAGAAACACGTAAAAAGAGCTTCTGTCTACAAATGTGTCATTTTTAGACGTTTTATGCGTGTAAAAATGACACACTTGGATTTGCAGTGTTTGTAAGTAAATTTGTATTAGCAAGCATTATATTTTTTTGTATAATCGCGCAAGTAAATATAATGATTTGTACTTACCTTGCGATAGTCTTGATTAATAAAGTGATTAAGAGGGAGAAACGTAAGACGAAATAAATAGTACCCACAAAATAATTTTCCACATTTATTACTTTCATGTCATTCTACGTGATGTATTTTTTGTCTCTTTTCTCTCGTAGACGCCAATGAGGCCGGATACCGAAAGGAGCAGAAGTCCAACGAGGCCACCGACGGTACAGTATGAGCAGTGCTGCCAAGGACGAGCTACCGCCATTTACATCGACAAGGTTTCCAGATTCTTCTTCCCCTTCTCATTCTTCATCCTTAACGTCGTCTATTGGAGCACATTCCTGTAATGCAACTCCGGGCAAGACGCATGTCCGCGACTCGGCAAGAGTCGAATGCGCTTTTAAAAACATCGAATTATGGAAAGAATATCCTGGGATGCGGCGATAAATTTGTCGAAGTAAGCTAATGGAAAGTGTATCCTGCGAACTATCATGTATAAAGTACGGCACAATAAAAGAGGAAGTGGACTAAAATCCGCATATTTATTGAAGACGTGTCTAATAGATTGTGATAACAAAAGTTAACCGATCTGTGTTCATTACAAGACACACAGTAAAAATGTCCTGTAACAAATTACAAAAAACATAACAATATAGTTATATATTTAGATAAATAAGATGTTTTAAAAATATTTAGAATATCTTGTAACTTTCATAAATATCGACTAATTTATATAATTCATTTTTTTTTATAAAAAAATCATAATTTATCGTATTAAAATTTCATTAAAATAAGAAAAAATGTGTTTGTTCAAAAACTTTATGCATTTAAATTTAATCAATGTATATACGATAACGGTTTACAATATGTTTACTTTAATTAACTGATTAATGTACATGAATTACTCACCTGTTCCTCATATTTGTGTTTACAATAACATAATGTCGAAATCAGAAACTTAGAGATTATAACATTATACATAAATTGAATCTAGCTTGTATGCTTAAAATAATAAATAATACAAGGCCAAAAACGAGCAACATAGATATCATAAATTAAGATTATAGTTTAATATCTCAATACATAATCGTGTATATAAAAGGGACGTTTCGAGCTCCACAGAGTGTTCCTCAACCAAATAAGTAAAAAAAGGAAAGAAAAAACATTTAAAAAGTTAAGATTAAATTAACGGCGCAGATACGTCTATATCCTAACGTCGGTGGCGAGTCAAACAATAAAAGTCAAAAGGAGTCGCATCGTGCGCAAAGCATAAAACATTAATTCTAAATCACATCGCAGTCATCTTGTATGAAATTCATGACTGATATTTAAGGACCGGTCCTCTAGGTTGGCCAGGTTAAAGATTGGGCGCTAGGCTAACAACTTTCCTTTAAGTAATCCAATCTGCAAAATAAAATTGCAGCTAAACTGACAACTGCATTCATGCCGTTACACTTTGATTCCTCAAAATATGGCTGTGAAAATCATACCTTTCAGATTTTTCTTGTATGGAAAAGTTAATATCTAAATAGTAAGGTATTAAGGACCTCAAATGTCCTTAAATGTCCCTTTTATACACGATTATGTATTGAGATATTAAACTATAATCTTAATTTATGATATCTATGTTGCTTGTTGTTGGCCTTGTATTATTTATTATTATAACATTATATTTACGATAAATTATATTTCTAGTTATCACACACGTATATAATATAAAATAAAATACGCGTAATATATGTACATCTCTCATAGTATATCTTTATGCAAAAATTTTTAGCTCAATTGTGATAGAATCGAAAGATATTTATATTAATTTCAATTATATTAATTTCAATTATATTAATTTCAAGTAAAATAAAAAATTAGAAGAAAAATATTTAATTATAAAGAAAGATAAACTAAAAGAAAATTTAGTTAATTTTTAAAAGAAAATCAAAAGAGGAACAGCAACTTGAAGGCGATACAAATTTGATTGATACTCGTTGTTACAACATACGTAATATACTGTACAATATGCACGTAATAATGTAATATCACGTATATTTCTTAAATTGTTAATAATAACTTTTGATTGTTGTCAAAAGTAATGCGAGTATCGTTTAATTATTGCTGTTCTGTTCACTAACCGAACTTAAATGTCTTGCGGCAAGTTAATGGCGCGTATTGTCTGACACATTACGGAGTATTACTACTGCAAATCACTACCACGTGGTGCGCTGATAAATTGAGCGTTTACGCCAGTGTTTCTCATAACTTGTAACGCAATAATCCGCTATAAATAATTTCTTAAATCAATCTAAAACGTTTATAATAATTGCGAAAGCAATTTTAATTGTTAATTACATACGTGAAGATGAAAACCAGATTTAGAGCAAAGTAAAATTTCAAATAAAAATATATAAAAAATTTATATTAAAATAAAACCCTATATAAATTTAAATAAGCTTACGTAATTGTTCTAACATTATCAAATAATTGTGCCTTTAAAAATATAAAGTACAAATTAAATTATAAATTTAGGATCTAAGAATTAAAAGAGGTGTAGAGATTTAAAGAATGCTTGAAGTATAGATATGAGTATCTATCTATAGTGCCAGGAAATGTTTACTTATATATGCTGTAATTTACCAATGTATGTTATAAGAATAAAATTAATCGTTTATACTTGTGTCTTATCCATCAAGTACCTTCCAATTACATTATGACCGTTCGTCATTGTTCAAGTAAATTCCGTGTCATCCTTGCACAAGTTTTTTTATTTGAAGATTGATATATCATGCAGCGATCGCAAATTTCCTCAGCGCAGAGAGAGATCAACAGTCACAATACTGCAATACAGAAATAAAATGTAATAAAACAAATAGAATTAAGATACGATAAAGATAAAATTCAGGACAGTGTGTAGTAACAGTTGGAAACAAAGATATTTATACGTGTGACGAACAACAGATATTGAAATAATTCCATAATAAATCAAATTATATCTTGCTGTAATTTTTACATTTCTGTCGTCGAGAATAATCCAGGCGTTATTTATACTATCTTAAATCGATAAACCAGTAATGATGTACTCATAATAAACGAAGGCAACTTTTAAGCCAATTTAATTAAAGTATCCTGTGAATTATGCTGCCAAACAAATATAATTAAACCACCCTAAATACAACTTTGAAACAAATAATTAGACCACCCTAAATATGTCTTGCGATAGCGGAATAAGAGATTTGGAAAATTAGAAATTTTAAGGAATCTCTGAAAAAGAATCTGTAAATGTATAGCAAATTACAGTTTCCACTGTTTTTATTATACATATCCTTGATTCTTTTAAAAAATAAACATTTTGTCAATGATAATTGAAATCTATCAACATGAAAAATATCCCACGTTACTTCGCGTTATAGAGAACTATATCTTTCTTAATATTGTGTATATTTCTGTCATTAATAATATTATTTCTATCGGTATTCTGAAGAATATAGGTAAAAAGAATAAAGGTAAAAAGAAGCTAGATAACAGCAGAAAAATGATCATTCTCATTATTGTCATTATCAGTTAGGTTGAAGTCCCTCAAGCTATAAATGAAGATTATAACAATAAAGATTATAAAAGAAAAACATCTCCCTTTCTTTCCTACTCGTCTCAATCTTTAAACCAAAATTTTCCCTCTCGCTGGAATGCCACGCTGCACAATTATAATTTAGAGTGAATAAAATTATTAATGAGATGAAATTTACGGAATAATTAGCTGGAACTTTCACAGCACAACTTGCGCAATAAAATTTAATTAAATTATACCAGACGCAAAGTGTTCTAATTGAAACGTATAAGAGACTGATAAAATAAAGATAGATATCACGATAAACTTCTCAGATTCATTAGATTACTTAATGAATTTGATTCGAATTCTTTACAATTATATTTTGACATTAATAATAATAAAATAAGAAGCAAAAGATTATGAATTTAAATAGAAATTTCAAAAGTGGGAATTTTGCGATTTAATTTCTCGCAGCAAATCTCGGTTTCTCGCGCATCTCCGCATTCATATAATTTCTTTCACAGCTAGCGCCGACATGCGGTAAAAATTCAGCTCAACGTGAATACGTCTTTCATCTCTCTTTTAATCGTTGCGGTTAGCTGCAGCAGCTGGGAGAACGTCGCTCCTCATCATTCGGCAATTGCTCCGGCAAAGGGCAATTAATTGCGGCGAGCCGCGCTCGCGTCGCGAATAATTACATTCGCGTGTAAGGAATCATAATTGCCGTCCGTACGAATGGGTCGTTTTACGATAGGTATGTCGCGACCCGAAATATTCCATTCACGCCAGCTCTTCATCTTCACCGCGCATTCCCGACCTGACACGTTGCCTTTCTTCGGATCTGCCGTTTCCTGCGCGAACGCCGACGATAATAATTTCCCACGGCCTGCCACACCTGCGCGCGACACATGTCACGAGCGTGCCGCATTCAATTAGCCATTAGAGCTAATACAATTGCCGATTGCCTATCAGCCGTGTAATCAGCCGTTCGATCGGCATAATTTATTACTGTTACTCGGATCAGTATCGCATAAACGCGGTCTATTTCAAATTTTATTAAATAAATTAGAGTAGCAAGCAAGACTCTTCACAATTTCTGCCGTCATATCTGGCTTTAAGAAATCCGGTATTGATCTGATAACTTTCCGTTCTTAAAAGATACAGAGAACAAAGTTTAACCTTCGAAATTTTAATATTTAATGTCAAACCTTATGCCAAATATTCTGAATTAAGTTTATATATGTATACATGTTAAGACAAATTTATTTTTAAGTATACGCGCCAAGGCCTTGAAAATTAGAAGATTAAAATCTTCGATAAGAAAAAAATTTAATTACCTTAAATCTAAACATCTAAAAATTCGGACAAACTTCTGCATAATTATTAGAGAAGTTATTAAAGAATAATTGATAAGCTCACCCAATCGAAAAATCCAATTAATATAGCAAGTGGTGAATCGCATCCCGGCAATATATTGGATTGCATTTCGTTCTTGCCAGCCATTTCATAAGCGTAGATAAAGGGATGAAAGTTATTACTCGATTTAAAAGCCAAACGCAATCTAATGCGATTGCATCCGAGATTTAGGTAGAGATGCATCGAGGATTCGCATGCAGCCATTGATCTATGCACTTTCGATGCGCGATCGAAACGGCGCGGCGCGGGCACGTTACTTAACAGCGATCTATCGCAGTCGTGTTCGCCGTGGCTGTTTAACGAGATCCCTTCATTTGCGTAATTAACTATCGACTTTCTGTCGCCAGCGCAGTTAACGAGCGTCGTACCGATCGTTAATGGATTCGAGATAACGTGGGCGGATTCTAAGAAGCGGCTAAACAATTATTATATTACTTGGCGCAAATTGCCAGTCACCCATGATATAGTCTACGGTAGATAAAAAGCTCCTCTTAAAAAATGGCAAATTTAAATATCTAGATAAGAAATTATTAAAACCGTTTAGAATTGTTCTTTTAAATTGCTGCATTATATGTTTTAATACAAATACTAATTTAAATAATTAATCTTACGAATAATCAGATAACTTGTCTTATAAGTATATGTAGTTTTAAATAACGAGGGAAAGAAGAAACATGATGCTAAATATTATTTCTAAAAATACGATTATAGATTATTAATATATGTATGTATAAATTTTCTTTCTTAAGTATTACATTTTAGATTACTGTAACAACATCGAACTTAACTATAATGAAGATAGATATCTTTGAAATATCTTAAAGTCATCGATTTAGTTAAATTAGTTTTTAATTTCTTCATAATCTATACGTGCGCAAGATTGCGTAACAATACAGCAGCTAAAAGAATTTAATTAAATTATAAAATCGTTTCCTCAAAAATTATTTCAATCCGGTTTTATTACCGATTTAAATATTTAATAACACACACAATGTAAAAAATAAAATATTCCCAATTATACTTGGGTACCCGAGTATGCCAAATTGTTTCATATTTAATCAACTTTTACTTAGCTAGCAGCTAATAATATATCGATATAATATGTCGTGCGTAGCAATATTAGAACTTTAAATAAGTTAAAGAACAGCTCGTTACGTCCAAAACTCCAAATTGCAAAAGTTAGTTATACAAACTATTATATAAGTTTATCAGCGTCTCTTTAGCTCATACTCCTCGAACTTAAGATTATTTTCTTAACATAAGTTAAATACTCATATCATTCGGAAAAATTGTTCCCTTGATTTTTCACATAAAATATTCCAATAATCATAAGTTTAAATAAATTTCTGTCGAGATATATAGTTTATTTATTTTGATAAATAATTATGCTCATATAAATAATAAAGTTATTTATAAACATAATTATTTTATAAATATGTTTTTAATATATTTATAATAACGTATAAATGTTAATTTGTCAAAACTTTGTAATTTTCGATAATTAGAAAATTATTGAGATAGCTTCTACTTTGAACTCGGCTTTCCAATTAAATGCGGCAAACAGGATATTCGATACATTTACACAAAATTGTTTTCGATTAAAAATGTGCAACAAAGAGACCAGGAAAACATTCAATTGTGTAAAATAAATATGAATTTATAATTTGCTCTGAACAATTTGTCGCGCCCTTGAAACAACAATGCCGCCTACAAATAATGAAGATCCAAATCCTGTAAACAGCATAAAGTTCTTTGCTGTTTATATGGATCGGACATAAACCGGAGTTAATGGCAACAGTTTTAATTGTTGGATAAAATTGATCTCTAGAGGCGATAAACTCAATGCGAATATCACAGTTATACTTTATCTCTTGCTTTCTCCCCTTTCACTCCGTGCTTCTATCCGTTTTCTATCTTTTAATTTTGCATTTAACTCGGTAAGAACAAAATCTAGAAAGCGCAAAGCCCGGCAAGAAACATCGCTCTTCTCTTACATTTCTCACATTTACTTACATTTCTATTTTATAGAATTTGTGATAATAACTGGCAACATAAATCTGCATTTTAAATTCTTGTAATTAGTCTCTAGTTTATTAAATCGCTTATCTCTGATTCCGTTTAATTTACGAAATTATGCAGAAACAAGATCTCTCATTGCCAGTTATATAATTTTTGCGAAGAATACTAAAGCTCTTACTTTCTGCTAGCAAACGCCGGTGTTGGCAATAAACTGGCGTTATAAACGTTAACCATCTCCTCTTTCCCTCTTTCTCTCCGCTTCTTTCTCTTTCTAGTTAACTTTAGTATTATCTCTTCATATTTATCTTCTCGTTTATTTCCGCTATTTTCCTATTTACGAAATGATACAAGAACAGTATTTAATCATGATATCCGGGAGCATGATATACGAGAAGCAAATCTCGGATATCGAGGAAATAAAGTGGCAATAAAATGTGGCTGCAATTCTGCGTTTTTAGAGTTTATCGTTTCAATCGTCTTATACGCGTTTCGTTTATTTGTCGCTTAATTTGTAGGTACTCATAGAATTAAATGTAAACAGGATCGCTCGCACGATAATTCTTGGGATGAGAATTTGAATTTTCGCATAAGCAGGAGAGCGGAGAGTTGATAATAAAATTGCGCTGGAAGTATGAATTTTAGTTTATTTTCTCTTTGAGTAAGGCGTGGAAGCTACCGAAGATGGACAACACCTTTGGCTAAAACGTCTCTTCACCTTCTAATTACAATCGTCGGCAACCAGGATATCGCAATTTCTTCCCAAACGCTTCAATTAAAAATATCGTCGGCAAACATCGACGTTCCGCCAGGCCGTCGTTGCTCTCGAATACGCGACAATAAATAAGTTTCGCGCAACGCCCAAGCACATTCGAATGTCGCGAACAATGTGCGTTACAACCGTCCTTCAAAGTTGACGGTTACAAAATAGGAACTTTACAGATGCGAAATAAGAACAAGTTCTCTCTACGACGGTTGTGATTCTACATCATGACGTATGTTATTTCATTCATATAGAAACTAACTTCGCCTGTCCTACGATATAAAACTTACCTTTAATATTACACATAGATATTTACATATTTGTTAACGATAATAGTGATCTGTGATAACAATAATAATAATTTATAAATTATTGATAAGGTGCTTAAAACAGCGGTCCGATATATTCGTACGTTCAGCGTAATCGTTATTTGAGTACTCGTAATTCCGATATATTCTCAACGCCTGCAGTACTCGAATAATGATATCGACGGCCCAGCCACGCGATGCCTTGAACTTTCGCTCGGAGAAAGACAATAATTATCGTGTTCATAAATCTAAAAGTAATGAGAAACAATGCTGTACGAGGAATCGATCAAGAACGAATTCATTCCTGCCTCCCTAACTTTTCAATTCTCGCCCGCGAACGCAAAAGATCGAAGCTCCACCGCTCCTCGTCGATGATAAACGCTTCGAATGTTGGTTGCGAACGTGTTACTATGACATTTCACAGCATTTACATCAACTATAATAATAATATAATACAAAATCGCAATGCTTTACACACATAAGCAATAATGTGGCAAAAATTAAATATTTTTTATTAATTAATATTTCATGCCAAAATAAATTGTTTAAATTTAAATTTCGTTAACAGTTTTTTTTTATTATTCTATTAAATTTATGTTAAGTATCGCCCAATGCGATTGACCTCATTAACTCTTCGTGGACCGTGGGAAGCCAGCTTCCCATAATTTGAACGAAAGCATATCATTCTGCATCGATATTAATTGTTATAATTTATATACTTTTTCGAGTAATTTTACCACGGGAGTAAGAATAAAATCTCTCCTAAATTTATAATCTCTCACTCAAGGATTTTATAAATTCTATGAAGATTTTGGTTGACTCTGCAGTTGTCGGGATTTCTGAAACGGATCGAGAATATATACAGAATGTCTCACATAATCACAAAATATTTTAGCTGACTGTTCAACAAATTCAAGGTAAATCTTCCATTCGTTAAAAATCTCATTCCCTGAATTACTTAATACGTTAAATATTTTATCGCACAATTAATTTTTTAATTAAGTTTCAGAGAGTGAAGAATAATATTATAAGAGATAAAAGAGGAAATTTTTTAATTAACTCCAAACGGTCATTGAAATAAAACTTAACACAAAACTCGGCATTAAAATAACGTTAGTTGTTAGCGAGGCATCCAGTGGAAACGCAGCGCGTCCATTTGTTTCGTCGCTAGTCGCGTCGCGTCTCAAAGAGTCGTAATTTTCTGATTTAATTAGCCTGACCTAGGAGTATATGCATTTCACCGTGCGAGCTTTGCCGCGCCGCACGCATTGCACGTATGAGTGAATCTATATTTACGTAAAAACATGCTTATATACGTAGACCTCTCGCCTCTCGTTTTTAACGTACGCGAATTTTTGTGCAACCTAATAATATAATTGAAGAGCTAAGTGAACGAAGGAGTTATGTCACACGTTTACAAAAATTCAGTCGTTAAACTATGTGGTACACGTAGTTGTTTTAATATATAATATTATTATATAATATAGTAAAGTAAAATATATATATGTTATATTAATGACGTTACACTTAGAACAGTCAAGAAAGACTAAACATATTTAACCTTTCTTACAATTAGTTAGATGAGAAATATCTCGTGTTATTCAAAGGTAAAAATACAAGCATCCTTCATCCGTTGATTTTGAGCGCAATTTATAATATGTTAATACAACATTATTGTTGTTTTTAAAATCTTATATACCTCAATGGTTTTTTAAAAAATTATACACTTGTAATAAACTTTTAAAACGTTATATGATAAAATCATTTAGTGAAAGAGTTCTTTATTTCCGTCAATTTGAAAAATTTTAAAGACAAAGTTTTCTCTAGAATTGTAATATATACGATATTAAATTGGGTTATAATCTTCAGTTCATCTGGAAAATTAATAATATAAGAATGCTTGAAAATATTATATAGCAACTTCATTCATTTGGCCCTTCAATCGCTCGCTAATCAACGCAATTATCGACACTTGCCAACACTCGATGAGTCCATGGACGGCGTCCTGCTTAAGAAAAAAAAAAAAAAAAAAAAAAGAAAGAAAAATACATACTTGCACGCTGAAGAATCAATGTCCAGGTACGAGCAGATCTTCGCAACTTTGTTGCTTTCTGTTATTCTCAAATATCGCGACATTCGCGAGTTCTCTACAAAATTACGGGATATCGCGGGAATTTTGCGTTAAGCGCTTCTCACACGATCAGTAATTACATTCGCGATTATCTCAAAAACCAGAGACGTACTTTACACAGCGATTCTTTCAATATCCTCTATTTATTCAACCGTATAATATCAGAAATATCATTGCCGTGAGATGTTCGTGATATATTTCCATTCTTATCCGTTTGTTATTTTTACGCATAAAAGTTTTGCGCCAGTTTATTTCTTCTGTTATTAAGTAAAAGCAAAGTGGAAAGAGCCTCCGTTGCGCCAAGGAAAGTTTGACGTTGATAGATTAATTATATCATCGATCTTGTGAGAACCGTACTGGAAATAGAATGCTCACACTAATCATAAACTAACATTTATAATACTGATCGTGCAAAAAAGATATAACTTCAACTAAATCGAGTTTGTGTCGCTCAGCAGCAAGTCAACAATTCGAATAAAATTATATAGCACAATTAAAGCTAACGTATACATTTTCGAACTTGTTTGAAAGATGTATTAACATTCCATAAACTCTTCTTTCATTTTTTTTCTTTCTTTCTTTTAGGGAAATGGTGCTCAGGGAAAAAGTAAATATTTTGTGTAAATGTACATTTTAATCAGAGCAAAACTTTAGAAAATATTTCCGTGTCCTTTTTTTTTAATAAACGTTTGCGGATGCAGCGCTGGCGTATCTACAGTATCTATAGTATCGGAATTTGCATATTTATCGAAAACTTCCCGCTGAGCGACACGAATTCGTTACATCCTTCGTATCCTTCCCGTACCCTCCGGCGCTCTCTACCTTTAAGGACATAAATCGAAACATTTCTAGGGATTTTTCCGCCTTCCTTCCGAGATCACGGGGGTTCGGAGCAGCAAAAAGAAACGAAAAGAAAAGTCCCCGACCAAAACGCGCATTTTCGTTCGTTACCTTAATATCCTTATTAAAGTTATTACGTCGTTTCGGAAAAAATTGGCAGTACAGTAGTAAATTGAAAGACTCGTTTATCATCTTTTTCCTTCGGTCTATTTTCCTCGTGTTGATTCTCTTAATATTCCTGCTCCCTTTTGCCCTTGTCCGTTGCCGGTTTACGCCGCTTACCCCTGTTGTAGTCATACTACTCGCCGCTCATTCGTATTTAATTTTTTTCTCGCTACCTGCCGATGATATAATGTCGCGAATTTGTAGAATATTATTCAATTGCAAGATAAATTGTCTTCGTCCTGCTTATTTCTAAAAAAGTAGATTTGCTTCCGTGTTTTATAAGAGAAAACCGGAAGAATCTTATTCGAAAATTAAAAGAAAATAGAAACAGAGGCACTTTTTTATCAAGTGCTAAAACAATATGATACTATTCAGATAAAAAACTTAGTTATTACGTTTAAAAAAAAGTGTAATTGAAAAATTCTTGAAATTCACGAAATTGTATCTCTCTCGGCGTGCTAGTTCTGCACATACGCGTATACACACATGCACAAACACACACGCACTACGAGTCACAACATCAACGAAAAGTCTCTATTCAATTTATTTCTTTTTTTTTATTCTTAATTGCATGCTTAACTTATTTACGATTTATTTATCGATTACAGGCTAGCTCACGGGACGATCAACTGTGTCGCGACGCGGCGCGTCGTCAATTTCTCTGATGTTATATCCAAACTACGTCAGCATGATTATTAAATTAATCGGAGTGATTCGATATTCTCGCGACATCGATTTATGCGAAAGTTCATCCCAGGCGCATCAAATCGATTGCTTGATAGATTAAAATTACGATGTATATAACGGCGTCAATTAATTCCGAAAAGTAAAATTTCTTTATTCAGAGCTTTGAAGAGCAGAAAATTACAATGAACTGATAATATCAATAAGGAAATTATTCGTTAACGTATTTCATCAATATCTATCATTAATTCTCATAAAACAAATACGGTACGGTAGTATAATAAACAGTAAATTGAACGTTTTATTATTAACAGAATTTTATTTTAATTGAAAAGCAAACGAAATTTAAATATATATATAATGTCGAAGGACGGCAGTTCAATATTTCAAAGCTCGAAAATAACTTTATTTATTTGTAAGTTTGGCACACGCACAGGAAAAGTATATGACCTCCCATATAGACAAATTAATTATCAATAAAAATACAGCGGATCGCGCAAGCGCGTACGCGCGATCGTCCGTGACGGATGAAGTAATCATTGACAAGCTAATCCTGAAAATCCACGCGACAAAATCCTTGCGATATCTCCCGTTCATCACCGACTCGCCTATTCACCGTCCTTTAATTAAATTGTCGCATCTTCATCGACGTTGTCTCAAATACCGCCGGTGCTCCTTGGACAAAACGAGAGACCGGACGCATAATCGATCACTTCGTTTGTATAATTATTCATGTATCTATACATATATTTATTCTTCTTCTTTATTCCTTTGCTTGGCTCTCCTCACGCACTCAGGCACGCATTCTAACACGGAACGATTTAGAATTTATTTTATTGCGCGACGCGAGAGTGCTGCAGGTGGATGTGTCGGTTTTTATGTGTGTGAGTGTATACGTGTCGCAATTTGAGCGCACTCTTCACGTGCGTGTATCGTGTGTGTATGTGTGTATGTACATTATATATATAATATATACATGTGTATGTATATATAATATATTTCTCCTTCTTCGTATTTTTGTGTTCGTTATATAATATAATCTTTCTATTATACATATTTATATTACCTTCCCATTAAAATCTTTTGTTCAACGGCAAATCATGCCATTAATTACAAAGTTTTATTACAGACAACAGGCTGTGCATTCACCTCCCTTCCCCTTACTAAATTTCACAAATATATACATTGCGTCATGTTATCGTTAAACAAATTCCGTTGCTCACACGCACGGTAATCCCCTATCTTTCTTCCTATTTTTTCCGATACATCTGATACTGCATCAGTCAATCGTCCGCGATATAACACAATCATATAACTCGCTATAACTTTATGTGACTCTACCGTTTTGACGTTCTATTTAATGCAAAGTGTTTTAATGACGATATTTATTTTATCGATGATATTACATCTGCAATCTAAAATGCTTTAAAAGGTTAATCGCTAAATTAATCGCAAAATAGTTCATAAACAAATAATTTTATGATTAAAAATAAATCAAAATGTTAAATATAGAATTATATGAAAATTCCTGATGCTGTGTACACCACATTAAAATTGCCGTGTAGCTTCCTTTCCACAAAGTTATTTATAATCTTTCAAATATAACTCCGATATTGCTTATCATGATGTAAAGTACATTATAGGATGCTCTTAAAAGTCACAATCTCAAAGGAAAGTAAAATATGCTAAATAAGAGGTACTTCTTATATTCCTATATTCCTGATAAAGTTCTTGTAGCACTCAAGAAAAACTTCTCTCGCAAACGGCGAAAGAAAGCGGACGATCGATCGCTACAGCCGAGCAACGATAACGATAACGCCGTAATAAACGATCGAACGATATCTCGATTAAATTACCGCCTAAGAGTCCTCGCGATCGACTAAAGTCGGCCACGAAGCTTTGAAAGAACGAGGGCATCATCTTAAGTTAGAGTACAAAGGTACGTAGGTCCCTCCATTTTTACATTCTTTCACGTAATTGCATCTTGACCACATCGCATCAAACCGCCTTGTAAATAATGTTTGCTTCATTGTTAATCCCGATATAAGACAAACATGTCGTGAGAATTTTGATAAATCGATCCACTTATTGCTGAATTATTTTTAAATATGAAAAAAACAATAATTTCTTAATTTTTTAAATTTTTAGGTAAAATAAAGAATTACTTGTGTAATAACTCTCAAAAAAAGAGAAAAAAGAACAGATATATATATAATTTCTAAAAATAAAATTCTGAAACAATGTTTCTTTAATTAAATTAAATAATTTATTATACATATACACGTGTAATGAAAAAGAAAGTAAATGAAATTAATTGAATCTGTCAAAATGATAAACTTCGTCGAGCTGACTTTTTTCTTCGATGGTTGTTTTAATCATTTTCTTTCACAGTGATTGTTTGAAAGCAACAGTCTTAATAAACCACGGCCGTCTTATCAATTTTATATTAATTGATATCTCGCGTTTCATATTTTCATTTTTGATATGTTGTGTGTCTCTCTTTCTGATTTCGTATTGTCTTCAGTTTTTGTCATCATAATTTTATTAACACGTCAAATAAATAACAGTGCACTGCCAAAAGTTCTTGCAAAAAGATTTTTGTAAAAATGTTCAACAATTTAATTTTAAAAGTATACTGCAACAATTTTTTTGTAAGATCTTTCAACAGTTTATTTTTGAATTGTGTTTATTATATTAACGTTTAAATTATTAAATTAATATATTACTTTTCTTTAAAAAATACTCCCATAAATAATAATATTTTATATAAATAAGGATCTTTTTAAGGATCATTCAAAATATTAATATTAATAAACGATATCTATAGAAATAATATTAATAAACAATATCCAGAAGTAGTAAATAATGAGATATAAACGCATAACGTGTGCAACAAGCATTTGATTGCATATAATTTTATTCGAGAGCACTTAAGATTGTAGAAGATTGATTATAGAAATGTAACAACATATTAAAAATTATTTCGGTTTCATTTAACTTCGCATTAACATTAGTACATATATTATATACACATACAGTTTCGCATATAATAATTTATACATGTTAAAAATCATTGAATTCATATAATTTGCTGAAATTGAGTATAGGCACTTGAGAGTTTCGTTCTCTGAGAGCGCCTTGCGATCACAAAATTCCGCAGTATGTACTTCTGATTAGGATAAAAAGTTTTATTCTCTTAACGCAATTCTGGATCAATGTGACTCTTAAATGGACATACTTAGGTTCGTATTTCGTTCTCTACTTATCGTTACATATTGCCTGATTGTGACTCATAATCGTACGAGATATAACAATATTTACAAAGACATGAAGAAAACCAAATTTAGAAGTAAATACAAGCCGCAGTTTAACTGCGATTATTCGTGTGGATTCACAATTAATATAAGGATTAAATTCGTGAAGTTTATGTCGAGTAACGCCGCCGTTACAACACAAGTAAAATTTCTAATTCCGACGTGATTAATGAATCCTTCGGCTGTGCGAACAGTCGTGATAAACGATACATCTCCTCTTTCTCTTCAAGGATCACTGAAAGAACATTATTTAAGGGACGGCCTGACGCGAAGTAACATGTTGCGAAACCCCTCCCCTCCCCCCAAGGACTCGATTCCGCACGGACAAATCCCGTATAATTGCGTGACCCTAATCGCAATCGCTCAGCCGCACCTGGGTCACCCATTTTGCGAACTCGTCGCCGGCGCGATTTAATCAATTAATTCAGTTAATTATCACGACGCCACGAACAAATTTCCGCAGGAAGTGCTCGCTCGTTCGCTCGCTCTCTCTCTCTCTCTCTCCTCTTCCTGCAGAAATCCATTCGGCACGCGACCAGATATTGCGACTGCAACGAGAACGTTGCTTAACACGAGACATTTTTTTTCCGTCAAACGGAAATCTCTGCAAATCGGTGCGCAAATTCTAACAGGACTACGAGGGAGAAACCCGCGCGTCGGGGTCCTCGCGCGCCTCGACAGCGATCGATCCACATCGCGATGGGCGTAGGGTTTTCCCAGATCCTCCGTAGATCCCGCCGAATAACGAACGATCGTCCCGTCCTCTCAAGGGAGGCGAATCAATCCGCTCGTGAAATCGCGGATCATCGGAATGCCGCTGAGCCTGATGACGATCTCCCATCGCGTGGCGTCGATGCGAACGGCTCGTTTTTATTACTGGAATTAAAAGGCGCGAAAAAAGTTCATAGCCACACGATCTCCATCGCGCGTATTCGAAACAACATCAAAAACTGACATAAAAAATTATGCGACACTCTGTTGCAATATATCATGAAACAGTTGCGCTTAAAACAAATTAAAGCAAATTGTTTCATAAAAGAAATTCATAATATCTGATGATTGAGAAACTGACATCACATAGTAATATTAATTATTTATACTATTAAAATGGCAATGCGACAAAAAAGTTTCGGTAAAAAATAAGTCAACTCCATTCCGTCGAGAAATCTGCCATTTATACGAAGAAATAAGACATATATGTACAGCGATTTCTTAAAATAGAGTTAAATTAAAGTAAAATAAAGTCAATAATCTACGTGAGAAGAATGCACTCGCACACACACACACACACACACACACACACACACACACACATACCCACACACGAAATTTATGTATATATTCCAACTTCTCCATTCTGAACACGTGAACTTTTTCAATTATCCGGTTCGCTTATAGGATGCGTATCGCTGGGAATTCGTGCGCGGTTCATCGGGAAAGATTGCCCTGTCGTAGCTCGATTCAGCGAGCCTCCGCGACGGAAACTAGGCCGCGCGTCAGGGAAAGCCGACGCAAATCCGGAAAAATTGTCTGCACTCAGGGCTCATCCGGCGCGAATCGGCCGATCTCGGCCTCATGCCGTATTTCAAGGTGGCAAACGAAGCGAACGTAATCTCGGAAAATTGTCTTATACCCGCTGACCGATCATAAATCACCTTTCCTCCCGACTAGCTCCGATCGTCAATTCGCCTCCGAACGACTCGACTGGTTTGCTCTTCGGCATAATCTTTGCTATTTTAACAAAAATAACCACTTCTAAATACGAAATGTCAAAAATAAATTCTTTACGAGAGTTCTGGAGTTTTTGTATATATACATACATCATTGTTATAGATTACAGAAAATATATCTTCTTTTGTATTTGTTAATAAATTTTAAAATATCTCCAGATTATTGATTGAAAGATGTCAGGTGATGTTAAAGTTGTAACAAAAAATGATTAAACAAGTTTAAGAAAATCTTGGCTCAGCAAAAGAAAGCAATTTATTTTCAAATAAACAAGTTAAAACTCCAATCCTAATCGCAGGATTGAAGTAATTTTATTGAATTTCAATCATCATTTCTCAATCATCAAATTTTCCGAATTATAGAAACCGATCGATATTCGAGGGTAGTAGTGTGAATCGCCGGAAGTAAAAGCAAATAGACTTTGTAAGCAAAACTAGTGGTTTGTGAATTCAACGGCATACTTGCAATAATAATGCACATAATTTAATGAGGTTGTCCCAGCAAATATTATAGCCCGAGGGTACATTTGAAACGGATCAATTTCGATTTTCGAAGCCCTGTATACGCATATATATGGAGCAAAAACGGAACATTGTCTCGCGGAAAATAATGCTAATGAAGAAAGAACCTCTTCAAAATAGATTTTCCCAAAATAATATTAAAAACTTAAACAACTTTTGATAATTATGAATAAATATTCGAGATTTTAGTATCAAAATTTACCTTTTTATCACTATGTTGTATTCAGCATGCAAAAATATTTGGAAATCAATTCTCTTCTATTAATACGTTCAGTTTACCCGAGTAAAGACTTCAACTAAATTACTAAATCTACAACATCACGATAAACACTACACAAAAATATTGAAAATAATACGCAAGTTCTTGATAAATAAATCATAAACGATCATATACGGCGTGATACTTTCACTTACGGGACTTCCGAAACGTGCGAAACAGAACAATCGACAGAAAATCGCGCAGCACGGGCTATAACAAAGATCCACGACTACTTCCGGTGGTCCGCGCTGCGCCCTTTAAAGATTTTTCGTGAATGATGTGATGATGGCTCACCGTTGCTTTGATCGTGGGTCGGCCGTGGTTCGTTCATCGGGTTCAGCGAGCACAGGTGTGGAGGAGGACGGCGGTGAGTTTTATAGGTGAGTGGTGGTGGTGGTTGGTGGTGTGGTAATGCGTGGCTAGCGCATCGCGCACACGGACGATCGTGATCGGTTCTTGTGATCCGTCGCGATTCAAACGGTCTCCGATACCGGGAGCGGTGGCTGCCCACCGGAAGTAGTCATGGCGGGCGCGGTGTTGGCGGTGTTGGTGGGGGCCGGAAGTGGCTGTAGGGCCTGCATGTCGCACATGTGGGAATCGCGCTTCTTTAGGTCCTGGAACAAGTGGCATTTCGGATACGTTTGAATTTTCTCCCTCTGCTGTCCTACCTTCTCGTCTATTCTTCATTCTTCTCACATCCCACTTTGCCCCCCTCTCACCCCTCTCTCTCTCTCTCTCTCTCTCTCTCTCTCGCTCTCTTTTGTTCTCTCTCGCTCTCTCTTGCTCTCTCTTGCTCTTTCTTGTCTCTCTCTCTCTCTCTCTCTCTCTCTCTCTCTCTCTCTCTCTCTCGCTCTTGCAATTTTCTCACTTTTTCGCTCACACTTGCATTTTTGCCGCTTTCACTCTATCTCTCACACAATTGTTCTCTAGCATCTAATCTCTAGATCCAGACTAAGCAATTACATTATGTCATTATGCCCTTTCCCTCTCTCCCCTCTTCCTCTCGCTTTCTTCATTCCTCGTCCTCCTCGGGAAAGAAAAATGATCATCGACGCCGTGACTAAATTGAGATGTTGATCGGGTGAATTTATATTACGAGAGATTTCAAGGGTCTTTGGATGAGCTACGGATTGGAATGGACTTTCGCGATTAATGAATTGACAATCGACTTCGAACGATCCTCGAGAGTAAGACGCGGGTGAATCTCCCGAGGACGAGGAGGGTTTCGGGAAAAGTTTCGGGGTGATTTCTGTCCCGAGAAGAGCGAAGAGAGATTGAGAGACGAGGGCGTAGAGGGGCGGGATGAAAAAAAGAATTTTACGCGTGCATAGAGAGAAACATGCGACGATATACGATGCGGCAGATACGAGCGGAAACAGTCGAGAGGAAACCAGGGTGCGAAGCAAACAACGACAACACAGTAAAGGAGGGTAATAACAATAATAACAAGACAACAATAACAAGAACATTCCATTAAATGTAGAACATGAAGGTAGAAGGAAACAAACAATGCACGGAGAATTAAGACACTTCGCTTGATACCAAAATACATGTATAGATATGTTTGCTCAGTACGTAACAATATATATGCACATCATATATTTCTTAACTCAAACACGCAGTTTAAACCATTGCAGATGGAATTATTCTTGGGCTCGAAAATAACGTAGACTGCTCCATTTACAGATTGATAATATGTAAATTGATAGGCTAACATGTGTGACTATCTCAAAAATTTTGTGGATTTTATATTTTAATTTAAAATTGATGTGACAATTACGGTTGATAAATAACTTTCAAAGTCCATGTGAGAAATATGTATGTATTATACATATTTTATGTTAAAGCTAAAGTTGAACCAAATTAAACCACGAAATGTTATAAGAATACTGTTTTTGAAAATTAGACCATATAATTATAGTTAACAATCCCAGTTTCAATCATTTTTCCAATCTAATGTTAAATAGAATATTTGAAGAACACGTGCGAGGTATAGACTTATATTTTATAAAAATTAAACATGCGATCTGAAATGAGTCGTAACTTATGAGTAATTATTAATTATCATGCCCACGTTTTATTCAAATATCAATAAACTGGCGTATATAAGACTGTAATTTATCTTTGAGCTCATCTTGTGCAAGAATAATCAGGGCAAAAATTGTCGTATCTTTCAGAAATTGAGACGCCTGCGGGCGTCGGCCTTGCAAGATAGAAGAATCGAAATCGCTTTCCACATCAGCCGCATGCGAAGTGCGTTAAACATCTTACAAGCGCAGATCATAAATCGAACACTCCTGATATATAATCGCAGAGCGTAACAGTTACAAGCAGTCGTTATACTTTACGTAGTTTCTAAGTCGGGTTTATAGCTCGTCCTGGCAGCATGACCTTCTCGAGCGTTAATAGTACACGCAGAACTTTACCGCAGTAATCGCGCAGTTAATGTGTTGCGCTTAACACCAGCGTGACTTTCTACGCTGTGTCTTTTGTGATTAATAACAGCAGATCGGTCTTATCTCAGACGTTTAATTATGCTATTAGGTAGTAGGGCAGCGTAGCGGTAATCGCAAATCGATTTCATAATTGCTGGCATGAATGCACCGAGATAACGATCGATTAGAGGAAGATAAAGCGGAATATAATTAATTACCGCATGATTCATTCTTGTGTCATTATTTTGTCTGTTACATAAAATCTTTGGAAATTTTTATAAGATTAATTAAAGTTTTTTTTTTTTAGAAATTTTACGTATATCGATATATGTGTGATTTTAGTATCCAAAAAATTAAGAGATATTAAACACAGCGTCTATAGAATTTTCTAGAAAACATGAGAGTAAGTTTCTGGTATAAAGATAAATTGTTTTTAAATATAATAAGTGTAAAAACAATTTTTAAGAACTGGTAGAAATCAATCAAAACTGCAATTGCAGATTTCTCTCATCAAGCAGAGCTTGATTTTGTTAATTAATCCGACATATTAAAATATACCTATTTCTTCTTGTCTTATTTTAAGTTTGCAACAAGGTAGATAATGTATAACATAGATGCAAGTTGTATGACATACCTATCAAATTAAGCGATGACGTAGACATACGCGATTGACGCTCCGATTCTATATTTGATCTTACATTTTTAATAAATAAACAAACAAAGGCAAATAAGAGCTTATTCGCAACGATGGTCGAGCGATAGTAATAAAATAGTAATAAAACTAAAATTACAATGATAAATAAATTAATATAATAAAGTAAACGTTTCGGTCCTTGGTTTGGACCCTCCTCAGTACATACAAAACGATAGTCAGGTGCTTCAATGCAGTGGTCAAGAAGCAGTACAAAATGCAGTCAACATGTTCGCTCTCCAAATGGTGACTTTGATGGAGACATTGTTGGTGTAGTAGCACAGTAGCAGCTGGCAACTGTGGATAGTTTCTATGTGCAGCAATCTCTGTTAGCGTAGCTTTAGCAGCATCATGTTTCGCATCTTTCTTACAACGACCTGTACCAGTTGCACTGAGTCCGTCGCACGTAACACGATATGTAAAAGTATTCACAAGACGACCTCCATCGTCATGTATCAATTCATAATCAAGTATCATACCCTGTTTCACCATCATCTCTTGGAGAATGGAAACTGGTGTTTTACACCAGTTTCCATTCTCCAAGAGATGATATATGTTGTAAGAAAGATGCTATCTCTGTTAGCGTAGCTTTAGCAGCTTCATGTTTCGTATCTTTCTTACAACATATATTGTTGAAAATTAGAGAATAATCCGATTAACATGAGTAAAACACCAGTTTCCATTCTCCAAGAGATGATATATGTTGTAAGAAAGATGTGAAACATGAAGCTGCTAAAGCTACGCTAACAGAGATTGCTGCGCATAGGGACTATCCACAGTTGCTAGCTGCTACACCAACCATGTCTCCATCAAAGTCACCATTTGGAGAGCGAACATGTTGACTGCATTTTGTACTACTTCTTGATCACTGCATCGAAGCACCTGACTATCGTTTTGTATGTACTGAGGCCCTGGTCCAAACCAAGGACCGAAACGTTTACTTTATTATATTAATTTATTTATCATTGTAATTTTAGTTTTATTACTGTCGCCCGACCATCGTTGCGAATGAGCTCTTATTTGCCTTTGTTTGTTTATTTATTGTTATTGAGAGCTTTATCCTTGATATTACATTTTTAATATAATCTATATATTACATCGTTGTTAATAGGAACACTCAAATAGAGTGTTCCGAGGAATACTCAAATAAAGAATTGAAACGCTCAACGTATATCCATGTCATATTTTATTTAGACCCGTATGCCAATTTCATACATACTTTTTTAGAGTTGCGAGCTAAAAATGATTAAGGAGACTATACACGACACGTGCCACGTGAAGATCTATGCGGTATATGTAGACGTAAAATGGGATATTTTTATATATCTTTTGAATATTGAAATGTTCCTCCCTATTCACATCCTGGATTTTTGTTATTTACATTATAACTTTTTACTGTTGTTCAAAAATATGTTTAACATAAAAACAAAGTTACATATAAAGTTAAATAACAAAGGCATTATTTTTTCACTTAAAGAATGGATATTATATAGAATCCACAAATACCGTTGTATATATTTCGTTGATGTAATTTGTATATCAAATAATGTGGAATATACTACGCTATAACACGTCGTGCTAAACAAATTCAAAATAATTTCTTTTCATTCCTTAAACTATGAAAATTCGTCAGTCGTTCCGCTTGCTCGTCGACAACTAGACTCGCGCGAACTGCAATGCAGTAAATTCTAGGCGAGTTTAAGGCGCGTGGGTCGACCTCTGCGACACGTCGCCGCACGTGCGCGACCATTAATCCCTCGCAATCGCACGACGGAAAAGCGTCCGGTCCAATAATGCCTTTACTTCGCAAGTCCTGATAACTTTACCACCGCGAGGCTCCACGTTACGCCGCACTGCAGTTACTTACATGCACGCGTAAATGCACTAAATCGCGACGTGTCGCGCGCGGATGTATCGAATTGAGACGCTTATGCAGTGGCGTGCTTGAGAATAGGCCAAATACCCGTCTAAGTCTAAGGTAATAATTCTAGAGAGGCGTTGAATTCTCCTGAGAAATAGGCAACTATTAATAGTAGAGCTAGTAGCAATAATATAATATAATTGCTTATATTCGCAGATCATTAAGTATACAGTATGAATTATCTTCATAATTTTTTCTTTTATTTTTAAAAACTCAATCTCTTGATCGTAACATATTATATACTTTTTTACTCATAGTAAAGAGGCACTATTTCGCTTAGAAATTCACGTGTCGATCATGTAAGTATACCTGACATCAGTTGATAAAATGTATAAATAATTTTAATTTGATCCCCTGGTAATTGATTTCACTATTCAACTATAATTTGACTGATCAATTATTTAACATATTATAGCAATAGAAAATTATAATAATAACTTTTTAATTAAACTTAATTAACTTTGTTCTAAATTATGTAATTTTTCCCGTTTTTATGATTGGATGATAACAAGATCCTAGCGAAATCCTATACGGGACGAAAACGTCAAGTTAAACGCGAAATAAATTATTATTTCCATTTGAAAAGAAAACAAGATTATTGGAATTTAAATAAAAATGAAATTTATGACAAAGCTATTTGCATCTCTCATTTCTCTCACGGCTACATAAACCTCCACAGATATTCGAGGCACATTCTTCTAATAATACCCGACGAATTTATTAAAGCAGCAAAACGCAGAACAGCTTGCATAGAAGTGTCCCCATTATGAATCTTTTAGGTACGCGACGCAATACCGACTGAAATTATTTCTACATAAAACCGCGATAAAACGCATAACCGCTTCATACGCGGTCAAGTGAGCAAATAAGAACACTAAAAATTACCGACGTCTCTCTGACTTCATGCGCGAAAGCGGAAAGTCGCGAAAAATATGGAAACGAAGTGACTTGCATTTCAATGTTCGAAAATGCAAACTATAAATAGGTATATGCGAAGTACGTTACGGAGCTTCCTACAAAACTACACTATATTTAATACTATTATTTATCGTATTCTTAAGCGTATGCTTAATTAATTTAATTAATTAATTGCTTATTGCGTCGATAAAACCAAAGAGATGCAAATAAAAACTGTGGCGATTATATCGTCACACATTTAATCGCCGAAAGATCTTGAATCTAAAGTAAGAAATAACGAGGTCGAAAAACAGGAAAAAACGTTAGATTGGAAAACATAAATATAAGTAACGGTAAGCGGGAACGATATAAAGTCAAGACACAAACAATAAACATTAATGTTAAACCGATCGAGACGTGACGAGCGACTTCTTGAAGGACACGAAGTCCTGAGAGGAGACAACTATCGCGAGATGCCGACAGAGAGACGATTATTCGACACTGCGACTCGCTAGGGCATAGACGTATCCGCGTGAACTGTAGAGACTTAGAAAATTTTGTTAAAGACAGTATTAAGAGACAAATCTGAATAGATTTTAATCAACTAATCGTCTCACGCACGACCTATCCCCAAAAAGCAATTTCTGAAATCAATCTCTGAAAAAAGTTCTGTCAAATTTATATGTATATATATATATATATATATATATATATATATATATATATATATATATATATAAAGTACACATGGGTTATTTATATGGAAATTTGATACTGTGGAGTCTGTGGACACTCCGTATAATCAAGCTAGCCGATTGCGATATGAGCATAATCTGCGGTAATACCAATACAATATAATCCGCCGGATACAAATTTATCGCATGTAAATGCAAATGCAGAAAGCGCGATCGATAAACGTAATGCGAGCGACTAAATGGAATACTCGCGTTATTTCTGGGTGCATTACTTAATAACTGCGCCAACGCTCTTTATGTAGCAAATACAGAAGTAAGCACTGTGTTATAATCAGAAGTTTATAAGAGAATTAGAAATTAGAAGATCTTGTATTAAAATATTTATAGAAAATGTAAATCCTTTAAAGTCGACAGTAAAATTCTTTGTTTATATCGATTAATATACACAATATGTATATGTAATAAACATAAAATTATTATTTACTTTTTACTTTACTTAGTATTTATTTTTTACTCTACTTAGTTTTACTTTTAATTTTACTTGGATTTATTTTATGTCTTTATAGTAAAAATATAAGACAAGAGATTTGAGATTTAATAGTCGTCGATTTACCGGAAAGAGAGAATCATAAAAGACGGGTTAATGACTTAATCAAGTCGATCCGCAAGATAAGCATTGGACATTTAAGCAAAACTTTACGTCACGCCTTTAAATGCATTCGATTTAGACGACAGCCGTAAAGGCTGTTTTTACGGTTAAATTTATTCTCTGTATTGACGCGCCGGCAGGTTTATGCGAAATTTAGTAGACTTTTACGAGGATTCGGTTAATGTTCCACGGCTGCGAGCGATAGTAAATTCGACTGAAATAAATGCGCAGCGTTTGCCTCTGATAGTCATTTTCGTAATCTAATCTAATCACACTTCGCGTGTAACACATCTTTGTCACTACAAGTAAAACAGTCTAGATTATAGTAGAACTTGCTATAGAGGAATTTACTCTTGATAATAACTCACGCATCCACTCTTTTATAAAGTAATACGTCTTACTTAAAGAAAAATATGCTTTATGTAAGATTTTTTACTTAGAGGAAATGCTTAGAGGAATTTCCCACTTATGAGTAGAATATTTTTTTGGAATGATAAATTAGGCAAAATTATTAGATAAAATTTTTAAAGATGTACATAAATGCATTCAGGAAATAATTAATAAATTATTAAAGAATAATAAATAAATAACAAAGTATAGAATTTATAATAAATATAAAAAGCATAAACAAAGATTGTAAAGTATAGGTGATGTAGAAAATCTCTTTTTTGTCCTAAAGTTTGCTACGATGCTGTCTCGATTATTTTTGAAAAATAAACAAAATGGATTTATTTATCTTTCGTTTTACGGTGAAGAATTACAAGTCAGCCACAATATTCTAATTAAAATTGCAAATGGGTCGTTTGTTCCATAGCATACGTTTGAACAAACATTTTTGCAACCTGAATAGCAAAATACGCAGTTCTTGATAATCACTGACTACTTTGATCACTTGCATAATCTCTAATTATTTTAAATTAAATCAACAACGACGCAAGTAAGGCAAACTCATTTGTTTAACTGTACTTTCGTTACGTAACGTTTAAAATATATAACTTTAATTCAACGAATTACGTGGGTTATAGTTGTAAAACTTATGACGATTAAAAAAACCTCGGTATTATTATAAGTCGTTTTCATTTTTCTTTTCTAAATACAATTCTTAATTAATTACGTATTAGAGTCTGACACAGAACATCGCACTTAGAGGAAGCTCTCGATTGACTGTCGGAATCATATCTCTTTTATTTTATTAATCTTGACCACTTAAGTAGTTTGCATGCACAAATATGCAGGACTGATTGCAGATATAAATCGGCAGTGAAGGAGTCGAACTACGGACGAATTCGGGGATTCTGTGCGGCTGCGACAATTTGGAGGTTAAGTGATAGAAGCGGAAACAGGCACGGAGAAACCGGAGTCGGAGTAGCACGAAAGCAGGTCGATAAAGAAGAAAGTGACAGGAGGAAAGAGGTGCTGAAGGGATAAAAAGCGAGAAAAGGATTCGGATGGACGAGAAGGAGGAGGGCAAGAAAATAGATATTAATTTGAAGAAAGGCGAGAAGGAGAAGAGGACGATAGAAAAAGGTACGGGAGGCAGGGCCCACGAGGGCGGAGGAGCTGTCAAAAATAAGGAATAGGACAGGAAACCAAGGAACAATTACAGAATACGTAAGAAAAAGAGGAAGGGAAGAAGAAAAAGAAATAGCAGAAAAAGCTGAAAAAGAAATACTGGAAAATTTCAGCAAAGAAAAAAGAGTGATAAGATCGCCGCTAAACAAGATAAAAAGAGAGGAAAAGAAAGAAGAAGGCATGGAGGCGGAAAGAATGCTGAAAGAGATTTTAGCGAAAATGGATGAACAAGAGAGAGAAAGAAAGAAGGATAAAGAAGAGATAATGAAAGAGATACACGACCTGAGGGAGGACTAGAGAAAGAGAGAACTGCTTTGGGAAGGGCAAAAAGCGAGTTTAGAAAATAGAATAAAACAGCTGGAGAAAAAAGTGGAGAACAGGGGAGGTGAAAAGGTAGAGAGCAGTGAATTAATGAAGAAGATGAAGGAGATGGAAAGAAACTCCGAATTAGCCGAAAGGAGAAGAAGGAAAAACAATATAATTATAAAAGGAATGAAAGTAGAAAATGGAGGTGAAAGAAAAGAGAAGATGGAGAAATTCCGTGAAGAAATCACCAAAAAGAAGGTGGAAGTGGACTAAGTGCAGGCAATTGGCCGAGGAGAATACAAAATGACGCTAGTCAGATTCAATAGATGGGAGGATAAAAAAGAAATAATGGCAAAGAGGAAGGAGATAGGAAAGGCAAGAAACATATTTATGGATGACGATCTGACGGCAACAGAGAGGCAGATACAAAAACATCTATGGAGTATAGTAAAAGCAGAGAGAGAAAAGGGGAAGAAAGCAACGGTAGGTTATCAAAGAATATGGATAGACAATTGCGAAAGGAAATGGAATGAAAGAACCGAAATGCTGGAAAGCAGAGATGTTTTTCGGAAAGAGTAGAGAAAAGAGAAGACAGGGAGAGGGAGAGAGAGGGAGTGAGAGAGGAGGGAGAAGAGGAAAATAAGGTGGAAAAAGAAAGAGGATTAAAGATATGCTTTTGGAACGTGGCTGGACTAACTAATAAATGTGAGGGAACATGGGATTATTTGGAGAATTTTGACGTGATAGGACTAGTAGAAACATGGATGGAAGAAGATAAATGGAGGAAGATTAAAAATAAATTGTCCGGTAAATTCATTTGGAATTGTGTACCAGCGAAAAGGGAGCACAGGAAAGGAAGAGCAAAGGGAGGGATAATAACAGCAGTCAACAAGAATTTGAAACTTATAGAGGTTAGGGAGATTAGCGACGAAGTGGTAGAAAGCAGATTAAAGTATAATGGAAACAAATGGAGAATAATCACGTTGTACAGCCAAAAGATGGCAGATACGATGGAAACACTAAGGGAGAAGGTACAAGAAGAGGACAAAGAATGGTTGCTAGTAAGAGGTGATTTTAACGCGAGGACGGGAAGCGGAGGAGGACCGATAAATGAGAAGGAAGAGAAAGAAAAGAGAAGTGAGACCAGAAAGTCGGTAGATAAAGTTGTAAATAGAGAGGGACGTATATTAATAGATAAAATAGAAGAAAGAGGATGGGCGATATTAAATGGGAGTTTCGGAAGGGAAGGGGGATGGACTTATATAGGAGACTTGGGATCATCGGTTATAGACTATGTCTTAGGGAATGACAGAGCAGGAGAAGAAATTAATATGGTTGAAGAAGGAATTAGAACGGAATCGGATCACGTCCCGCTGGAGGTGGAGTTGACAGGACCACGAGTGATGGAGACAGGGAGAAAGAAGAAAGAAATGGAATTAGAGAGAAGCGACTGGACAGAAGAAGGGAGGAAAGAATATCATGAGAAATGTGAAGGATGGTCGAGTACACAAATAGATACAGAGGATATCTGGAGGGAGATGAAAGAGAAAGTAAAGAGCGCTATCACGAAGCATAAGAAAAGGATAATACCATGGAGATTAGGAAGAAAAGAATGGTATAATAAAGAATGGAAGGAAAGGAAAAGAAGATTGAGGAGATTGATGAGAGACTGGAAGAAGGGAAGGATCGGAAAAAAAGAATATGTGAGGGAAAGAAAGGAGCACAAGGAATGGTGTAATGAGCAGAAGATGAGGCACGAAAGCGAGGAAGAAGAAAAGATAAGGAACATTAAAAACGAAGCGGAAGCTTGGAAGTATATAAATAAATACAGAAAAAAGAAAACTGAGGGGATAAGCGAGGAGATACAAATGGATGAGTGGAGAGACCACTTCATGGAAATGTTAGGAGGGACAAAGGAAAGAGTGGTGCTAGACATAGAAGAGGAGGAAAAAAAAGATGGCACGAGAGTGGAGGTAACAAAAGGAGTCGAAGAAATATCGAGGGAAGAGGTGATTGAAGTAATAAAGAAACTGAAGATGGGAAAGGCAACAGGAGAGGACGGGATTGAGAACGAGGCGTGGAGATTTATGCAAAAAGATGTAGGTGAAGAGTTCCTGAAGTTAATCAACAGAATGTGGAAAGGAGAGGGCATACCGGGAGATTGGAATAAAGGGATGATTAGTCCAATATATAAAAGAGGAGAGAGAAACGACCCAAAAAATTACCGAGGAGTTACTTTAATGAATACGGCGTACAAAATATATGCAAGTATCTTAAATGCGAGGTTTGAGAAGGAGGTGGAGGCCAAGTTAAGGGAAGTGCAATTCGGGTTTAGAAGGAACAGAGGAACGTTGGATGCAGTATACACGGTAAACTATGTAGCGAATAAGGAGCTGAGTAAGAAAAGTGGAAAGGTTTTTGCATTCTTGGTTGATCTTAAGGCAGCTTTCGATAAAGTGGATAGAAGGAAATTGAATAAAATAATGAGGAAGATAGGAATTGAAGATAACTTGAGACGAAGAATAATGGAGACATACAAAGAAACGAAAAATGTAGTGAAGATAAGAGATAAAAAGACAGAGGAATTTTGGACAAAAAAGGGACTAAGACAAGGATGCCCGTTGAGCCCGAACCTATTCAACTTATACATCATGGATTTAGAGGAAGGAATGGAAAAAGGACAAGCAGGAGGCCTGGTGATAGGGAAAAATTCTGGACAATATCATACGCAGATGACGTAGTGTTAATGGCGACGAGAGAGGCGGAATTGAAGGAAATGATGAGGAGGCTCAAGAGGTATTTGGAAGGGAAGGGTTTGAATTTGAGTCCAGAGAAATCAAAAATAATGGTGTTCGAGAAAGCTAGGGGAAGAAGGAAGAAAAGGGAATGGAAATGGGGAGAAGAAGACATAGAGGAGGTCAAAGAAATAAAGTATCTGGGATATATACTACAGAAGAATGGGGGAGCGGAGGATCATATAAAAGATAGGATGAAGAAGGCTACAATAGCGATGAAGAGGACATGGAGCATAGGAGAGAGAATATTTAAAGAAGATTTTAGAAGAAGGATGAAAATGTTCGAGGCACTGGTAGAAAGCGTGGCATTATACGGAGCTGAAATATGGGGGTGGCTATACGAAAGCAGATTAGATGTGATAAAAAGAAAGTATGTTAAATGGATTTTAGGATTGGATAGAAGAACCCCGAATTATGTAATATCAGAAGAAGCCAAAATAAAGGAAATAAAAGTGAGGGCAATAAGGAGAGCTGTGAGGTATGAGGAGAAGGCGAGAGTGTCAGGAAAGAAAATAGTTCAAGCATGTATAAAGGATCTAGAGAGGAGCAGACCAAGGAAAGAAGAAAGTAATTGGGAAAAGAAGAGAAGAGAACTGATAGAGAGGGTAGGAATGGAGAAGGAGCAGCTAAGGAGAGAAATGGAGGCGGGGGACCGGGAGGCGGTGGAGAATCTCGTAAAGAGAATAGAGGAAAAGGAGAAGGAGGAGAGACAGATAAAGATAAACGAGTCAAGGTACAATAGTAACTATAAAGAGATCTTAACAGAGGAGTTACCAAAGTATCTACTAGGAAAGAAGAAGAAAAAGGATAGAATGTTGATAGCCAGATACAGATGCGAGAGTGAGGTGAAAGGCAGTCAACATTGGAGAGAGGAGGAGGATAGAAGATGCAGAATATGCCAAAAAGAAGAGGAGAACATAGAACACATACTAAAAGAATGTGAAGCGACAAAAAGCGAGATACAGCTAAAAGAATTTTTAGGAGAGAAAGGAAAAGGACTAGAAGTAATGAAATGAATTGAAAAGGTTAGAAAAGAGGCGGAGAAAAGGGAGGGAAATGATAAGGAACGAGTAGGGAAGGGAGGGATCGAGAATGTATAAGGCTAAGGGCCAGGTCGGGATAGGAAGAGTGAAATGTACAGGGTTGGGTACGTCCCTTCAAAACGCCAATGTGATGGATAGATTCTATATGTTTGTAATGTATATAAGAGTTGACGGAGGTCATCCTAAGCCGCAAGGCAAGGATTAAAATAAATAAATTAATTAATTACGTATTACCACTTTTGTTAAGTAATATTAAAAGTACGGTTTTATAAAATATATGCAGCACCAAAACATTCGTCGCGTTGAATCAATCGCATCCGTAAAGTATAAATTTATTCCTAAAATATTAAACAGACAAAACAGAGATACGACGCGAGTCGCGTAACAACAGTTCTCTATCGCGTTTACGAAACATTTAAAAAAATATTTTCGTGTCGCACGTGTAAAATGTGTGGCAGAAACGTAAAAGAG
Organism: Temnothorax rugatulus; assembly: GCA_035220575.1. NCBI lineage: Eukaryota > Metazoa > Arthropoda > Insecta > Hymenoptera > Formicidae > Temnothorax > Temnothorax rugatulus. The sequence continues at coordinate 227,151 of JASTWL010000125.1, forward strand.
GAAAAGAAGTGAGCGTTCGACAAAACAAAGGTATTTTTCAGGCCGTAAAATCTCGAAAGAGACGCGGAACTTCTATTTCACACAATCGCCGATGCCTTTAAATCGTCTCGAAGTAAGTCATGAAACTGCAGAAAAGGAAAAAGAAGAGAAGCAGGAGAAAAACTAACGGCCTATTCCGTGGCTGTTGTATGTCTTTCTTTACGAACCTTTATATACCTTAACTTCCCGTTCCTCCTAAATTTTTTGCCTGCCACATTTCTGTTTAGCTATAAAAATACGAAGAGTTCACGAGAGAGTGAGGATGCAAACAAATTTACATTCTGTCTGAGAAAATATCAGTATCTCGAAACTGGAAATCACATTATTTTGCAGTTTAAAAGCAAATAGGAAACACATGACGTTGCCTAAAAAATTATTTCAGGTTTTGCACGATTATTTTCATTTTTTAAATCAATTTAAAGTTAATCTTTCTTTGATGAAAAAATATAATTTTCATAACTTAAAGAATAAAGGAATAAAAGTATAAAATGTTGTTCTTTATCTAATTTCCATAAAATATTAATAGAGTTTAAATTAAGCAAAATCAACTTCAATTTATCATACATCAAAGAACTTGTTATAAAAGCGTTTATTAACGATAGTAGAATGACTTACTGCGGCGATGCACTACTTCGAAATCACAAAATGATTAAGGTTGCCCCAGTTTCAGAAAATTGATGTATGTGCTTACAAGAAGTTATACACTTAAGAAGTCATATTTTCAAAAATGTAAGGAACTGTTTGAAAAACAGTTTTAAAGAATGTAACACACGATTTTTACGCTAATGGTATTCAATTTTTCTCTCGTTTAAAAAAAGTGTAAACGGGAAAATCTTATCCAAGCAGACAAATTCCACAAAAAGAATGAGTAAACCAACGGCTGAAAGCAGAAAATATAATCCGAGGGTGATTTCGAAAAAAAAAATAAAAAAAAAACAGCGCAATTTTTCCTTTACGATCCTTCTCGGTCGAGCAATTCCTATTTTGTGCTCGAAGTTTAAACAAAAGGAGAAGTGCGACAAGGGTATTGTAGATCGCAGGGGACCGCAGAGATTGCATGGTGATGAGGCGTTATGCTGTAAAGAAAAAAAAAGTGCAAAGTCGGCGCATCATAGCGCTAATGCCTGTCAATTTTCATATTCACCAACAAGATCAGATTAGCGAAATTTGACGCGCGCTTCACGAGGACAGTAAAGCGCCCTAATTCCAATGCTGAAATATACATTCCATCAGAAACTAACGATGCGATAGCTCCCCGATATTTCTTTGGATTAATAACTGCAATGAGTGCACTTTTCACGAAAAATACAAAATCATTAAGAAAAAAACCACCTTTAAAAAAAAATGTAAAAAAAGTCGCCAAGTGCACGTGCCGGTACGAGAAACTGTTGTACAATTGAAAATTGTTTTAATATATCTAATAAAAAATATAAAATAATTGTACACGGTAACATAAATGACCGGTAACATAGGGAGTGCGGAGCTGCTTTTTTTTAAATTGAAAACATAATATAATTCAGATATAAATTCTTGGTAAAGAAATGAGACTTGTTCTCACTCGTTATCATTGTAAATATCAGAACAATCGAACAAAACGGTCGAACGAAACCTAAATTTTGAAGTATATTCATTTCTTAATTAACGTTCACATATTGCGTGAATTTAACGTAATAAGAGTTATGACAAAGATCGGGTTTCTTTACTTTTACAGGAAGATTGCAAATAATAGAAATTATTATCCATAAAAATGATTCAGTTCAAAGTATCCGCACCAAGCGTCCGGGGTGCGTGTCCGTTCCGCTTCGGTAGGTGTGTTAGACCGTCGGTTGTGTGTCTCGGCGTTTCGTGAGTTACCCCCGCTGGGGTTACCTCCGATCATTATGTAACATAAATGGTATTGATTTCCATAAGAAGAATGTTTCGGTGAATAATAAGTGTTACTCAACATTTCATAACTCAAAAAAATGTTTTAATGTTTTTCCAAAAAAGTGTTGAAATCAGGAAATTGCGTCAAATAAAAAGAGAAAATATGATAAACGTTTTAAAAAATTAAACATTTTTAAACCCACCAGGTGGGATAATAGAAGATATTTAAATTTTAAATATATATAATATTCAATTAAAATTAAAAAATATTTAATGCAAAAAACTTGACGTTACTAAATCTCAGAATATAATAAAATAATGAAGACAAATAATAAACAACAAAGATAGATTGTATATTGCCAGTGATGATTAACCAACAAATTCATTACTAAACTTAACTGGTGACGAATATAAATCGTCCCTGACAAATTCGACCATTGGTTTTGGTCAGATTAATCGTCCTTTTTAAAAGGATCAAAACCCATGGTCGAAATATCTTGACGATTAATCTGACCAAAACCAATGGTCGAATTGTCAGGACGATGATTTATATTCGTCGCCAGTTAAGTCGATTTAATAAATTTGTTGGTTAAAACAAATAATGTTTTTAATTTAGATCTGAACACGACACAAACTTATCGTACACGCTTATCATATTTATTTATTTATTTATTTCGCCCATACCTGATCTAATTATGTATAATATTTGTATGTACAGTTCATTTACTCATTGTGGTATATTTAAATATTATTTCTAAAATTTGTTTCTAAAATTTGAGATAATGTGAAAAGTGAATTGTGTAACGTGCTCTAATTTAATTAAATATATGTAATTAAATAATGTAAAAATATCTTTAAAAAAGGAAAAACGTGAAAGAAATACTATATTTTTTACATATATTTCTCATTATGTCAATAGTAATAATTAAATTTATTAAATCATAAATATATTTAATGGTAAAAATGAGTAAAATTGTTGAAAAGAGCAATATTTCAAACAAACAATAACTATGTCTATAATAAATATTAAACAAAAATAACTTTACGTTCTTAGTGAGAAGCAGGATTTAGAATAAATACAAACAGAATAATCAGCAGCAGCATATTTTTAGAATTACTCTTTCCGGATATAGACAGAGTTATATAGACAAATTAATGTAGAAGTTCTAATTTATGCCAACTATAGGTTGATACATTGTAAATGTATGTGTGATTATAGTTGTATTATTAAAAGATCACAGAAAAGTCAAAATAACAAGACAAGAAGAAAATAAGAAATTTCTGTCACAATTATGTTAAATATATAAACATTTAAAATAAAGCTCTAATTTTTGCATATGTTTATAACGCGTAAAAGTTAGTACATGTGAGCAATTAAAAAAAGTTCTTTTGCAGTTCTTTAGCAATTAAATAATATTTTATATGACGACTCTTCTGTCTTATTCTCTTCTATTTTCGGAAATCGATCTAGACACCTATCATGGATATTTCGATACAATTTTTGACAAGTCATTTTCCATATTAATGACTTAGAAACATACATATTATGATGAAAAACACTTCTAATTGGAATTGTAAATATTATATAAGTGCTTTTATGAAAACCTGCATCTATTACATTTTTCTTTAGCAATTAATTGTTTTATCGCTATGTCTATTTTATATTTCGTAATATATTAATCAGTTAATTTTTGTATATATACTTACTTCTGGACTATCGCTATTTTGTCTGGACAGAATTGTACATGTTTTTCTAGATATCTAAAGTGTGCTACATATGAAATCTTCTCAGAATAACTTTTACATACAGCCTTATTTTTGTTGTTTATAACTAAGAAACGTGGCGATCGTAGCGCAAAAGGATGTGCGCTACTGCTCTGGTGAGCCGAAATTCCGAGTTCAAATCCAACTAAAAACACCGAGAGTATCTCGCCACGACAACCTCTCTGATGCATTTGGAGAGGGAACTGACCCCTCCAAGTTAGGGGCGTTGGGCAGTAGGCTAGTATCCTACTCCCAGAAAACAAAATCTTGTCTCGGAACTTCAAAAATTCTGAGGAGGCTCGATAAACTCAGAATACGTTTTATTCATAAACAAATAGAGATTTCTATCCATAACATACAGATATGAACCAATAATAAAAAATATCCATTCTATCATTTCTGATAAATTTCTATTGTATTTTCCACTTTTGGATCATATGATTTAAATTATTATATGATCCAAAAAGTGTAAAATACGATAGAGAAATTTATTGGTAATGTTAAAATGGATACCTATTTTTTTATTGTATTATCTATTAAATAAAAAATGTTATGTTGGAATTATTTCCAGCAATATATTTATCAATGTTTGAATTTAGTACTTACATCCGTAATTTAAATTGTTTATATTTTGTGCATATAATCAGAAAAATCTAGCTCAAACTTGTTTGATATTATACTGAATAAATTACAAAATAAATATACTAAATTATACAAAATATTTGGTTTTAATTTAATCGCAAAACACAAAATTGTTATAATTAATTTAAAGGCAATGACTTGTTAGGCACATATTTTTTTATCGGAAACAAGAATTAAATCGTAAATACATATTATTGTCACAATATAAATAAAATTATAAAAAGCGATTAAATTAAACAAATAATAACAGTTTATATTACCTAATGCATGATTATTTATAAAATTATATGTTTGTTTGAGATAGTTAAGTCATTTTTTTATATTTCAGAATAACAATTTCAGTACTCTGTGGTTTGTATGTATTTACCATTCGTAAAAAACTATATTTAATAAACTAGAAACATAGCAAATTGCACAAATAGATAAAAAAGTACTTCGTAAGGATTTCTCTTCACCGGCGAGGAAGGGAAATAAATTCTTCCTGCATGAATTTTCCTCGCTGATAAATGTTATCTCATAAAAAACTTTGCCAGTTTTGCGAGCATAAAAAAGATTTAATAAAAAACGACAGAAAAGAAAAATATCGTCAATCGCCAGTATGTAAAAAAATTAATTAAGCAAGCTATTTCAAGAACCAACCGAAAGATTTACGATAATTAATTCCATTACATTTCTTATTAAATACATTCTTCTGTAAACCGACATTAAAGTAGGAAATGTTCTTAAACGCAGAGAAAGTTTTGCAACTTACGTAATTTATGCATTAAGAAAGTTGTAAATCAATGAAATTTGTCAAATAAAAATATGTCAATGTGTGATAACAAATTAAATATACAAATTATACATTTGTAATTTTAAAAACATAACAAAAAAGTAATAAAAATATGTGAAAAAATCATCACATTTATTCTTATTCATACATATATTTGAAAATACTAAAAATATTGGAAATTATAAAAAGTCATCTATGAATATGAAGTAAAATATTCGAAACAAAATTAGCGCAGGAAAGCCATCGTTAAAATGCTGGCATATTCCTAAAAGCGTCCAACCATCTCTTTGAAAGCAAGACAGCCATACATAACCACAAGAAGCAAATTGCACACTAAATATAAGTAGTATATATATGCACAGCCTCATAAATATCGATGAGATTCCAAGGGATGCAAAAACCCCTAAATAAGCGCAGCGAGCAGAGAGGATTCTTTTTTTTTTCGAGGGTGAAAGCGGACACCGAGGAAGCCAATCCAGAGATTGATCACTCTTAAAAGCATTATCGAGCACTGCGAGGGATGGGGTTAGCTGAGGGAATCCTGATACGTTCTTCACGTCACGGCAGAGCACGGAGGGAAGCGCGCGAATCCAGACACTTGATGCATCACACATAAACTCTACCACATATACGTATGATATCTTATCAGCCTCATCGTCATCAGCATTATCATTATCATCGTTTTTTTTTTTACAATTGTCGGTCAAACATGGTTTCTTTACCTTTTTCCGCACCTGTATACGGTCGCCGTATATGAGCACCACTCTGTCCTTGCTCTCGTTCGAGGTAAGTTGATAGGACAGGCTCTGATTGACATGATTTTTTCAATCGATCGATCAGGCATTAATGTCGTTATCCATCACGTTATTCGTCGCCACAAATTTCGTATATTTTTTTTGTTGTTTTTTTTTTTTCATGATCGTCGAAGTTTTCGTCGTCGTCGTTGTCATCGATGGCGGCGATTTCGCCCACCGTGTTCCGGAGGACGATGATGAAGAGGATGATGAAGGATGATGAGGCAGCGCGCCGATCGTTGTCGACGTACGGGTCCAAACGGCAGCGTCATGATCCGTCGTCGTGTTGTCGTCGTCGCCGTCGTCGTCGTCGTCGTCGACGTCGTAGGGGGTCGGTGATGGCACGGAAATGATGAAATAGAAGAATTTGATTGATTGACTTTGTGGATTTCGCGCGACTGTGTGTGTCTTTGCTTGTGTTATTTGTGGGTTTTTTTTGCGGTTAATTTTCTTAGATCGCGAACGATCGGCGAGGTCGAGAGAGATACAGATATACGTATTTTTTTATTTTCGCTCTATATATATGATATATATCTCTCTTATACTGTTTCTCTCCCTCTTATTCAATTTCTCGCCCGATTACTCGTACGTATCCGCCGCTTCCTTTCTCTCTCGTTCTCTCTCCCTTCTCTCTCGATGTCGGAGAGAAAAAAATGTATTTATATATACATAAATCTTTTACCTTCACTTTGGTTGAACTCTAAATTGCATCTGCTTTACGTCGAGCGTGTCTCAGTTCTCGTTCGCAAAACTCCGAATTTCTAGCGCGTTTTACACATACTTATACTGTTTTGCCGACACGCATGCATCCTCTAATGCACTTCTCGACAGTTTACTGTAATCGCTCATGCGTCGTGCGACACACAGCGGTGTCGTGTTTTCACTTATTACTTTTTTGTATTCGCTATGTAATTTTTTTTTTGTTTTCTTTGTTCGGTCCGGTTCGGTTTTTACGGTGTCGTTTTTACAGTGCGCGAGGGGAGACTTTTTCAGAACGAGGCCTCGACGAGGTAAGTGCCATCCATGGCGACCCCCGTCTGCCCACCCTGGGCCCCGGACACTTGGGCCCTTGTAGCCGGGATGTACTGACTGTACGCCTGCTGAAATCCACAACCACAAGCACACACTACATTGTTGCACGCTAGGTACGCCTATGCTAATGCTTTTCTACGGACCTCCTCCTAAACTTTCATACTACTCGCGCGATCGATGTATGTGTGTGTGTGTGGATGGATGTGGAAATGAAGCACTAATAGAGATCTACCGCGCCATTGTTCTTTTCTACAACGCTACGCCTTTGAAATTGCTGTTACTCGTTAGTCTTTCATACGAGTAACTTTTAATTAGTCAAAAAGCAATGACACTCTTTAGTACGTTGAATTAATTCATAATACTGTTATCGCATACTATTACACGTGATGCCTTCGATTTGTTCATTTTAATTGTTATTTCCTGGTAAAATGCATTTTTAATGTGGTTTTCCTAATTAGCAGCAAATAATTGCAAGTATATCATTTAAAGCTTATTTTTACTTGAGATGGAAAACTCTATCTTTCGCTCATAATGCTAGGAAAATTTTCTCCTATACTTATCGCAATTTCTGTTTCCTAATTAACAATTTCCTAGTAGTAATACGGAGCATAAACTGCATTGAACTAACTTATACTTATTTAAATAAATCACGATATACGTATTTTATAAACTCATCAGTATATACGCAAGCAGTGATAATTTAATATTTCACGATCCCCTCGTTTTCCTTGCTCAACCTTTCGAACGCGCGTATAATAAAATCCGATTTCAGCGATTTTCGAAGGAATATATACCGTACTACTGACCGTAAAAACCGATGAGCTTCATGGCGTTTCGACCGATCCAATAACCTCGGGGGGGAAAGCCTGCAAATTGACGAAGTGACGCGCATACTGCGCGCATCACCGACGAAAACGAATTAACTCACAAACGTCGATGCGTCACATTCCCTCGAACATCAAACAATTCGAATGCACGCGCGAAGGCGCGCGTGCGACGATTTCGAGCGAATCCGCGCTCGCGCTTTCCGCGCGCGGGAATCGGCGAAGCGGAAAACTAATGAGCCCCCGCGGGTAATGCAATTTTCGGCGCAATTATTTCCCGTCAAATTGTTACCGCGATAACGAGTGTTCCAAGCGCGAGAGAATAAGATCACACGTTCGCACACGTTTTCTCGATAATTTTCGGGAAATTAGATTTTACTGCGAAACTCGAGAATCGAGATTGTCTATGGAAGAACTATAAGAAACATTAATTAATAATTACGCATATATAAATTAATACACACATTTATATAAAGTGCTCTGGAAATCAGAAAAGTGCATGTTTCGAACGATACACCTTTTGTGCCACCAACGACGAAAATACGAAAACGGCCAACGATAGATAAAACGAAGTCGGGAATTAAAGAGAGAGACGATCTGTACATTATTAGTTCTTACCTTACAGGAAGAAACTCTCTACAGGACATTTCACAAATGTATCGACATGTTCATGATACAAGATACACAAACAATCGTATTAGATATATATACACATGTCAATTGTTGTCTGCTTCACCAAACATGGTTTGACTTTCAACGAATTAATCGCGCTTGGAGAAAACAATCACGATGCACATTAGCAATTATTTTTGAAATGCATTACACATTTTAGGAGAATAGTTTCCAATATTTACGGAATTATTAAATGTTTCCAAAACGTAACAATAACAGTAACTGGAAACATGAATGTTGCACATACAGAGAAACAAGTTTACATTGGAAAACATTTGTTAGAAACAAAGCCGTTGCGCTCATAAGAAAAAAAGAATAAGGTACAATTTAGTTGGTGTTTATCCAAACGTCACCAGTGTCTTTTTTTCGAAAAAGATTTCAAGTGTATTTTTTGTAAATTTTGACACTACTAGTTCCACGTCGCGACGATGATCGGGATGACCGCTGACAATTTGCGTCATGCGAACTTTCCGTGACGATCAATCGAGACAATCGTAACGTGGTGCTCCCGGTAGCGTTTACAGCCGATCAGCGTACCTGTTGGACACCAATTAATCAATGCGAATTGACGGCGAAATCGTAACTCGGACAGACGCGGCGGAGAATCTTTACCAAGTTATTAACGAAGTGGGAAGCGCTCGATTTCCACATCGATTAATCATCCGGCCCGGCTGTAATCGACGCGGCTCGACGCGGATAACGAATAATACGCAATTAATCTTGCTCACTGTGACGGGATAAGATTTCGGACCGGAAAGAAGCGGTTGATATAGACGATATAGAGTATATACATATACATCAGTAGTTATATACACAAGGCGATTGTACAGAATGTCGCAAAATCTGTGTTAGCCGAGCGAGAAAGCGGTCGATTTTTGCAAAAAAAATAAACCGAGACTACGATGATGAATTAATCGTTTAAATAATAAACTGCAGGAAGTATAGTGTATCATGGAAAACATTCTCTAGATGTATAAAATTAGTGTGCGTGAATGATTAAGTTCGAAAAATTTCTGACGCATGAAAAGATAATTGGAGGCGCAAAATTAAAAAGAAAATTAACACGTTGTAATAAAAAAAAAAAAATGTTTCTTAAAAATATTTGCAACTTTGCGACGATCTGTATAACCGGTATATATTATGTCTAATGCAATCTCTAATATACTTGTAGCTGGAAATACTCGAGATAGAAATGGAGCGAAATTTAACGCGCATATAAATATACGATCTTTGACGCGGTTTATGCGAAGTAATAACAATTCTGTGATTGGACATGCAATTATACGGCCAGAGATATTTGGTACGATGTTATGTACAGGCTAGCGACTGCTCGCATGACAACGTGAGTAAATTCGGGACCGTAATCATACATTACGCGCTTTACATGTGTTGCATATAAATTAAGTGACATGTAATTGGTACGTTGGGGAAGAAATTCGGCACGCTCGAGCGAGTATTTTCAACCGAACGGATCTAACGGCGCCTCCCGTAATTTCGACGCAGCTTCAAATAATAAGATAGCACTTGAATTAATTAATCTCGTGACAGATGCCAATCAAGACAAAGTCATTCTTACTAGAATGAGTCAATATAGCTTATAAAATTAACTAATAATATCAAAATGATTTACAACAATGAGCATTTTAATCCTACACTTTATATTCTGATTTATGAAATATTATTAATGTATCTTAATTTATAATTTTTCACACTTTCAGTTTTCTAAATTCCTGAGCATAATTATTTTATTTTAAAAATTTCAAAATATTATAATTTAAATTTCTCAAGTCTAATCAAATCAACATTTAATTGTATCTTTTTATTTATTCCATATTAATTCTCTATATCTCTTTATTTATTCTATTGGTCTTCGTCGATCTGTGTCAATTTATTTAGAGCTCTAGGTTTTCAGGATGCTAAATATACAAAATTCTTTCAATAAATTTCAAATTTAACATGTATCATGTGTCACGTTGCATATATTATTAAAAAATATATATATACATATATAGAAACGTCATTTTCAAATCATTGAAGTTTTCGAGTAAAGTACGATATTGAATTAAAAATACTCAATCGAGCGCGCTAAGTACTTTCGTCACACGGTTAACAATTAATAGTAATAGAGTCTGCCGGGGGATGAAGATAAAAAAGGCGGTGCTCGTTACTGGGTCGACGACGAGTAGTGGATTGACGGAGCTTTTTAGAACGTACACTTAAGATTCAATTTTGTCTTGCCTGGCTGATCTGAAGTGGGTGCTCCACTACAGGCTCCCGCTGTTCCTTCGGCTATGCATTATTCATAAAAGCAACTCGTGTTACATTATAGCGTGCATAATGCGCCGGTTAATCCGACGCGACGTCATCGCCGACGTCCGCGCGCGATGTCCTAATGACTTTTTATACGGTACGGAAGTGGAAAATTATAAATATTAATGCGCGGACCTCTCGTGATACGATCTATTAACTTCCGAATGTCTTCATAAAAAGCGATAAGTCGCCCCCGCGGCTGATCGTGATTAATTGCGCGGATTAAGGGATCGGAAACCCATTACGCGTTGATGACGATACCGTTACCGATATTACAACGTCACGATAAAACGTCACTGACGTTGAAGACCGGCAAATCTGCCGCGTCGAACTTTTTGCCGACTTTTCTCGAGGTTCTTCACTTTTCGGTCCGAGGAGACCGGTGATGTGTTTGTACGCGACGAACTTTCGCGAGAGAAGCTTAATTGAATTCCCATGTCCGCGAACACAAGAAATTTTCATGAAGATCTGGATTCGCTTCAGATGAAATCCCCCCCCCCCCCCCTTTTGAACTGTATAAAAAGTTTTGAAAATTCAAATCTTCAAAAGTTGAGCCTTCCTTTTATTATAAATGACTTGTTTTCTACAGAGTCTCTTTAAATTTTATTACTATTTTTCAAATTGATCTCTTTAGGCTCGTTTATATTTCAATTAATGGCATTTAAAAAAATATGTAAAATTATATGAAAAATTATATAATTTATTTCCACTCATTCATATAATATTACATACTCTTTTACATGGTAATATAAAGTGTCAAAAAAGTAAATAATAATATGTTACTATTTTAATTAAAAAATTAAAACAAAAAATTGCGTAATTAATAAACGTTGTTAACAATAATATTTTATTTATTATGTTTTTATGATCTCTATTTACGCTTTGGAGAGGCCACGAAACATCATAGTTTTCATGTAAAAGATTTAAAAAAATGTATATGTCAAAGAGTTTCAAATCCTTTGCGTCAATTACATAAGCGTACATTAAAAATTAAAACAATTATAAATTTATTGTATTTTTAAACGTGATATTTCTGGCACTCAGAAAATTATAAGAGTTTCTAATAAATTCTACTTTGTTCTATATATAACATAGCATTACTACCTAAAGAGAAAGAATAATTAAATAAAGCCCTCTACATTTTCAAATATTCTAAAATCGCATAAATATAATTCCCAAAAATAGCTTTAAAAAATGTTCAACCGTATCAATAACATCTCTTTCGAATTAAGATTGTAACAATATATCAACATTTTATATGACTTAATGATTTATGGACTCACATGCAACTTTCTACATGCTTATGTATAACGCCTCGTGTGGCACGTGTAAGACCAATTTGCGTTGCAAAGCACTCGTGTAAAGACACGAGGCCGCGTCTTTCGAATCTTACACTCCTTCGTTATGTATATACCCATATGCTGAATGACGCCTACCGAGTTTAAATTTGTTATAGCGCTTTGAGCATTTTAAACAGCAACATTCATAAAAGATGTAGAATAACTGAAACTTTTTACGTCAAAAGACGTTTCTCTCAAGTACTAGTTGTATAATAGCTCTATTTAAAGCTAACATATATTGTGTTTTGCGGATGACGTGTACTTAACTCCAATGCATATGTGCTATGCAATTCTTCCAACATTTATTACAACTGTTGGCAAATCAAAAAGGTAATCAACCCTTTACAAAAGAAGACAGCTGAGATATAGTAATAGGTTGAGATCTCAAGATATGTTTTCTAATTTTCAGAAAACGACGATAAAAGAATAAAAATAGAATGATAAAAGAACGATATAAGAATAAAAGTATCTTTTGAAAGATGGAGCTTTTTATACAAATTGTTGCTGCGAGTTTTCAAAATCTATTAAGTAGTATCTCTTCATACATTTTATGCAATAACATTTTTTATATCTGAAAATCATCAGAACTATTTTAATAATGATTTCTTCTACTTTTTAACATCTTCCTATAACAACATTAGTTTCGACAATCAGCTGTTTTAATTTAAAAAAAATTAAATTTTAACTTAAGATACTATCAAAACAAATTATGGTTTTTCTTTATGCAACGACTAATGTTTAACTATAATTTCTATTCTTAAAACCATCAAATTATGTATGTACATACTTCTGAAAATCAAAGCTTCACGTAAACCAAAATAATATAGAATGCATTTCGTTGCTAACCATTTGTTATTGCCCGTAATCACGTAAAGCTCAATGTAAATGACACAGGTCGGAATTACGGAATCGATATTTTACGTCGCGCAACGGAGCGCATTTCTCATAGCGGACAGCCAAGGCATAATGCGGCTGCTTATTGTTGCCGTTAATAGACTCGGATGCGGTTAATTATCAACCTGATTGCTGTCCGTCTTGATTAATCGCCTCAAAGTACATAAGAACAGTAGAAGGTTATATTAATGCCTTGAAACGCGCGTATAGACACAGAGAATGCTCAATATCATTCTAATTCTACTGTAAAGAAATATTACCGACACAGACCGGATATCAATTTCAATACAAGATCGACATATTTATATAGATTGTCCTAAAGAATGCATATACTACAAATTATTTAAAGGAGATTTCTCTTTAGCAAATTTTATTGTCAACGTTGTATATCATGTAGAATCTCGAATTTAGATTTTTGGCTTGGTGAATTAAAAGTCGCAATATTTAACAAATAGGATTTTTTTGTCCTGCATTTCTTTTCTCTTTTATACATCTCTTGCTCTTCGATTAATTAGAAAGAATAATATACATAATAGACACCATTAAAAATAAAAATGTGTGAAAACGCAACATTGATATTTTAACAATATTCAAAAAGATGCAAATATGAAAATATGCCAAGTGTCGATTTTGATCGGACGATTTTATGCGCGACGGATTTCTTCGGGAGAATCAACATCGAGCCAAACAAAAAGCCGGTGAAGATGGAACGACTGGTATTAGAGAAAAGCTCGAATAAAACGAAGCTTAATGAGTTCACGAATTAGCAAGGCCGTCTGTCGTTTGTGTATTCCTTATCCTGTCATTCCTTTCATCTCAGTCTTTTGCCCCTCGAACGTACACAGAGGATCAACAAGAGTTTTCGTAACTAGCGGAGAGTCGGTTGATCGAAAGGGCTTCGCCCTAATTGAAACGCTACCGCGGTCCGAACGAAAGAAAACGAATATCACTCGGCCGATTCTAACGGATGAATTATTCACGTGCCGCGCTCGCATGACCGGAAACTGCCTCCGGAATCTCCTGGACTTTTCACGAGCGATTAAATTGACGGTGCTCGACGGAACGAAGCGAACATTCTGCTATTTAATTAATATAACATATATCGGACCACTGAAAGAAACGATTGGAACCTTTGTCCGGCAAATCTAATTTCGATCCTTCCTGCTGATTTAATCTACAACTAGATTAACAGTTATTACTCTTTGATATAGTAACCTAGAGCTTATAGTATTAGGATACACAATTCTTGAAAGATTTCTTTTCTTTGAGCTTTCTATCTCACAAATTAAATGAATCGCAACGCGCTATTCGTATTCATATTCATTAAAGTAATGCGTATAAAAGATAGGGAAATAAGTCCCCTCTATTTGTTACATTTAAATTTACACGGGCATCGTATAAAATTACAACGTTATGTCCGTCTATATACCGGACAGAAAAAGGGAAATAGATAAAGAGGCTAATGTCGTTTGCATTCTAAATTAGAACGCAACATTAATTAATTGGACCATTCTCTGTCCGCCAACGCTATCACACGTAAAGCAATTTCCTTAACATCGAAACTAGTCGCCGCGCGGCTATTGAATCGTCATCCCTGACATTACCGCGATTAAAATTAATTTGTCGATCAGAGTTGTACACGTGCGTTTCATGACACGACGTGCATTCGCGATGTATCTCCGCAGTATAGGTGGTCACGTGCGGGCGTTTGTACCAACCGATCGATCATCGTTTTGCAACATGGGTATGCCACTTGCCATTCAGCATGTACAAACTGCACGCCGCGTACAGATATGCCAAGCCGCACACGCGACTTGTACGTAGCATGTGTGCGATTGCTGACTGTATAAATAATCGCGTTCGCCGTATTAATCTCGTCGAGGTATATCGAGAGCGGATAAATCCCTCGAACGCTCAAAATGCGTTGCCCGCCAACGTTTCAATTGCTCGATTCTGCGTTCGGAATCCGTATTGGCATGGCTGAAAACCGAGAATCGTGCGCCTGTGTGTGCAAGCGTGTAATGTGATGCTGATAATGAATGATAAAAGAGAAAGAGAAAATTATAACGCGTCGTACGTTAATGAATGGTTTTATTGTCAATGAATTAAGACCGGCGTTGTTTCGGCGTTCGGCGTTCGGCTTCGCGTGCCCCTTGGTATGCATACTCTCCGTCATTCTTGCATATAAATTCAATCTCTAATTATACACGCCGCGCATCGCGTGACGCATTCGAGGAGACTAAAAATATATTTCTATAATAAAGGCATGATCGGGAGAATGATACCTTTGTGCAAAATATACGCATTAGAGTGCATCTCATTTCCTAAGTCGATGCTATTTTCTGACTGAAAATTGATCCCTCCGCTTTACCTTGACAAGAAGTTTTCTTCATAAAATATGGCAAATAAATTGACATAACGGAAGGAGTGTAAATTCTGAAATGCGCATAATTAAAATCCAACTAATTGCTCATGTTAATTACATGAAGTTTCAACTTTAACGTATGTTAAGTAGACAATTTAGCATTACAAATTCTTAATTTTAATGTATATTAATTTATTGCTTCGTTCATTAATCATGGATCGTAAAAAACGCAGATTTACTTGATCGAAAAATTGGTTTTTCAAAGGGCACATCTATATATTTATATGATAGATTAATTCACCCATTTTTATGTATTGATGATAGTTGCGATGTGAATGCCGCTTTACGAAAAAATATAGAAGAACGATCGAACCTACTTTCTCTATCCTAGCGTTATACATCACGTGGCATAACGCTAAGGTCAGGGCCGTTGTATCAACTCGAAGTCGATAATTGTGCAAGGATGACCACACACGCGGTTATATACAGCGACTTGTAAAAACTCGTGCAAACTAGCGCATACGGACAGCGATTTTCTTGTCAAACGTTTATTTTTGGCCCGCTGCCCGACTAGCATTTTCCACCATTTTTTTTTTCACACTGATAATTACCCGTCATAATTAGCGCTATCGATTCCTATCCCTTTCCCAACTCAATAACTAGCTTATATCCCGTTACCGCGCTATACATGATATTAGCGATCGTTAATAACCGTTTATTGAATTTAAAAAGTTTATAAAAAGGAAACACACAAAAATAACACCTATCAGTCGTCAAATATTGATATCCCTTAATATTAAATATCTCTTTCTTTGATGTCTAAATAGCGCTGTCAATAGATAATAATCGTATGTTACAAATTGCGCTCGAAAATATTTTTAATATGTCATAGTTTTTATATCTTGCATAAAAAAAACTCATGCAAATATAAATATCATAGTATTTTATTTTACGTATAATCCATACGCATTACGCGCGCGCGAACGTGTGTATATTTAAAAATAAACAAAACAAAGTCACCACTCTCTTTCACATTGCACTTTACTGAAAAAAAAAAAAAAAACTGTTATAAAATATTTCTCAATGCCGCAAACATTTTCATGTTCGTTCTGGCTCTGATTACAGTCTTTATACAAAAAAAATGTGTTATTTATATTTGCCTAAAAAAGAGTCATGTGAGGAATGAAGGAGTTTATTAAAAAATCTCAGTTTCTTTATTTCCTTGATTCTTTGTTGATTTGATTTCATCATGTCACGCTTAGGCCGCGATACGTGGGGGAAAAAATAATCACATTATCGAGAGTAACAGACCGTTTTCTGGAATGTGGCAAGTATTTCGTAGCTAAAATGTAACAAGGGCCGATCGAAAACTTCGACACAGCGCATGAATATTATCAATACAACCGTTCTCTCGCAAATCAATTTTAATCTAATGTAAAATCTCATAGGTATAAAAAGATGTAACTCTCAAAATAGCAAAGTACGACATTTGGCGGAAAGAAACTTTAGAAAATAGTAATACCAGATGTGACAATATTTTCAATCAAATACACGACAACAAGTTGAGATAAATATTTGTATATTCTCCAGGAAATCATGTTACGTCTCATTTTTATTTTCTCCTGACAATCACACGCTGGTTCGCGATCAACCCTTAATCGCCACGTATAATCGATTGCATGACGAATGAATGACGTCGATATGGATCTCCGTGGAAAAAAAATAAACAAATAAAGGACGCGCGACCGTATTTCCCCGTGAACCGATCACAATGGGAAAACTATGTCAGACTGGCGTGCGTCACCCAGATTGGGAAACGATCGGAAATCTATTCGAAATGAAAAGATACCCAAGTAATCCGATTAATCGATAACGTCGCAATTAAATTCCTTACAACAAGACGATAGCAACAATCCGTATGATCAGCTTGAAGAAATAATATAGTTACAGATGTTTAGAATTTCAGTATTACATCTGCTTTCGTTTTAATCAATTGAAATTTGAAGGAAAAAAAGAAATTAAAACGATACCATCGAGAGAGATTGTCACCACAGTTAATAATTTTTAATTTCTGCTGCGGAATAAAACAATAATTATGAGACAATAAGACGGAAAAAAAGTTATTCCAATTGGATAATATTACAACTATGAACTTGCAAATTGCTATTTCCCCGCTGCGAAGGAAGATTGCGAATTGCGAATGAGAGAAATTAAAGTCGCACGAAAGTAGAAATCTCAAAACTTTTTTCGTTTGATCTTCAACGCAAGCCAGTTTTCGACGAGTCCATGAAACGACTTGCATTAATGAATTATTATATATATGTACATCTCTCGCACCGTGCGAGCTCCTACATTGTCATCGGTTGCATTATCGCTGTCGGTCGATAATTAATCGTAATAATTCGAACGCTTCTTTGTTATCGTCGAGCCAACAAGGGAAGAGTTCGTTTCATCTTAAAGCTAGTTTAGGGCAGAAAAATCTCACACTATTGATCAACCCTTTTGCCACCTCTGGGGGATTTTAATCTCGAAACTTCGTTCCTTTACTCGTGACGAATATCGCCACGTTGATAAGGAAAAGTTTCGGAATTCTTCGCGCGATTTTCCGCCACTTTCAGAATTTAAGCTGATTATCTCGGCAATAATTACGTCACTGCCGAAATATTGCTCGTGATATCACCAATTCGCGATTTCCAGTTTTTAACAGCGATCACTAGCGTCACGTAGATTCTAAATCGAAATGCGAAACTGTTTGTGAAATTCTTATCTTAAGATTTAAATATAAACCGTCCACATCGAAGAAACTATTAAAATGCAAGGATCTTAACATTAATCGCCTCAAAGCCTGTAAATTTGTCATTACGATTTACCTTCATACGAATGCATGATATATTTCTAATTAAATTCCTATGTTAAAGCCAATTTAGATGTAAATGTAGTACGCAAATTTTCTAGAAAATTATCGAAATTTCTGTAAATTCTTAATTATTGTTTATAATTACGAATATGAAGATTCGAAGATCACTTTGCGCGTAGCTCCTTCTTATTTAGGTTTTAATTAAATATATAATTTACAGCTTAGCGAATTTGCTTCGCGTTTCGATCAAGCTGAAATACGTTACACTAGCGCGCTCGCAAAAATAGCAATTATGATTTCTATGAATAATAAAATACGAGCTGGATTTGTCTCCGGCATATCGATTGGCTGCTCGTTCGTGAATCGGCCACACCGGGTCGGGTTTGCGGTTGAACTTTCGGCGGCGCGGCGTACTCGCGGATAGGCGGAGAGTTCGGTTAGATTTTAATGGAACGGGGATAGATCGAGTTACGGGTTATTAATACGAGCGATTATCAGATGAGAGCACAGGACGGGCGCGAGCTCGGGGCAGGGACTCGATGCGATATATGTCAAGTTAATCTAAAAATGGAAGACATGGGACACGAGGCTGCGGAGAGATACGCTCCCCGTGAGAGATGGGAGTCGACAGTATCGCTGGAAGACGGGTCGATTCTATCGGATCTGGATCCCCTATGGATCTAACTGTATAAGCACAACGACGCGCAACCCTCGTAATTCTAGCTCTTCTTTCGTTCATTTCTCGATTTGCTTGCAATTTAATTACGTATATCTAATAATTATTAATTCTATTTCATTATAATTATTAATAATTATTAATTAATAATCATATCATTCATAAAATTCACAAACAAATGTAGCTTTAAAAAGAAGCAAATAAAAGTTTAATTTAACAGATTTGAAACTTGTGATATTGTTACTTCATCTAAAATATAAAATACACGTAAGAATAGTTATAATTGTTGCAATTAAATATAAATTCAATAAAAACTTAATTAGGAATAACAAAATTAATAAAGTCTTTTTGTTGAAATTATAAAATACAGGTTGCGTGTCATTGACTTGCGATATGATCGAGAGAAAAAGAGCGACTCGCTCAAGTTCTATATCAGTGCAAGGCAAAGGCATCCTATAAATCGAGATCTTTCATGGATCTACAATATAAGAAAAACAAAAGAGCACTTCACTAAACTTTCATGAAAATTAGATGATTTCAATGGAAGACAATATTTCAGATGAAGGATAATACTATTCCACCGACAATATGATCGATATGAAAGGAGTAATGATTTAAGGAAGAAGAAGAAAAAGAGGAAATACGATAAAAAATATTTTGTGATGAAACGGTCGCAATTAAAGAATCGTTTCTACTTTTTAAACATAAAAGTTACCAGCTATTTTAAAAAGCGTAAATAAATCTTGAAAAATTTTTAAAACATAAACCTTAAAAAATTTAAAATTAACCTAAATCAAGTCACATTAATGTAATAAAAATTAGGTCTTAATAATTCTTGAAATGAAATATTGTAAGTAGCCTAATTGTCAAAATTGTTCTCATTCGGAATCGCCATTAGTATTTCACGAGCGTAATAAGGATTTAAAACTTATTCGTAAATTACGGTGTGGATTAACCGACGACTAGAAGGATGAGAAGGAAAGGATAAAACGGCAGTCGAGTAGAGTCGCAAAAAATGAAAGCCAAGATAACAGAGGCATTTGTTAATGGAATTTCAACGATGTTTCGTACTCGATCTATCGGTCGAACGGGTTGATGAATGGCTGTTCATCACTTTTCATGTTTTTCATTTTTCTTCGTTAATACTGACCTTGGTTACATGAAGATCGATTTGTATGTAAATTTATGTCGACCGTTACTATCAATATGCGTTGAATGATACGACTTTACCTTTGAAATTTGTCTCGGCTTTGATCTTTGATGCGAGAAAAGCGAAAGTTTCTTCTCAAATATGGAAAAATATGTCGATCCTTCGGAAATCCCATTTATGCCATCGAGAGATATAGCAATAATTCCGCAATAAGATATTCAATGTAAATATTCAATATATAATTCTACAACTCAATGATATATTTAGATACCAACCAATGACATGATATATTATTAGAAATATGGGAATTAATCATACTTCATTTATAAACATTATCAATATGTATTTATTACTATAAATATAGTGATAAAATTTTGCAGATAACAAGACAATGTATTGAAATTTTAAAATAGCTATTATCTCTTCCCGCAATTCTCGGAAAAAATGTTCCAGAAAAACGCACGTGACTCTGTGAGTTTTCTTCAAAGTACCAATATGATCCAGCGAGACGACTTTATTTCCTTCGCGCGGCACTCGAAACTATCACTCACAATCAGAGTGATGAAACGAAAACAGATAACGTCGGAAAAAGTCGAAGGAATAACGAAGGGAGACAGACACGTGGCCGTTTTATTCATCTTATCAGATACTCGAGACGATCAAGACTTAAGAATCGCGAAGCTCGCCGAGAATGAAAACAAAAATATATCTGAGAAAATTGAAACCTGCCGGAAAATGTAATTGCGTTTTCTTCAATGTGATAGACCCGACCGTGATAATTTCCTTGAAGGCAAATTTTTCTATATAAATCATATTCGACATAATAAGCGAAAAGAAACAATAAAACAAATATTGTTTGTGTTATAAATTAAGTAAATTCAAGAATTGTATAAAGAGGAAGACGTTAAAGCAATTATGAAGAAGAATACAGTACAGACAAAATAAATATTATCGAAAAAATATCGACATATAAAACTATTGTAATTTAATTTAATTTATTTCTTCTCGTTCTTAAGTAATGTTACATGGAGCCCGATTAATATAAATAATATCAAGAAATGGAAGAATAAATTACGAGGAGAGTAAAAAGTTCAGTGCACTTGCCATTACTCTATCTTTATAATTATGACATCGATTTAGAATTTGATAAAGGGATAGCAACTACTATGAGATAACGTCTTTTCTTCCGGGGATGCCTAGTTACCGACGACAAAATACTAAGTTCGTCACGATAAATGTGCGCAATAAGATTCTTCGGCCAACGCGTACCTGAGCAATCCTAAAGATTAGTCAATAGAGTAACGTAGCGGAACGGAATGCTCGCATGCTGGACACCTCATTTGGTCTGTCAATCTGGACATTTTCAACGATAAATCTCTCTGGAAACCAAGCGAGCGAAACGTCGGCGACCCTATTAATTGCCGCGCCCTCATATGGAGATTAAAATCGAGATTATCGCCTAATTCCTCAAGCTAGCGCCAGACTACGCGCGTATTCGCAATTCACGTGATTCGCAATCCATGTGTAGTATTCGCAAATAGTGCGGAGAGAAAATTCGTCGAATTCGCATTCGTGTTAATTCGCCAGCGTAGTGGTTTCTCAACGAATTCAAAGGATGCAAATCACCACGAATCGGTACATTTGTATTGATTCGTATGAATTGCGAAGAGTGGAGGGTCCACGTTGGCAAATAATAAATTTCTGACAAATTACTATGACTCGCGAATCACGAATCGCGCGAATAGTGCATAGTCTAACGCCAGCTTAAGAATATCAATCCAAAATTCGTACCTTCAACGGCAGTGCTGAGTAGAGATAGACAATACAGATCAAATCTATGAATCTCTTTCGACAATCAAAGTTTATCTCTAGAACAACTTTAACTTAACTTTCTCGACTTTAATTCGGGATGATCTAGCAAAAGCAAAAAAACAAGGTGGATTAATTTCTCGATCGTATCCAATCTAGCCGTCAACTTCTCTTATATATTATGCCATTTTTATATTCTTCGAGTTTGGACTTTCCTTTTTTGGAAAAAAAAAGTTTTTCTTTTTGTTATTATATAAAATACATTACAAAAATAATTAATAAATTCTCATATTAAATTTCATGCTACTTAAAAAAATTAAAGCTCTTTTCTATATTATATTATAATATAATAAATTATTCATCTAAATAGACTTGTGTATTTTATAATCATCGTTTCAAAAAGGCACACGATAAAAACCCTATATTATCGATCTCTAATTAAAAATAAAGTATAATACTATCTAGCGAAACCATTGCCAAGGGAACGGGCTTGGAAAAATTAGCGGGGAAAGAAGACCCTGTTGAGCTTGACTCTAGTCTGGCACTGTAAGGACACATGAGAGGTGTAGCATAAGTGGGAGATGGCAACATCGCCGATGAATGTATCAACGAGCATCTTGACTTGGCGAAAAATAAAGACGACGTAATTTGATGAATTTCTAAATGGGAACGCAAACTATGATTTCATTACTCAGCGCAGCTATCATGGGCTACAAGCGAGCTAGGTGTGACTCAACCCGTTCTTGCCTTTAATGAAATTTTGTTTTGTCTTTGCTTTCTTGAAAATCAAAAGATCCAATCTTCTCACCGAGTAAATAGACATATCTCCATCAATTTCATTAATCTCCTTAGATCTACGATTTAATCTTCAAGAAAGTTTAACCGCGCTGAAGAACAAACGGTACCGAAAGGACAATTAACATTCTCGCCAGAGAAGAGAAACTGCACGTTGTATTAATGACAACAGAAACGAAGACAGAGTAGCTACGGTGCCCTGCAAAGAAAGACAGAGCACATGCGGCGCGCCTCTGTCTCGTTCTCCGTTCGCGATACGCATTGCAGTTAGTCTTTGTCGTCAGAGGCCCTAGTTAATCGTAAATTTTGACTGAGAACGACTAAAACGACCCTGAGGGATCAAGAATGAGGAGAAACAACTGGCTGCGACCGTTAAGCTGCTCGCTCGGTTGGAAACAGCTGATTTCCATTAGTAGCGACGATTAAGAGCGTCGTATCCAAGTTAAGCGCTCCTCGGCAAGACGTTCGTTTAATTAAGATCCCTTACTCGCGATGTAACTATACAATCGGTACGAGCCAGCCTCGTGCGAGTCGCGTTCTCGTATCGATTTAATTCTCCCTCTCACGCGAGTAAAGGTCGGATTCGTCTTGTCGAGCCGAGGAGCGCTTAGAGGAGTAATACTTTCGTCGTACTTGAAGCGATTAATTTCAACGCGAGGCTGGAATATGCACCACAAATGTCTCATTCGCGACATCATTTTTGTTTCCTTAAGTCCATCCGAGAAATTCGCCGGAAATTATTATCAGCACCTGAGAACTCGACAGGGATAGCCAACGGCATCTTCGAAGAACAAGAATCCCAATCGACAGTCCCAGAATTCGGGGAGAGTGACCGGGGGTCGCGCTGCGATGCGTTTCGTCCCCGGCAATCGATTTCGAAAGATCGATTCCGTCCGCCGGATAATTAAGAATCGCGTGTTCGACAGTCCTTACCCCGGCTCACACCCTCGTCTCGTTGTACGGGCTGGACGAGCTCGCGCCCTGAAGCTGCCGATCGGTATCGCCCGGCATGTTGAACGCGACGTTCGGCACGGTCGTCGGATCGACCGTGGTCGGCTGATAGTGCAAACGACCGGGTTGCGATTGGTGAGAATGGGAGGAGGACGAGGGCGCGGTATCGTTTATAGAGGTAATCGAGGCGAGTATACGTCGACCGCGTACCTGGTAACGTTGGGGGTAGCAGCGCCCGCAGCAGGACTGCAGCAGGCCGCCCCTGGAGGCAGTGCTGTGTGCGGGGGAGGTCAGAGGCGATGGCGAGCCCGGCCTCTTCGGAGCGCCGTTGTACGGCACCTCCATCTCCACGAATTCGCGGTCCTGGAAAAAACAATAACAAACGGGGCTTTTAGGCGAGAGGGCTTTCTCAATCTGACGAAATATGAGCTTGTAAAACGCTGAAAAGAAGAGTCATGCTGCAGATTCATTCATGCGCAATGATGATAATGAAGATATTCGTTGAGCTGTGAAAGGTTCAGATAACGAATGAAAGAAATGAACTAGGTGGAGTAATAAAAATAAAAAGACTGGGCTAAAGTTAAAGGACAAAACAGATATTCAATGAACTAAAAGAGATCGAGACAAGAATAAGGGAAAATAAAGAATGGAAAAAAGATAAATCAAATATATGACTGCGTATATACTGTATACACAAAGAAGTACCCAAAAATTTCCGAATAATCTTTAATCTCCTTCGAAGTACTCTCCGTGTGACTTAATGCAACAATTCAGCGTCTCTCCCACTTCAGAAAACACTGTCTAAATTCTTCTTCCAAAATGCTGTTAAAGGTTGCCAGCGATTCTCGTTGAACCTCATCAATGTCAGCAAAACGCCTCCCTTTAAGTTGCTGCTTCATTCGTGGGAATAAAAAGAAGTCACAAGGGGCGAGGTCGAGTGAATAGGGATAGGCGGGTAGGACGCAGTTACCATTTTATTTTTAGCCAAAATCTGCTGAACGCTCAAGGCTGTACAGGGGCATCGTCGTGAGGCAGGAACCAATCACCACTCTTCCACTTTTCCACTTTTCTTTCACTCTTCCTCGCTCCTTGTGACTTTTTTATTGCCACGAATGAAGTAGCAGCTTCAGAATCTACTCAACAATATTCTATGCAGAGTAGTAGCGAAACTTTGATGCTGCAAGATTCTTCGGATGATTCTCAATTCAGTGAAGAGCAAAACTACTATAATGCAGCACGATCATTTGCAGGACTAATACCATTTAGAGTAATTTTCTAATTGCGTAGCTTCGTAATTATAATTTTATTATTTTTTTTATTTAAAATTATGACGATAATTATATTCCTTTATTCATATTTTAGTTACCCAACGAGTTTTTAGAATTTCTTCTCGTAACTCTTAGACATTCATATGAATCTGAAGCAAAAGCCGACCAAAATAATAGACAAATTTTTTAGGTAAGAGAGAGGGAGCCCTGAAAGAATTCAATATAATTATATATTTTTTATTTTTCCATTTTATTATTTTGCTTTCTTTCTTTTTTGATACAGATTCCGGCGGAAATGCTGAAACCTGGGGACAACCTAATAAAAGCTGCTAACATATATTGTTAAAAAATTATATTTTTACTGACATAAGCTTATTAACCGATTTTCGAACAATTATTGCAGTTGGAGATATTACCAAATAGCGGCTTTTATTTATCTCGAAAGAAAATCGCTTACATCGAATTAAAATCGACAACGGAAAATCAGGAATGCGATTGGAAAAGGCTTGTGCGAGAAACTCTCATAGAGGTGTACGGTGAGAGCATCACCAACTATTCTACCACTGGAAAAAGAGGCGCTTGACCTGCAATTAATGCTATACTTTTTAAAGCTTTATTTAGTACGTAATTTTAGGCTATTATTTACTTTTATGTTAATACTTTATTACGGATAATTAGTAGTATTTTTGTTATAGATTGGGCAATTCAGAAAGCTGGAAGATCGATAACTCGGAAAGCATATATACAGTGCATAAATAAGTGTGCGTCAAACAAACGTAAATATAGAACAAAGAAAGAAAAAATAGAAAACGCCAAAAATATAACAAATACATAAACCTTAATCTTTACATAACAAGGTAATCTCTCTAACATAAGTAATTAAATAGCATCTTTTGTTCTAAATTATACTTTCAAATAATAAAAGTTACAAAAACGAAAGCTGATTATTAATTTAATATGCTACACTCATATTTATTTTTCAGAAATGAAAAAGAATTGATTTGCGATGGCTGTCGAGATAGTCGTGATGACAAAATTCACATAGGTGCTAAAAGGGCAAGATTTAAGTTTTTATTTCATCCTAATTAGAAGGTACTAGGAGCTCTCGTTGTTTTTCTACAGATGTTAAAAAATGGCCTAAAACACGTTTTTTGCACTTTTAATCCCGTTTTTTTTTTTTTTTTTTTTTTTTCAACTAGAGCCAATTCATTATTTTCGTTTTCAGATTCGGATTCTGCGGGAAAAAACCTATCAGAATCAGTTGCCATTGGCCCGACAAAAAATCCGTGTTCCCAGTGTAATTAATCTATTAGTTATATTTTCTTTACGATGGAGAATTTCTTTACGATGGAGAATTACACAAGTGAAACAGTAAAGCTAAGTGATCGAGCCAGTGATTCCATTGGAGGGCTATTAAACAGTACACGAGTTCGCCTAAATGAGTTGCAATTAAAGCATTAACATTAACATAAACGCACGTTTAGAATCATCTCATGTTATTCGAAGAAAGAGCAGCGACGTATGACAAAACATCCTAATTTTATAATAAATAGTATTAATGTCTCTTTTTTTATGTAAATGAAAAATTAACTTTTGTGTACTGTAATATTTATCTCGTCAAAATGTGATCCTTCACGAATCTAAAGTCCTTCTTGCTCGAGTCTTTATTTTCTTATGCTACCCTTCAGCCACCGACCGTTGTGACGATCTGTTTACACGATACATACGTTCGAACTGGTTTGAACAGACCAAAAAAACTGGATGTGTCAAAGAAAAAAACGAAAAATAACCACTCGGTTGACGGAACATTAAATACTTTCATATAAACGAAAATATCGATAGAACGAGATTTAATTTCACGCAACTGAATTTCTCGCGAGTCTCAGATAAATCGCACGCCTCATTTCCAGACACGCTTCGTCGAAGTATTTAAATTTTCGACTCATGAAAGGGAGGAGCGTAAATTACCTTTGACTATTACAGCAGAATGTTATACATAATTGCATTTCTCGCGTTAAAACAAATTGAAGCATCTACGTTTAATGTCATGAATCGTTGTCGATCCAAACCCGAACTGTCGCGATCGCTAATAATTGAATTACAATCAGTAGGTCGATAACATTATTTAGTCTATATTTCACCCCAATGCTCCTATATTTATGCTGAAGGTAATTTACCGAAAGTAAACCTGTCTTTCAATGCTAGTGCAAGTTAGCTGCTCTCTAATATGTATAAAAATTGTTGCAACAATCGATTATGATTTATATGTAAGTTTTGCGTCAGAAAGTGCAATGTTATTATTATTTAACTGTAAGTTTGTTTTTGACTCATTAATGTCTCATACTCGCGTATAATTATTTTTTAATAAGTTCATAATCTATGTTTTTCGCATTTAAGATAATATGTATACAATGTCTTTTTATGTTAAAACATTGCAACATCACATATTTTGTGTTGTAGTATGCCGGTCTATTTACACGAAACACATCCGAACTATAATCCGAATTATCTTTACTATCTTTTCTTTATTAAAGAATCTTTCGGTATTAAAGAAGAGAGCATGACCGACATTAAGCCCTTGGTACTGGAGCCAGGAACTTAATCCATATATGTATTATATACATTTATTTTTTCCAATAAATATTTTTGATCCTTTATCCCATCAATTTTGTTTTGATTTCGTTTGAATCAAAGAGCTACAGAACAGAGAGCTACAGTTTTTTTGTTTGTATTATTTTAAGAACTTTTTACGTTATACGATATTTTTAACTATATTAATACACATCATATATAATTTTAGATATTCACCGAGTACTTCTAGACCAATAAGTGACGCCAATTTTTATGAGTCTATGCAATTTGACAGTGGAGTAGAAACATTAAATCAGATGACACCTGATTAGATGGAGCCTGAACATGAAACAGAAATAACGCACTTAAAAAAATTCCGGGTAATTCATCTTTTTCCTTACATCGTGAAAAGTGTACAAAGATAACTAATAACTAAGTGTACAAAAATACAAAAATAACTTCAAAAATTAAATATTCACAAATACATCTTAATTTGCAAAAATAATTTACCTCTATGTGAAGAAATTGTTGCCCGGTACCGAACATTTAGTTGTGGCTAAACTTTTCTTCCGATACTTTCTATGTCAACAGGAACACGATCATACTTAGGGGGATATCTGCTTTCTTTTGTAATTTAACTTAAAAATCTTACAAATAAATGTTTTTCCTACAAAAAAGTGCGTATGAGTGTATGAGTATTTGCTATTTTTTTCATACAGAGTTGATTCTTCAAAGCAAAAATCGTAATGCTACTTCTCTGCGAATCGTATCGGCTTCAAAGTCGTATCGGAATTCGTAATATTATTATTTATAAGTTTAATATATAGATAATAAATAGAATTAAACCGATTTTCATTTATGATTATTGTATTTCTGAAAAAAATTATCAAAAATTGGCTTTGTTTTGGGACTCTAGAGTGGCGTTACCCCTTAAGCACGACATTTTCCATATATAACACATGTTCTTGCCACAAAAACAACATTCTGCGTATTGAAATACATAAGAGACCCATCCCATACACCCTGCTAAATACACTTTTATACTCAAAAAACCTACTCCCAGATTATTTAACTATATACTCATTTCTATTTTTTTATCATATTGTTCAAGTATTGCGTAAATTATGTGAATAAATTTTGTGGACAACACTCAAAAGTCCCTGTGTGCCAAAGGAGAAATGGAACAAATCATTCTCAGCGTAGCAATAATATTTAATGTGGTCTAGGGGTAGGTTTTTTTAGTATAAGGGAGTCTTTTGCAGATTTCAGAGTGTATCGGATCGATTTCTTATATATTTTATGCGTGGCACTTATAGAAGTTCTTCTGTGCCTAAGGAGAAATGGAACAAATCATTTTTAAAAAACCGCTGCGAGAACATTTCAAACTTTAATTAGCTATTTTAGAACAAGAAAATTTGCTTCAGTGTTTGTATAATTGTCCATTAGAAAAAATAAGAATTGTCCTTGTTTTTTCGCTCACGACAATGTTATTAAGGAAATAAGGGAGGCGTTTTGCTGACATTGACGAGGTTCAATGAGAAACGCTGGCAGTTTTTAACAATATTCTTCTGTGGAAGAAGAATTTAGACTGTGTTTCTTGAAGTGGGAAAGGCGCTGAGATTGTTGCATCAAATCACATAGAGAATAGGTACTTCAAAGAGGGTTGAAGTTTCAAACCTATAAGTGCACTTTAAATATTTTTCTTTTTTTAATAATTCCTGAAACTTTTAGATATCCTCTCGTATATATAATTTATATATTTATTTATGTCTGTATATTATGTGTGTGTGTGTGTGTGTGTAAGGATTAAAAGAAGAACATTGAAGTTTATTGATTTAGATGCTAAAAAGAAGATCCACGCGTGGAACTGACAATGAGTAGAGCAGCGCTGAAGAACGGAAAGAATAATTGAATTGGATAGGAGAATGTAATAAAAAAAACTACGACGTGCAGGATCCTTCTAGATCCATCCATCTTACGAAAAAGGGCAAGGAGTTGCGAAGCTAAAGATGCCACCAATTCTCAAGTGGAACACATTAATTAGGACACGTCGCATTGGTGAAAAGCTTGAGTTGAACCATGCAAGATGAGACATGGATAAACGCTTTTGTTTATTATTTAACACGCTGAAGAAATGATTAAAAAGCGTTATTGCTTTGTCAATATCGTATTTATCTACAGCGGAAGCATATTTTAGTTACAACGGGGACATATACATAAATTTATCATCACATGATTTTAACCAACTGTAATGGAATTATTATCTAATTATTATTTCTTTGAATATTACACTTAAAAACAAAATGATTAATCGTCTCGTTGCGTGTAAAAAGCACTGCGTTGCATCAGAAAATAAGCATATTAGCAGGCTTTCAGCATAATCACATCTCACACTTTCTTGATGAGTGTAAATTTCCTCTCATATAAAACTTCTCTGACGTATTTTTCATTAAATTTTAATTCCCGACGGGTAATAATTTCGCGCTACAGCCAGCTTAATTAATTAATCCACTTTGCATACAATGTCGCTTTCGCGCCGAGACAGGACACGGCAAAGCTGTAGGTATTTCTTGACACGTTGCCGTCGCTGACCCAAGTTTCGGTCTGCCATGTATTGGCTTAATCTATGTACGAAGTTGCTGGTTAACCCGAATTAAGCCGAGACGAGACAGCAAGTAGCGCGCCCTTTCCGTTGTTTCTCGCTGTTAAGCCATTTCATACTTGTATGTTGTTCGCGGCTCTACGAACTTCCGTTTGAATTACGTCGTATGTATTTCGCGCATTAATTTGAGACGGCGTAATTACAATGGCTAACGCTCTAATTACATCTGCTCACATATTACTGCTCTTATCACACGAATAAGCTTCAATGAAATACCGAGAAAAGATAATAATAACTAACGTTTATTTAGTAATTAAATTGATTTACCATGAATAATGATTCGTTTTCCATCGATATCCATGTCATTTACAAACATATTTCGATATATTTCGATATATTTTTATTTCTTTTACGTCATTTATTTAATCTTTCATGCATATTGTTCATCAAGTGGCACTAGGACAACAGCAATGGAAAAAATAATTCACGCTGTTTGAGAAAAGAAAATATGCAAATAAAACTTTGCAAGAAAAGAGTATACTTTGTTCTGAATATCTCAGAACTTCTTTTACAGCATTTTTCAATCCAATTTCTTTTCCATCCTTTTCCACTTCAACTTCATTTTTTTACTTTTTTAAATTCATCTTTTTACGTAATGCGATGTCTGTCATTGTTTCTTTATTAGGAATAAGTTGTTTAATTATTAGAAAAGTTTCGACAGATACATAAAGATGTACGCGCAAATATATATACATATACTCGAGGGATTCTGTGATCCGCGTAAGAAACGGAATGCCTTGAGGAAATCCTGCGGGGACGATGCTCGGAAAACGAGAGGTTATCGAGTGATCTCAATGTCGCTCGAGTGAACGTCGCGTTCTTGGGCGCTGCGCGAAGGGATATTGGCTCGTACAGAATGGAGCAGCGCCTCGATCGTTTTTGCGATAAGCGCGCCCGAGCAACTCGACGAGGTCCGCGTAAACTGGCAAAAAAAGCTTTTCATCATGCGATAGATGACGATCGCGATCGCGATAACTGTTCCCTTGCCGTTTTGCATAATTAGTTGATTTAAGATCGTTTTGCTATAGATTGGCGTTGTAAGAATGCAATTATATATTTCGTATATAAAATATTTACGTGTAAAACTGATGAGAGATAAAAAGCATTATAGTGTCGTAGTGACATAAAGAAAGATGGAACATCGATTACATGATCAAAAATTCTGTATTTATATATGTGCTATATAACAGTAAATAATTAACTGTATATAGTTGATATAATAAAAAAATATAATGTAAAAGAAAAAAGAGAGATGCAAGCAACTTTTACTGGCTTATTATGTCGACATAAAGTATTGATATCATAGTTACGCAAAAAGATATCGCGTTGTAGAACGGCTTTGTCAGCTTTTCGAAGAATTCCCGAAGGAGCCATGCACGGCTTTCAATGCTACAGATGGCTCGCATTCGAGCGAACTCGATCTTGGAAAACTACAGGATTACTCGCGACTCGCGAGAGACTGTCCGTATTTCAACGCGTAGACCTTCCAGAGGGACGCGATTTGTCCTCGTAAAGCCCTCATCGTTTGAGCCAGGCGTATTCTAATCCCGATGCAAGAGTCAGCAGTGATTTATACAACAGAAACACGCGGGATTATCGTTGACGACCTGCGCCGCAAAATTTACTCCAAATAATTTCACAGTATGAATTATTCGATTTTAAATTATTTAAATTTTCTTTTCGCTGAAAAATTTTGAAATAAAATATTCTATAATTAGTAAAAATTGATTTGCATATACAGAAATTAAAGAGGGCATTGAATTTCAATTAGTCTTAAGTACTGTTATAGGAAGCTATTTGGCAAACAGTCAAATATCTATTTTTCTTAATTATGTGTCGTTGACCATTATTGTAAGTTCTCTATTACTAATTAATTTTACTTCTTGTCATTTTGTTTGTTTCAATCTAATCGTTACTCGTTGACTTTTATTTAATCTTAGAACCATTAACGGCTTAATTAAAAACTATAAACTGCTGCTCTACTTACTGCTATATACTGACTACTTGTTTTATCCGTTGGACATCCCTGTACCTATGTCATAGGACTCGCAGATTCGCGCATTCAAACATCAAATTGATGTAACTTTGTCTATAATCTTTTGTATGAGCGTTTTAATGATTCATAAGATCAGCTTCTATATTTTATACTCCTTGATAGCGCAAATTATAAAGGAATCACACCATTTGATGTGTATATACATAAAACGAGAATTCTTCATCTCGCTACAAGATTTCTCTAAACCTGAGAGATTCAAGGATTTAAATAGCCTCTTTCGGCCTCTATCCGATGCAGCCTGAGAGTTATTCACCCACAAGATCGGCCCATATTCCATCGGCAAAGATCTTCCCTGCTGCCCCTCGGTAAAAGCCAGATTAGACTCGTCCTTATCGCGTCTTTATCACATCCTCGAGGGGTAACCGAGCATAAGGATAAAACGAGGAGCCTTCATGGGAACGAGATATCGGTCCAATAAAAGACGTCATCTCCCCTGTTATTTTCTCAAGAGAGCTCGCTAGTACGCTCCTGCACGTATCACATTGTCCGTGCGGATATCGCGCGAAAGGGAGCGCCCGCTAATGACGGTATCGCAGAAAGATGGATGGGTCGGATGCGCCAGTGCGACGGGCCGATCGATTCCTCGAAATTTTTGCCGATCCCTGATACTGATGGACGAACAATTAACGTGAAATATGTATCTCGAGGTTTGGACTTTCGAATAGAGCGAGTGCACACCCTCGAATTTTCTTCCGCGTGTCATTTTACTTTTAACGCATTTATCCATAAGCGAGATTTTTTACATAAATCGATCTTAAGAATCCTCATTCATCACTGCAGCCGTGTTAAATTGTAACGTTGGAAGCAAAAAATCGTAAATTCTTATCTGGTAGTAGACGCATAAAGTTTATCACGCGCAATTACTTGCGTTTAATCAAATTAAATTGCGCGAAATATTTAAAGATGTTTTTTAGGTATCATTTTACAAATATAATCATATAATTTAATTTCTATATTTACTGGCTATGCTGAAGGAAGGTTAAATCGATCGATCGTCCGATGCAATCGTCAGATTTTTCGGTGGATTTCAGAAATGACTTTAGTCTAGGATCGGATTACACTAATGAATAATTATAACGTTGTGCGCTCACAACAAGAATATAAATTTAAAATAGAAGAGATTAAAAACTTACACGCAGAGAATTTTCTCTTAAAATTTATCCTAAAATCATGGTAGTTGTGGGACAACATGTACAGCCAAGAATTTTATGCGAGCTATTCTGATTAATATCCACCATAATAAAAAATATTAATATCTATTACATTAAAATATAATACATGTTTGATTAATTTTACTAAAACGTATCTAGGAAATTTCAATAATTTTTCAAAATTTACCAATCTGCTTGGTAATTTTTATCACGTTGTTTGTAAAATGTCTTTTGTATATTTTAAAAATTCCTTGGTTGCCAAGTTGCCCTAAGTTTGTAGTGAATTTAAGGGTAAAATATAACAAAAAATTCTCTCCGTGTACATAAGTGGTCATGTAATAAAAAAAAAGAAATCTTATTTCATCATTACAGTTTATTTTGTATACGATTTCAGTGTTCTTGGCGATAGCTAGTTTATCTTTACCTCTCTTGATAATGCTGTCAAGTTTTTTGGAAATCGTATGCAGAACATTTAGACCGACATTGTTAACCACACGACCTATATCTTCACTCACGCCCTTAATATACGGCAAGACAATGTGTTTCGATGCATCAAACGCGCCATCACCAGTATCACCATTTGATTCAGTAGAGTCTTTGCGATTTTTTAGTACAAATAATCTGTTTTTTATTTTTTTATTAATCATGTTGATAGGGAAGCAATTATTTAGCAAGATCTCTTTAACCATTTCTAAATTTTCATGATGGAACCGCTCATCCGACAGCAGAATAGCACGATCAACTAAGCTAATTATCGTATTTAACTTATATTTATAAGGGTATGCCACAATTACGGCATATTCCATAATAATTCCATAAAGTGAAATTTTCCGTCTCTACAGGTAATCGAAGATCGTCTCTAAGCTGTTCGGCAAAGTTTTGATGATTACGTTGTACATGATATCTCATATATGTTCTAAAGGTAGTTCCACTATTTGCTGTAATTGGTACGGAACAATAACGGCAGTCTACCTCCAATTTGCCTCGTTTAATAAAATAATTCCACACTATTGCCGGCATTATGATCGTGTTGTGTTGCGAACGCGTTTAAAATAGAAGAGATTAAAAACTTACATAAGTGGTCATGTGATAAAAGGAAAAGAGAAATCTTGTAATCAGCCAAAGGCCTCTCGTCTGTTGTGTAAGAGACTGACGCCGAACGAAAGATCGTTGTGTCCGGGAACAGTGAAATAATAGAAATGTTTTTGCATCTCATGTTTTTGTCCTGACTGTATTGGAAAATTCGCTAAGAATATCGAAATTACGATTCGTCCAATAGTTCCGTGTCGTTGTTAAAATTGATTCCATTGGTTTGTTCCTTAATGTGTATCATTTCCGAAATTAATCGTTTTTGATAATTGGGCTCGGAATCCAAACTTCTCTGGTATTGTCCCAGTCGAATGTGTGGTTGAATTGCAAATGTGCTCCGATATTACTGAATGCTTGGCTTGATCCATTTTTATGTTGTTTTGGTGTTCTTTTAATCTAGTGCGTAACTGTCTTTTGGTTTGTCCCACGTAAGAATGCGTCACAGTCTCTGCAGTGAATCTTATAAACTACGTTATTACTCAGTAACCGCGGGTTCCTGTCCTTGTGGACTTCGTATATATTTATTCAGCTTATTATTTACTTACTATGCATCCCAAATAAAAATAGACATTATACTGGTTGATTAAAATTTGCAGTTTATTAATTCACGAACCAGAGAGAAAGAGAGTCAGCAGCGAATTTTACAAATGTGCCCGAGGTATGAGTGACAACACGCGGAATAACTAATTTATTTCAAACGCCTATGCTATAATAAATTACGGACGATTCTTTGCTTCTGACGTCATAATCCAGCAATAACGGATTAGAAACTGTAAGACGCGGCAAGGGTATAGGTATACATTCTCGACACGACACAACCCATGATCGGTGTTCGTAAATCAGTTACTGCCACGTTGCCTCGTAAATAACTCAACGCGGTATCGTGACCTGCCATACTTCGCAATTTTACGACCATAGCGACATTTTGACATACTCATGCGATTCCTCGCCTCGCGAAAGGGCAGATCCGCACGTAGCTCTCAACGATCGCTCGGAAAATTGCGCATCCTTGAATCCTCTCTATACTCGCATTGTATTGAAAATTGTAAGGGGATACAGTTATGACTCCTACGGAATTGATCTCATATAATGCATCTCTAAAGTTATTACTTTTAAATAATTTTTTATAACAACTATTAATGCGTGTAATTACGTCGTGCAAATGTGGAGCATGGAGATTATCATCTAGCTTCTTTCAAACTATAGATACAAATCCTTTTATTTTTTTTTTAGATGGCAGGCTGATCTAGTGGCAAAGCGCCACTCGTAACCACGAAGAACCGGCTCGAGTCCACAGGAATTTTAATATTCCAAACGGTACCCCTCTGCATGAGAAATTAACGAGGGGACTCTTGTGCGAAAAAGTTGAGCTCCGTCGGCAACTGCCATGTATACCCCTTCCCCATTTCCCATGAAAATCCCTCTATTTGACGTTCGGAATCTTAAAGGAGGGTTTGTGAGCAAGGTTAGCAGAATATCCGGGGTAAAACGAATAAATTCTCACAATATCAGCAATGACCTCGGTCTTATTGATGAGGCAGGCTCAAGCCTGATGTTCAAAAAGGAAGAAAAAGAAAAAGAAAAGGAAGAAGAATCTTTTTTTTATCAGCTTCCTTCTTTCAAAGTAAAATTTTTTACAATCTTATAGAACATGTAGCGCAGTAGGGGAGCTCAATTTATATACTGCATTCATTTATATCGAGCTCAAGTTTATCGTACAATGCATATTTATGGCCGCGTATTTCTTTGTCGTACGCGAGATTTAGCTGCTTTTAGAGTATTAGAGCGTCACTGAATACCATAAGAGAAGCTAATGGTCGCTTTTATATCCGCTCACATAAAAGGTATCGTTCCCCGCAATGTTTCTTCAGGAACGGATGTAACGTCGTGGACACCTGCACTTTCTTGAAAGAGTGTTATATACTCTAATGTGACCCTCGCACGTCTATGCGTAAAATCACTTACCGCTATAAAGTTACGTGAAACAATACGATTGTTGTATCGTAACACAAAAGTGGTTATGTATGTGTAAAAGGGGCTGTAAAGATCGGCACATAATACTATTCATGACTATCGGATCAGATAACGGCTTTATATACTCATATGGGTCAAAAATATTTAATAATTTTTATGATTTTATATGTTACACGAGACACATTGGGAATATATCGGATCGTAAGTTTTAGTTTCGGCTTGTTGATGAGGAAACCTTGCATTGCATGCATCGTATCGATGCGATGCGCGCGGCAGTTATTAGCGAGAAATTAATTGAAATATACCAGTTATAATAAGATAATTGTTAATGATTGGAATTGGATGTCGCAGCGTAAAAGTGTTTAAATATTGTGCGTGTATGTGTGTGTTATTCTCTGCTTTTCATTTTACTTTTATATTTATTATAACCCAATGTAAATTGTGCATTATCACGAATAAACATGAAAAATTCAATATTTAATTATAATTGTTACAAATACACGAATATAAACATATGTAATAAATGAACTGTGAATTAAAATAATAACGGGTAAAAACACCTACGATATACCCAACGCGACGGTACAAACGAGCGAGCCTTAATCGACATGATATTTTACAACATTCCGCCTCGCGGTACAGAATTGCGATCGAGAATAAACACGCTGCCAGAAGTACAGCAACGGAATTGCGGGCATGCATTGTCTAAATACCACGGTGACTGCGGAATCAACGGAATGACCGCTGCACATACGTCGATGTCGGCCGCAACCCCGACGTACTACATATCAGACATTGGCCGTTTGACGAACTAGACCGATTGTCGGATTCATCAAGATAATCAAGAGCGACACGTTCGGGTATGTAGCATGTTAACTACGGATTTTAATCTCATATTTCTCGACGAAAACACTGAGATTCTAAAAGAGGTAAACTATGTACAATTTAGGATGGAATAAATTCTATACAACTTTAATGTTTCGAAAAAAAAAAAAAAAAAAAAAATGATGAATTTCGAAATGTCGCCGAAACATAGAAAAACCGACAATGAAATTTGATTTAAAAAAAAACCATGATAAAATGGTTTTGATGCACAGAAAAAAAAGAAGTGTTAAATCAAGACTTATATTCTTGTATATATAAGCAAGAATCTATAATCTTGAAGTGAGATATAAATTGTGTTAAACGAAGAAAACTTGTTTGAATGAAGGTACTTATATAGTTTAATCAAGAAAAGAAAGTTAAAACAAAAGTTGAAGTTCTTATAAGAAGATTATAGATTCTTGCTTATATACAAGAATATAAGTCTTGATTTAACACTTATTTTTTTCTGTGTGGATGTTGTAATAATGTATTTTATAAAATCCACTCATTTATTATTACGTCAAAACGCCATTTAAATAGAAAAATCACTTCTTTGTTAATGGTTTAATTGTCCATCATATTTTTCCGCAAAATTTGGATATCCGATCTTCCAGAAATCATTAATGGTTCCAAATGTATCGATAAGATGTTAATGTAAACAAAATTCTCGCACAGACATGTAAGTGACGAATTGTCGCGCAATATTGCGGATCTTAATTTGCTGTAGTAGGTTCTTTACGGTCGCAAGCATCGCAACGTCTGACACGAAACGTAGCGACCCGAAAGGATTCCGTCAGGTCACGTCTGCAACAACCAAATACGTTTTATTCGCTTCACTCTGCGAGTGAATACTCCCTAGTCTCGTATCCTTCCATCTATATACTCAACCTTCCACCTTTTCCGGAGGGTTTGTTTCCAGTTGGCCGATATTAAATTCAGGAGCGCCCACGTGCGTCACCCTTTTCGGTGGTAATGCATACGTAACTGCGAACCCACCACATTGCCTCCTCCCTTCTCGGGGGGGAGGGGGGGGGGAATTAGTTTCGGACAGACATTTGGACGAGGGATGTGCTATTCCGTGGAACGCGCGCGACGAGAAACCCTCTAAAGATTTAATGAGCGGAACACGCGTGACATTTTTTTTCCCCCAACCAGAAAACATTTTGCCGCAGCAATTTTCCGAAATGTCAAATACTAATTGAACCATATATCTCTTTTCAGTTAAAATGACATTTGGCTTTTTGCAAAATTTTACAGATTGTCAGGGGACCAACATTTTCTTCGTATAAACCAATTTATCTGCAAAATTTAATCAAACACACATGTATACGCGCGTACAGTGACTTTTTGATAACATTTTTTTAAATCCTGATAGGAAATGTCTATAACGATTTCTATAACGTGTTCTATAACGATTCCTTAAAACGTGTTGAATATTAATTGGACGCAAGTTCTGCAATGCGGAACCAACTCCGAAACCTTGCTCGCTAAAATAAATTTCGCGAAATGTTAGAAATAAAATTCCGTTCCAACGTTATCTCAAATATAATAACCGGACTACACAATAAAATTTATTTTATCTTCCTCAAGTGCAATTCTATTTGTTGTATGCGTTTTTAGAAAATCTCCCGTCCTGTTCATGACTACTTTGCATGCAATGCAGAACTAAAAATCACGAAAATGGGACTTGGCTCCTTCCTTATTGTACAACTTCGTTCAACTGAGCTTTGAATATTTCATAAAAGACCACAATTTATACTCAGCTATTATTTAGCGGAATTAATTCATCTAATACATTTTTCACTTAACCCGTACGCTGCCCTTTTGCAATCCCTCGCGTAAGAAAATATTCTATTCATCCCATTTTATTCCATTCAGAATAATTAATACACTTCCTCGGACAAACGCCGATATTAATTTCCTCCATTTACATGATCTCTCCAAGAGTCCCTACTGCATATTTATTCAATCCCCCCCCCCCTTCCCTCCGATTTCGATTCAACAGCCACGATTTGAGAGCGCGCTCGTTTCAACCCGAGATTATTATTATCATATCTCCCTCGAGCAAATTTTACTCCTCTTTACCAAGAACCAACCTCCTATCTAAAGAACCAACCGTGTACCAACCATTGAATTATTGAAATCATCATGGCATATTAATTATGCTCAAAGAAAGCCACAAAACCTTTCTTTTCTTCACGATGCTTTCGCGAAGTTGCAAAATCGAAAGTAATCCGTTCCCATTTCCAATTTTTCTTCAGTCTCTTCGAATTTTACAACTGTTCCATCTCTTTAACTTTTGCTACATCGCCAATGCTTTTCATCCTATAATCGCTTATGCGATTACATTGCTCAAAGTGAACAGACCGATTGCTATGTCGAATATCTCCTCAACACCGTGACGGACTACAATTAGTCACGATAATGACGTTTTACACGCTGCGTCTATGATCTGATCGTGCCTACGACCACGACCCGGAAGAAATCAATACGCCGACCCGAAGACGCCTACGATTGGCCGCATCCGACGAAGACGAAGGGAAGTGTCTGTAAGGCGAGACCAAGATAAAATAAAATATAGAAATGAGATGAGAATAATATGGATATGATAACAATTGAAGCAATCTTCATTAGGACCTATCAAATAAATCTAAAAGTCATCAAAACTAGGAGAAACTTGATGCTACTACATACAAGTCTACGTCTTTAGTTTTAAATTTAAATAATATGTAAATTTTTAAAATAGAACGTAGAAAACCTCCCCTTTTGCTTTTTAACATATCACATTATCTTATTCTCTACATCATCATTCATTAAAGTAACGATGATACCCCTCGCTAATAATCGAATTGTCTATATAATGAAAGCTCGACTGTACAGCGAGAAAATAACGATTTAACACGTAATAATATTTTTATAAAGTTCATAAGATGTGGAAATATCCAGCATGACGTTGATAAACCGGAAATAAAGTGGAAATCATTGACTGCGAATAGCTGTTGTGTGTATTTGGTATTCACAAAGAGAATGATCTGCAAATTGTCAATTGAAATATTAATTGGCCAGACATCTTACCGCCTTACCCAACCGTGGCACGCTCTTCATGTATAACAATGCAAATTCGCATGAGCAGTACAAGGATTCCGGCGGAATATCCGAAGAAGAGAGGCTACTCTACCCCCGGTTGGATTCCCGAAATACCTTCGTTTGTACGAACGCTGGCGGCACGATGACGTAAATAAGCGGCGCGCATCTAGTATGCATTTCGCGAAAGCACATAGTTATGGCGCGCGCGTCTGTACGAACCTAGGTGAGAATATTCAATTCTAAGCGGACGTTTCTATAATATTCCGCGTAAAATGTTCCATTAAGGCTCCTGCTGGCTCGCGGGGCAACTCCGCGTTTTCGCATGACAGCGTCACACTTGGCAAAACTGTGAACTATAAAGACGTGAAAAATGACACGTCGAAGCAAAATTATCCTTGCGATTTACAACGTTATTCTTCATTTTAGTACAGTGTTTTTACATTTAAAATCATTGTGATAGTGTTAAAATATACCGAAGATA
Source organism: Temnothorax rugatulus (assembly GCA_035220575.1). Taxonomy (NCBI): domain Eukaryota; kingdom Metazoa; phylum Arthropoda; class Insecta; order Hymenoptera; family Formicidae; genus Temnothorax; species Temnothorax rugatulus. The sequence continues at coordinate 267,906 of JASTWL010000125.1, forward strand.
TCCACTTTATTGTGATTTAATATGTGCAAGCAAATACTAATTTCAATTCGGCAGCTGTCAAACGGCTTGTTTTCGTTCTTGATTAGGCAACATTTACTTCGACAAATGTGGATTAGGTACTCATATAAAAGGGGAATTTTCGGTGTATTTTACAAATCTATTTTATCGTTTACAGATGGTATTTTATTAAAAAGCATTTTTATTTTAGTGTAAATCGCAAGAATTTTCATGATATATTTTCATGATTTTCTCGCTTCTGACGTCATCAATCCAAGATGGCTGCAGTGAGTGAACAGGAGCCTTAAAAATTCTTCTCTCTCACTTGTCTTCTCCTCTCGTCTTTTGCTTCGATAAAAAATATTTAACAGTAATAATATAATTTCCATTTAATTATCCAAATGTCTTGATGTTGATAATGAAAGAAAACGTACTTTCTCATATACCTATTTGATTTGATGTAAAAATACAATTTTATACGAATAACTTGGTTTTATAATGCGCCATTTCTTTCCGTATAAATGCATTGCTTATCATAGAAAATGTGTAAATAATAGGAATAATATTTTGATATTTGATAAATCTAGATTCGATTGAAATTAATTTTGGCAAAAATTAAAGCATATTCTATCATTGCAACGTTCCGCTTCTCAATTTTAAGTATTCTCGTAATTAAGTTTCGAATCTGTTTTTCATTAAAATAAGAACCGTATTTTAAATTAATTAAAAGCTGCAATTTGTTATTCACTAGCAGCTCTGGAGTTTACATCGCCGATATTCTGTAAGTTTCAATATATAAAATAGAAAAGACTTAGAGTTAAGTCTCTAATTTAAATTAAAACTTGCAATTTTAAAACTCTTTGACATTATCGACATTATATCAATATGTGGCCATGTTTTACATCTTTATCGAAATACTAATTGAAGAATTTATTGTGTTTTATAATAAGAATGTCATGTAATATAAATGGCGCGAGACATTACTATGTATCTCTCGATGGAAATATCGAGCTTTTTTTTACGTATTTTAAGAAAATTTGCTCTCAAGTTCAAAACCACACATATATAATTTTGTATGTTCCTCAAGTCCTCAACTTTCAACATTAGAGCTTTGATCTAAACAAAAACTGAGCTCTAAGAAATTTTCTAAGAAGGATTATATCAAATATAGTATTACATACACAAAAAAATGCTGTTCAATTTAAAAAAAGAAGTTACTTCAATTAAACGTCGACGTCACAGGCTGCCACAAATAGTTAATTCAACTGAATATTATTGGACCAAATATTTAAATTATTAAGACAACTATCTAATGTTTTTTGTTCATTAATATTGATGTTGCACAGATTTTATCTCGATTACACTGATGCTGTTAATACAATTTTTTTCGTGTACAATCGTCTTACTTATACTATAAAATAAAGCTGTATTGTATCCAATTTAATTGTCACTCTTCGGAAACACATTATTAGGTTTACACAAACTACAGTTCCACGTTCAATTACGAAATTCCTGCTCGAGTTTCACGTCACACTCGGTCAGCGGTTTCTTTGATCAGCAGGAAAACCTTCATTTTCTCGAGAAAACATCCTCGTGTCGAGCGTCACGCGAGCGTTGCACTCTTGGGAGAAATTCACCACGATTTGTGCGCGAAACCCGGAGCTCGGGGTCAAAGATTCGCCAGCTTCGTAGACGAGCGTGAGCAACGAATCGATCGGAAACGCGACCTCGAAGCGCCCCGCGACGTCATCATTTACAACATGGAAAGCGTCCATCATCAGGCATCGCTGTCATCGCAACATCGGAAATATCACTTAATGATGGAATTAACTATATATAACGTTGATCTGTCTGTCAAGATCAGGTCAGAGTAAATGCAAACATTCTAGCGTACGTAAACGGTTAAATATTTGCGACCGCTCTCGAACGTCGATTTGAATTTTCGGAAAATCACACGATTTTCAATCAAATTACTTCGCTGAACATATCGTAGACGAAATGTTTAATTTATCAATCACACGAATAAATCGATAAATCTAACAAATATAGCTTTTCCTAAATTACACGATTATATGGTTTTTACATGAAATTAGCTTTATATTTATTAATACTGAATATTTCATATTATTTTTAATAAGGTAATAAGAAACTGTTGGCACGTGTATTAAAGCATCATGTGGAAACCTTGAAAAACTGATAAAAAGATTACCTAGAAATTAATTATTAATAATGCGGTAAAAGGCCGAAGGGTCTCTCCAAATTTAGGCTGAATTATCGTTTGTATGAAATGTAAATTTACTGATAATGTTGCACAGGTGATACGATCGCGCGTAATTGTATTTGTTTCTCTACCTAATCTACAAAATATCCTATCTGCCATACAGCGCAAATTCCCAAAGGAACAAAAGCAGCACGAGGCAGGCTGGGGTTACCACCTGCTTACATGCTTGGCACTTAGCTTACTATGTAAAGGGTAAAGGTAGCAAGATTGTCCTACTGACACGTTGGTTTATAAAAGATGAACGACTAGGCAGCATATACCGCGGCATTTCTTTCTTTTTGTTATTTTCGTTACTCTCTTGATTATTTTACGAAATTATTTTTCAAAACTTCTAAATAAAATAAAATAGTAGGAATAAATCGCGGAATTTTTAATTTAATAATAATCCTCATTTGATGTCAATTATCATCTGTTTAAAAACTGATCGCTGTTATCACTTTCTAACGTAATTCGTAAATTTAATGTAAAAATGTAAAACAAAACTAAAATAAAGGTAACAAAGATTGATAGAGTTGCAAGTAAATAATACAGTTGCTTGAAACAGAGGTAGAATAGAATAGAATGTGGCAGCTTCATAGCTGCCTGGTATCCAGTATATTTTTGTACCTTCGGAAAGTTTTAATGCTTTTTTGTTCTGCAGAGTTATCTTTATCTCTGCCATTGTTCCCTTGAGATTCGGCTAGCTTCGAAATTTATTACTATATAGATCGCTTCAATTCGAGAGAGAGAGAGAGAGAGAGAGAGAGAGAGAGAGAGAGAGAGAGAGAGAGAGAGAGAGAGAGAGAGTATCTGCCACAATATTATCCTTTCCGAATACATGTCAAATGTCAATTCTAAACTAACCGATATACTTTAAATGGCGAATCTGTCGAAGCGAACTGCATAGTGGGTTCTGGTTGAAAGCTTACATGATTGGTTTGTGATTCGTTGTAGATTGTAAAATCCATCTATCCACTCTGTGTGCCTTTAATATTTAACTGCCTTTAGTGCTTATTCAACAATAATTCTCGGCTGTACGTTTATATTTTAGTCCGCGCTCGACTAAACTTTTTCTCAGGAATGCAGCCATCCCTTTTGTGACTGTAGTTGCAGTACCGTTCCTTTGAGGTAACAATTGTAAGAATGAATTCTGTTTCTGGATTTGGGTGTGCCAGCAAAGTGGCGAGAAAGATCGTTTTTGCAATTGCTGAATGTTTGCTCCAATTCTGCTTCAGTATTACTGACACTTTCCTTTTGTTTCTGGAACTCTCTGTGCGTCGTTTAGCTTTGCTTGGTCTACCGCCGTTCCAGAGATAAAACGTTTATAAAAATTAAATGTCCCCAGGAATTGCTGTTTGACGGTGCTTAAGAGCTTACACCTGAGTAGAATTTTGAAAAAATCGATTTTTTTGCATTTCTTGAAAATATATAGTTTCAAAAATATTGTGTTAAAATATTATTAAGAAATTCGAAGAGAGAGAATTGTAGAAGTTACGGAGGTTTTACTGAAGCGGGGCGGAGCGGAGCGCAGTATCGCGGTATTGCGCCTTTTTCGTCGGTATCGCGAGATAGCTCTCTCCTCTCAGGACTTCGTGTTCTTCGAGAAGCCTCTCCTCAAGTCGTCATCGGTTTAACAATAAATAATTAGTTCCGCGAATGTTTATTATTTGTATCTCGACTTTATTATTTTCGCTGGCCGATATTTATATTGTTTTTATATGTTATCCTACCTATATTTCTTATAAACGTTTTTACATGTTTTTCAGTCTTTCGTTATTTGTTACTTTTCTATTATTTAAGATTTAAGGCGGTTAAATATGTGACGATGTAATCGCCACAAGCCAATTATTCTGTAGCTTTGCAGTATAGTGAACATCGTTGCGTTGTTTCGTAGTGAAATTTTTGTAAAACATGGAAGAAAATAAAAAAATTATCATTCACTCGAAAGTTTTAAGGGAAAGGAGAAAGTCAACAGGAGCATATAAATGTCGATCGAAGAAAAGAAAACCTCCCAAGAATCAATATGAAATTGAAGCAGAAAATAATGAATTAAGTACATCAGCGAAGAAATTGCGAGTCAATCATGTGTTAGAGCCCAGTATAAACAAAAACATTGGTTACGTGATTTTAAATTTTGCAACAGTTTTTTCATTTATTAGCGAACATGTGAAGTGCAAAACATGTGGAAATAATATTAATTTTGCCAAAACATCAACACGTATGGTCTCGGTTTCAAAGTGTAAATTCTGTGTCCTCCCTGTGTCTCAAAGCGTATCTTCGTGCTTGTATATATCAAATGCCTACGAAATAAATACGAGATTCATCTTCGCAATGCGGATGATAGGTATTGGATTAAATAGAGCAAAAAAATTTTGTGGACTTATGGACCTTGCAAAGCCCATAGCTCAGTCCTCGTATGACACAGTTGTAAATCATATTTCAACTGCTTCAAAGGCTGTATTTGATTTAATTTCAAAAGAAAGTGTACAGGAAGAAAAAAAATCACAGAAGCAAAAAAAAAAAGAAACAGTCCGATATCTCAATATTTGTGGAAGTTAGAACAACAACGGACATTTCTAAAAAAATTCAAAATTTTTTTAAAAAAGAACCCCTTTACCGATCCTCGCCAAATCCAATATCAACCTTCCTTGAATGATACTCTATCGATTAAAAAAAAAAAAAAACAGCCCGATATCTCAATATTTGCGGAAGTTATAGAAATTTCGGTAAATTTGGCACATACACACACACATACACACACACATACATCCATACAGACATTTTTTAAAATTGCAATTTTTCGACGTTTTAGAACATTCTGAACACATTCAGAAAAACAAAAAAAAAATTTTTTTTTACGAAAACAAAGCTTTCTCTATGAGGAAGCAATCAGAAAAATGCGGGAATGACCGTGTCCGGGGATGGTTCGTGGCGCAAGCGAGGATTCGATTCTTTATATGGGGTTACAACAATTATTGGATATTATACTGGCAAAGTTCTTGATTTGTTTGTAAGTTCCAAAACTTGCAAGGCATGTGAACAATGGACTGGACTGGAGGGAACAGCAGATTATAAAGAGTTTCGGGAGCAGCATGCACCCAGTTGTCAGATCAATCACACAGGGTCCTCTGGAATGACGGAGGTAGAAGGAATGTGTCACATGTTTCAACGATCAGAAGAAAAATACGGTGTCAAATTACATAGGCGATGGAGACTCCAAGACTTTTCCAGCAATAGTTAATATAGCAATCCTTATCCTGGCATAACAATAACCAAAAAAGAATGTATTGGACATGTACAGAAACGAATGGGTACGAGACTTCGAAATTTGAAGAAAAAAATCACAGGACTTAGTGGAAAGGACAAATTGACAGGGAAATTAATTGACGAACTTACTCGTTATTATGACCTTGCAATACGACATATTTGCCACTCATTTGAAGCAATGAAAAATGCTGTTATGGCTACTTTTTATCATTTACAATCAACCAGAAGCCGCAACATGACTTGTGTCCGACAGGAAAAGATTTTTGGTGTAAATGGCAAAAAGCAAAGGCTTTGAATAAACTAGACAGTTTTCACCATGCACCCGCGCTTCATCCAGATGTTGTAAAAGCTATCGAGCCAATATGCAAGGATTTATCTTCAGACGATCTTCTAGAAAAATGCGTGAGAGGTTTTACACAGAACAATAACGAGAGCTTGAATAACGTCCTTTGGCGCATAGCACCCAAAGTCACCCATAGCGACTGCTATATTATGAAAATTGCTTCTTACATAGCAGCCTGTACATTCAATGCAGGAAGCAAATCATATCTACAAGTCATGGAATACTTGGGTATTAAAGTTGGACCAAATGCCAACAATTACTGTGAGGAGGCAGATGAAAATCGTCTTCATCAGGCCGAGATCCAAGCCGCGAACGCAACACGGGAAGAAAGAATTCTCCGTAAACAATTGCGAGCAGCCGATGCTGATAACCTGCTTGAAATCGAAGGACTTTTATATGGCTCCGGAATCGCCGACTAAAGATAAAATTAGAAAAAAATATTGTTTAACAATTTCATTGTTAATTGACATAAAATTTTTTTTTTATATCATTACTAATAATTTCGAGTCAAGATGAAACTTTTTTGTCTCTTACATTTTTTTCATAAGACGAGCGTTTTCAAGTCATAGCATTATAAACACTTAATGATACTCCAAATCTCTTCCCAAATTTTAAACGCGTTTTTCTCGAAACATGGTTTTAAAAAACGGTGTTCACGATATCTCGAGAACGGATTGATAGATCTTTTTAAAATTTGGACACGATATGCTTGGATACTTCAATTGTCTAATTAGCTACGATCAGACTTAAAAAAAAAATGTTTACAATTGAATAAATAACAGAAAAAAAAAACAGAAAAAAATGAATGAAAAGAGACCAGTGAATGAGAGAACAAAATCACTTGTTCTCTTGAAAAAAAATTCTCTTGAAAAGAATTAAACTCAAGGCTTCATGCACAAGATAAAAAAAATCAAGAATTAAACTCAAAATGGTCATAATTTAACAGCAGATTTAAAAAGTGCACACTTAGATTAATACATTTGCAACAAAATTGTTCTAAGTATTGTGTTATTTATAAAAGGTATTATTATTGTACATTAGGTAATATTTAAATCCCTTTTCCCGTTAATAATGAAAATCAATATTTTCTGATGATATTTGCAGGGAAAGGAGAAGGATCTATTATATAAGTGATTTGAAGCATCAAGAGGCATCGTGTTGCAGTTTTTCTGCGTTTCCTGTAAAGTATTCTAAAACGTCTATTTCTAATCATAATATTTATTGCAATGACATTTCTCTACTTTGAGTATTAATAAAGTATTTATTTTGTATTATATTAATTATATTCTATCTTTACAGGATGAAATACTATTAATAATATTTAAATACTTAGATTTGAGAACATTATGCCTCATGAACCAAGTAAATAAGCGCTTCAATGATTTAACACGGGATTCTCTATTATATACACGTTTGAACATGCGATGGATTAAATGTGAAAGATATATGTTCACATTATTTGGTTATTTTATACCTAGATGTAAATATTTGCAACATTTAAATCTTACAGGGAGCCATTTTAATGTTAATGATTTCGTAAACTTTCTTAATAATTGCGGCAGCTGTTTAACGCATTTAAGATTGCGTAAATGCCACATAGCTCAAGTAGGACAGTTAAATCCTGTCCTACTTGGCATTTCAAAAGCATGTAAAAATTTGAAAGGTATACATATAGTATATGTATATAATTGTCAAGATTATGGATAAATTGCATAACAATTAATGCAAATTTTTCTTAGAATTGGAACTAAGTGATTGTAAAGGCATAGGCGAAGAATTTTCGTACCTCGAGGGGCTAAATAATTTAGAACTTATAAGTTTTAATGATAGACATATGAAAACTCAACATCTTTCCAAAATACTACAAAATAATCAACGGAAGCGTGAATTAAAATTAGGATATAATTTTTATTCTGAACCCATAAAGTGCATGATAAATAATGAAGTTATAATGGAGTTAGGAAATTCGTGTCATGAGTTAGAAGTAATACAGTTAATGGGCGCATCGGATCTTACCTTTCAGGGCATTAATGCTCTCGCTAACTGTAAAAATTTAAAAAAAGTATTCATTGATCTGTAAGTATGTGTGCTACATTTTCTTTTAAAATACACATTATTGTATTCTTTATTGAAATTTGTTTGCTTCTCTTGCATCTTGAAAAAGTTACATGAATTTTTTCTTCGCAATTAAAATACTGTAGGTACTAATTATATGATTTTTGTTACAGAGATGATTACGATAACTCAGTTACTGATGACTATGACAAATTATTTAGACTACTTTCTTCTCATCAACTTCATTTAGAAGAAATTTATTTGTGCTTTGGTGTCCTCAATCATAAATTAGAACTATTAGGGCAATGCAGGCACTTGAGAAAGTTATATTGCGATGTTATGAGAATTGATATTAATGACTATATTAATGTACAACAAATACAATTTCCTAAATTACAGGAGTTGTACATATAAGTTTAGGTGAATACAGTGATCGATTTATCGATTAATTTAAAGAGAATCATCCGCATGTGTCCGTCTATACACTGCGACCACCTACGACGCATATATAGTCTTTGAATAGTTTTTAATTATTCGATTATTTTTTAATTATTATCGGTTGTAAAAGAATGCTTAATAAAAACAAAAGTATTTATTCATAATTTTTTTATTTTAATAATGTTTTAATATTTTTTTATACTTTAACAGATATATATATATATATATATATATATATATATATATACACATGTATATGTGCATCCTTATTGGTATAAAGTATCTCGATTTCTTTTTTTTTATTTTTTTTTATTTTTTACTTGTATTTCCATTCTGCAAGAACGCAGTATCACAACGTATTATTGAGTCATTTTGGATTTAGTTTGAATACTTGCTTTCATTATGTGAACTAATCTTTATTTTTAATTCTTTATACATATATGAAATATGAAGATATGAAAGTTAAATTGAGTTTTGTTTAACATATAACTACTTTACCATTAAGCTATTCAGCGTCTACCCCACATATTTTAACATTTGTATAAACATATTTAGTCTTTATAGCAATGTAATATAATAGTATAATTGAAGGGTACAGGAGAAAAACGCAATTTTAAATTTCAAGACATTAGATATCTTAAGAGACTATTGAAAAAAGTACCGGCAGTGAATATGCATAATTGAAAGTTTTCAAATTTATTGCATGAGAAAGGTTTCAGAAACAGCTTAGCTGAAAGGTTTACAAAATCATTTCATGTGAAACGATTCAGAGATAACTCAACTAAAAGTTCTGAAAAATTATCTTCATGTGAAAGGTTTCAAAAACGTTTCTATTGCAACATTTTATATGACATATTGCAGAATTCTTTCAGAGATGTTGCACATGAAATGTGAAAGGTTGAAATGTTTTTGAAACCTTTCTGGAAGCTTTCTGCAACAATCTGTGCTGTATGGGAAGGCTTCATGCACAAGATAAAAAAATTGAAGAATTAAACTCAAGGATCAGAACTTTCACAAATTTGAAGACAGGAAATGCTCACGAATATCTTTGACAGAATTAAAAAATTCTATAGAAAATAGAGATAATGAATACTGTCTAACTAAAAAGGAAATAAAGCAGATCAAGTTTTTTGAAAACAAGTAAGAAAATTAGTCTTAAAAATAGTGATTTGTCTTTTAAAATCACTGCATTTTCTCTCGTCGATCGATTTGTTCACGCTAATTATTTCAAATTTTCAATCGGTCTTCTATAAAACTAACATAAGATATATATGAAAAAAAAAAAGAATCGGGAAAGAACTTGGGATCCGCTGACTACGAGCCGATCATTCTCACACATCATCCCAAGAGGAAGCTAATATAAAATTCTACTTGGGATGACGCGTGGCGGTACCCGAGTAAAGTTTTCGAACGCAGTCCAGGCATGGAAAGTCGGACTGTCCGTGAAGGTGTTATGAAAATAAACAAACCATACCTCTCCCTTCGACCTTTGTAAGCAGTCTTGACGCGATTTCTGTACCGCGTACTTTAGTATCAAACGAGTTCGCGACACAACACGATCATAATGCCGCCGGCAATAATATGGAATCATTTTCATAAAGGAGGCGAATTATTACAAGTAGACTGCCGTCATTGTCGTACAACAATTAAAGCAAATATGATAGACGAGCGAAAATCTCGTCTCGATCTCGTTTCCTTGGTTTCTTGATATTCGAGATTCTCGATCGTTCAGTCATAAGGTCAACGTATGTCTGGTCAAAGTATGAAACGATGCGATGGTCGAAATCGCTATCCAACGTGATCGTCGTGTTAAGGGCCAAAGCACATATGACAGTCGTAGACGTGGACGTATGTAACGCACAAGCTTTGACGTATCCTGATTTGTCAGGTCGAGGACTACGACTGTCGTATATCGCTACGCCATGTTATGTGCTTTGGCTCTTATTCGATCCGGCTCGCGATTCTCGCCGTCGGAAGTCCGCTCGAGACGGAATTCGCCGGACCGCGCTCCGAAAAGTGCGCCAAAAACTCGCGGTGCTGCGCGATGACTGCGAACAGCGGGATTGAGAAGTTTCCGCGTATCCGACGGGTTCGCTTGACAAAATCTTTCTGGGCTCCGGAATCGCCTCGCTTCCGCGCTTCAGTGTTCCCGTCAGAACAATTAATTTACGCGAGCCAATCACATCGAGCTACATGAAAATCACGCGAGATTTATTGTCGAGCGAGGGTCACCTTACAACGACTTTAATAATATATATGAGATATCATGTTCAACGTAGTCATGAAGACCTTACCGAAGAGCTTAAAGACGATCGTCTTTAGCGGGCTTTTAGAGGGTCTATACACGTACGAGTTTGGCTCGCAAGTCCGGCTCGGCTTCTACTCGTTCGTGGATAGGATGTCACGAGCCGAGCTTGACGTCAGATGAGCCAAATTCGCACATTTTCCTTTCGTGTGTGGTGAAAAAACGTTCGAGTCCGTCTCGCGAATCAAGCTCGCCGAGCCGGACTTGCGAGACAAACTCGTACGTATATTATAGACGGCCTAAGACATAAAAAAATTAAATGCTTTTTTTAATTGCTATTTACAGATGTTTAGAGGGTAAACATTTCACCACCAAGGCCATTCGTCATCTCGCACGTCGTGGTGGAGTCAAACGTACAACACATAGCGAAAAAGGCAAAACGTAAAATCGGAGCGATACTATATTATCGATAACGATTATAGACAGACGTGCTACTCATATAGCATGCAAATATTTTTATACTTTGTGCTATTATAACAGCTATTGTAACATTACTTCCTCATAGAGGAAGCTTTGTTTTCGTAAAAAGAATTATTTTTTTTTTTTGTTTTTCTGAATGTGTTCAGAATGTTCTCAAACGTCGAAAAATTGCAATTTTTAAAAATGTCTGTATGTATGTATGTATGTGTGCATGTGTGTATGTGTGTGTGTGTATGTGCCAAATTTACCGAAATTTCTATAACTCCAGAACTATAGGATCCCCTTAAGACGGTTTTAAATATAAGATTCGACCATATGAATACCGGCCTAAGACTGCGAGAAGAACGCGTGGCTTTTAGAATAAACAGTTTTATATTGAATGCTTATAACCAATGACCATTATTTGAAATAGCCAATTAGAAATTAGAGTTACCTCGACCTCTATCGTTCTCAAATCGAGTTTTGTTATTGTCACCTTGTCCGTTATACGTACAAGACGTACACAAGACTGTTGACTTCGCTCCCGACGAGAGTATTTCGAGGCTCATCCATCGAAATCGCGGGTAAGCTAAACAAATTATTTTACGAGTTGTAATCATAGTATAATTTACTTTGCCGGTGGCGTTTTACGTTAGCGCAACTTGGGCCTGACCAATTTCGCGAATACTGAGAGAACTGAGCATATTTGTACTACATATATTGTAAACGTATGTCGAATTTGTACAGTAGACCGTTATATGTTATCCGATATTCCTTCGTTATCCAAGTGAGAGATCAAGAGGATTGTCGAAAAGCGAAACAGAATATACACATTTTATGAAACGCAATCACGTTTATGGGTTATTTATTAAATTAGTTATATATGTATATTGCAATTTTATATTACAAGACACTAATCACAGTTCAATATGCGCTCGCATTAGCACAGCATCGGTGTAATACTGATGTTTTACGTACATTTTTCGAATTGCTATAAAGTATAAATTGTTATAACACGCTACATTATAACTTGATGACGCGTATGCGCACCTAGAATCGGTTCCCAAACATTTCTGTTTGTCGAATGTTGTAAAACCGACTCGAAGTTTCTCGATACTTTCTGTAGTATAAATATAAAAGAATGCTATCGCCATCGAGCGATTTCCTCCGAATCGCACAGTTCTGGCCTTTTTAATCTCTTGTAGCTAATTCATTTGGATGCACTAAGCGCATACGTAAGCATCACGAAATTTTGCTAAAATACATATAAAATATTCAGAAATAATAAAAGTATAAGTTTTTATTTAGTAGTCTGCCAATTTTCCTAATATACTTTTATTCGTAAATTTTAGAACACTGTGTATTGGTACCTCGACATTACGACAGTGATATCTGCCCAGGTAGCAAACACAAGTCATTTTGACGTCAAATTTTGGTCCTTTACTGACCATACCTGTCGTCACTAACTGGCGGCATAATGACGTTAAAATGACGGTCTAATGTCACAGACAATTGACGTCATTTTCTGACGTCTTACTGACGGCAAAAATAGGTCGATTGTATGACATACCGGTTTCTAGAAATGTTTTTTATGAAATTAAAATGTTAAAATGTCTACTTGATAAACGTTTATAAAAAAAATGTTCTTTTTCTTTATCTAAAAAAAAAAAAGAAAAAAAAAGAAAAAGCTTTTTTAACCGTTTTTCGTTACATGCCATGTACGTATAGCCGCTCTTAAGGCGGTCACCCATCCTAGTACAGTACCGCGCCCGTGTTGCTTGACTTCGATGATCCAGTGGACAGTGACGATCTTCTCACCCTGATACTTCCTTATTAACTGTACTTGTCTATAACAGGTACATCTTTAAAGTGTTCAAAAATCTTGTAATGATAATCTTCGTGATAGCTATAACACTGCATGAAATAGTTATCATAAAACTATAATCACATGCAACTACATCCACTTATACCATAAATTCGCCACTTCAATCATAAACAAACATATTGTAGTTAATTTTGTGGTTTTTATTTTATTATTACTTTATTATATAATATTAAGAAGTAAAAATAGTTATATTACAAAAAGACCTTATTTGGACGACTTTAAGACGTCTTTAAAATGACGTCTTTAGATAGTCTAAGAAATGACATCTTATAAACGTCCATTATTAGTCGCCGATGTCATAGACCAAAAATGACTAAAAATAGACGTTATGGAATAACGTCAGTATAATGTCATTTTTTAAGACATAGTCGCTTTTTGGTCATTTGACGTCATTTGTACAAACATGACTAGTATTTGACGTCAAAATGACATGTGCTTGCTACCTGGGAATCAACCAAATCTTAACGAATTATATATGAAATATGGGTAGAAAAAACTGAAGAATATAATAGAATTAATAAAAATTGCTAATAATCAAGGGGTTCTTTTTTAAAATTTAAATTTTGAATTTTTTTAAAAATGTCCCGTGTTAACCAATATTGAGATATCGGGCTGTTTTTTTTTTTTTTTTATCGATAGAGTATCATTTAAGGAAGGTTGGTATCGAATTTGGCGATAATTGGTAAAGGGGTTCTTTTTTAAAAAAATTTTGAATGAAAATTGTGAAGCTTTTTGATGTATAATTATTAGTATTTATTTGTTTTGGGTTCCTCATAGAGGAAGCTTTGTAAGCGAAGGTTTCTACTTGCACACCTAACCCTTTAGGGGCCTGTGTACATAATTATGTACATTCACTAAAAAAAACCAAAAAAATTAAAAAAAAACTAAAAAAACTAAAAAAACCTTAAAAAACTAAAAAAATTTTTTTAAATTAAAAAAAATTAAAAAACTAAAAAGACTAAAAAACTTTCATCAGGGACGTCTTTTAAGACTATCTTATAAATTATATACATTTTACTTCAACGGAATCGATGTGTGACCCCTAAAGGATTAAAAACTATGAGGAAGCAATGTGCAAGTTTCTACTTGCACACTTAAAAACTATGAGGAAGCAATGTGCAAGTTTCTACTTACACACTTTTTGGAAATTCATAGAATATCGTGTCAATTTTACAAACGCCTCCCTAACTCCCTTTTTTCTAAATAAATCGATATATTAAATTCATTGTTCTACCTTGCTTAAGTATCTACGTCTCATATCATGAAAAGATCGTTAATTCGAATCTGCAGTCCTCTATATGATCCCGAAGCACTATGGACGCGTGTAAGGCTAGGGTATATTTAATGCGAGGATTCAATGCTCTGAATGACAGTAAGCACAAGCTTGCATCGCATTCATCTCTTGATATATTTTAGGTGATACTCTTGTCAAGTATTTGACAAAGTTTGGTAATGTGGCCATTTCAGGATTTCAAGAACATTCTCAAAAAATACCTCAATAATTAATTCGAAAAGTGTCGAATCCCATGCATGTAAATCACTCTCATTCGAAGTGTAATAATTTATAAACGATAAGGTTTAAGATCATATCCTTTTGGGAAATTATGAAGAACATGCATGAAGAAACATTTCCCCTCTAGTTTCTTTTAAATTCAAGAGAGGATTAAAAATGGCCCCTATTGCAATCCCTCCTTTGAATTATAATCTCAACATAAAAACCTTAAACAAATTACTCTAATACGAATATAAAATTATGCATTGATGAAATGTCATGATTATATAAATCAAAGAATGATAATTTGTCTTTATAGTCTTGTGGTATGGATAAATGTAACATTTTAAACACCAACCAAATTTTTTTGTTTAATTGTTCTATAAATATAGAACGACCAATTCAAGATCAATGGACAGCAATAATGTTGCAGTTTCCGATAAAAATTTGTCAACGAGCAGACGATTCGACTCACGAAAGCGAGACAAAACAGACGTTAATGACGAGTATGTTCACCTTGCATATGTGACACAACACAAAAGAAAGTATATATTATGAATTTAATATATATTGACTGTCTACATAAAATTACTCGTATATTTTGTATAAAATTTATATAACGTTAGTTTATATTATAAATTTATTTGGTAAAAAATATATATTTTCTATCTTTTTTCCATATTTTAAATGTTTATTAGCAAAATTTTTATAATTTTCTGTATTTTTCTATAGGAAATATATCTATAATAATGATTAATATGTCTATTTTTCTTGTAACATTATCATTTCTTACACCTTAAGACAATATATATGTATTTATCTTTTGAAAGTATTATTTTTACATATTAAAATAAATAAATTTTCCAAAAATTATCATTAATTTTATAGTTTATTATTATATTTTTATATATATCAAGTATATCTGAACTATAGATATAAATTTAAATGTTAATAAAACTATTTCATTATTTAAATTTGTGGAGTTTTTATTATACTTGTTTTATTATTTGTACAAGGTGATTCAGAACCTATACGACAAACTCTGAGGAACAATAGATCTTGCAGAGAGGATCATTTTTTGTAAAGCAACCCATGTTCTTTGACGCGTCGTTTAGGAGCTACACGACCGCGTAAATAGGCCTGAGGTAACATTTATTATAATTATGAAATGAATTATTTATTTATTGTTTCAAGTACACTTGCAGACAGTTTACAGAAGACGTTCAAAGTGTCTACCCTAAACCTGATTGCATTCTGCGCTACAGTTGGCCTTAACATGCCCTCAAACGTTCGATAGAGTCCGACAATCAATGTTATGACGACGTTGTCATAAATGTAATTAAGTTCAGGGTAGACACTTTGAACGCCTTTTGTAAATTGTCTGCAAGTGTAATTGAAACAATAAATGAATAATTTATGTCAAAATTGTAATAAATGTCACCTGAGATCTTTCTACTCGGTCGCGTAGCTTCTAAACGACGTGTCAGAGAACGAGACAACATAGGTTGCTTCACAGAAAATGGTCCTCTCTGCGAGATCTATATCGTTTCTCAGAGTTTGTACAGAGGTCCTGAATCACACTGTATTTTATGCAAATTTATTGACAAAAGGACATCCAAGATAAAACCTACCTTTAGATTTTAAGTACTTATATCTAGCTAATATTATAATGTGTTTTGTATTTATCGATGGAAATCTGAACGGTAGCGTTTTAAAACGCATTAAGGTGGTTCGGCTAGTACCGTATGAGTCAATATAGGGCCTAAATTTATTTTTAAGATAAACTATTTTTATGGATATATTTTAGACATTTGTACAATTACTGGTTTTATAATGTAACTTTTCATTTGATTATGTATCAATTTATCTACTGACAAATATAAACAGTTCAAGATTTGACTTCAGTTGACATTCGTACAAGAGAAATGTCGCGACATTGCATCTCTTCGCTGTAAACAGCTATCATGCCAGTGCTATGTGTTTGAGTGAGGTTATGTATTGTGTCGAAAAATAATGGAAGGTAACAAACAATTTCAATAATGGGAGATTTGCTTGCAAAAGAATAGTGCTGTGGAAAGAAAACACTACACGGCGCGGCGTTGCCACATGTTCACGTCGCGTACAGCTGATCGAAAGGCCGACAAGAAACGCGACAATTCATCAACTTTTGATTGAATTTTTGGCCTTATTACACGTCAACGTCGTTTTGTCTTATACTTAACAAGTGCTAGAAGAATTAAACAATGTTATTTTCAGTTTTTTGAACTTGTTTCTTTACAAACAGTTAATGAAATTCTCGAAAAATGTATGTTTTCGGTACAATTTCCCATAAAACCTATGTTAAAAATGCCAACTTTGAGATTTAATATCTCAAAAACTAGACGTCAGATCTTCTCAAAATTGCAAATTTAAGTGTATTTAGGTTTTCTTTATAACATATTTTTAATTCAGATTTTTTCTTTGACATGCTCTGATGGCCGAACCACCTTGATCTGTATTCAGTTAGGATCCATTTTTAAGTGTTTCTAAGTGATTGTTATTGTCAAAATCAAATAAAATATTGTGTTTTTTAATTATTTTTATTAAATTCGATGTAAATTGACCAAAAACTGATCAAATCTTTATGGCCGGTTTTCATAGTCGGATCTTATATCATATTTAAGACCGCCTTAAGTATGATCTTAAGATGTTATGAATCAATCACAGAGTCGTATTAGCATCTTAAGACATTACTTAAGACAGTCTTGAAATAAGATCCGACTATGAATACGGGCCTATGATCTTAACAGTATCGTCAAGCATTTTACCTCACCGTGTATAATATACCAATTTCACCAACATTTGGCGAAAGATCATTTTTGAATAATATTTATATCCCTACTATTATTATATACTTTTATAACTATAAACTCTACTAACGATGTCGAAAAGACAACGCGAAGATACGTCCAATCGTCAATTTCAACAGAGCTGGGAAATTGATTATTTTTTTTTCTTAAATGCGGAAAATAAACCACAGTGTTTACTATGTAACACTGTAATTTCCTCTATGAAATCTTTTAATATTTCTCGCCATTATAGCACAAGTCATGAAAAAGATTACGGGCATTATCATGGAGACATTAGAAAACAAATTTTGGAAAGTCTCAAAATGCAACAACATTTGCCAGAAAATGTTGAAAAGAATCTATTTTCAAATAAAACCTTGCAACAACAATGTCTTGCAACGTCTTATGCCATTTCTTTAGAAATTGCACAAGTGAAAAAGTGCTTTTCAGATGGAGAGTTTATTAAAAAATGTGCAATTGAAATGGCTAGAGCTTTCGATAATACACGTGCAATACAATTATTCGAACAAGTACCATTATCGCGCCAAACTGTTACTCTTAGAATTAAAGAAATTGATATGGACATTAAACAAAAGTTAAAAAATTTATTACAATCTTGTCGATATTTTTCACTATGCCTTGACGAAAGCACCGACATTTCAGACATTAGTCAATTATGTATATTTGTGAGATGTATCCAAAACGACTTTTCTATTAATGAAGAGTTGTTGTCATTGGCTTCATTACACGATGCAACGAAAGGTATTGATATTTTTAACGCTGTCTGGGAACATGTAAATGAATTTTGTAACGGTTTCGAAAAATGTACTGCTATTAACTGATGGAGCAAAGGCAATGGTAGGAACTGAAAATGGATTTTGTGGCCAATTAAGAAAGCATAATATTTTTTTGTCGAATGATACACTGCATCATTCATCAAGAAGCTTTATGTGGGAAAATTATGAAGATGGCTTCAACAATGAAATTAGTAACGAAGATAACAAATTTAATTAGAGGCGGTAATAAATCATTATCTCATTGCAAATTTCAGGCATTTTTGCAAGAAGTAAATGCTGCATATGGAGATCTACCATTGCATTGCGAAGTTTGCTGGTTGAGTGCTGGTAAATGTTTGAATCGGTTTTTCGCTCTTAGGAAAGAAATACCAATATTTTTAAAAAATGAAGTTAAGAGCGATGCCGCTGATTTGGAAAAATATTATTTCACGATTCAAAATTTTTGAGTGAGCTTGCTTTTTTGGTTGACATTACACAACATTTGAATGAACTTAATTTAAAATTACAAACTCAGAAGCAAACTATCTCAAATTTAATGCATCATATTAATGGATTTCGGAATCGTTTAACTGTATTTAAAATAGAACTAATGAAAGACGAATTAGTTTATTTTCTTTGTTGTGAAGAATTAAAAAAAGATTTTCCTTCTATAAGTTTCATCCATTTTTCCGATTTTATAGATAACATTAGTAATGAATTTAATTCTCGTTTTACCGATTTTGACGATTTAAAAACTGATATTATTCTTTTTAACAACCCAATGACAGTTGCAATCGATCAACAAAAAGTTGAATATCGAATGGAGTTGTGCGATCTACAGGCCGATCCTTTTCTGATGGGACGATCAGAAAGTGGATTAGAATTTTTTAAGCTTTTATCGGAAACCACTTATGCTAAATTAACAGATTTTGGCCTTAAAATCTGCTCCATGTTCGGTTCAACTTACCGTTGTGAGAGTGGATTTTCGAAACGGGTTATTATTTACTTCATTATTTACTTCCTTTACTCATAGCCTTCAACTTTCTAATTAATCTTATAAAACCGAGGCATACATAAGGTAAGAATCAGAATTAATACAAGTCGACCGCTCTCATACCGCGTCATCTTTAAATATTGTAATATTAAGAATAAATTATCAATTTATTAATTTGCGCATTTGTATAATAAAAGATTTCCAACGTTTTTTCTTAATACAAAGTTATTTATTATTCCTTTCCTCATTTGGAACTTCAATTATTGCCTATCTGACACTCATGATTTTGAATTTACTAATTACTATTTCCGTCCTTGTCCCACCATATAGTACACTGACCGATGGCAGCGACTCTTGCGGTCACAAAGCGAGTTATTTTCTTCGTCGCTAAGACGACCATCCCCCACCACTAGAGTTTCCAGACCTGTGTGTAAGACCGTGACTGCGCCTGACTTAAAGTTTATTGTGGAATTTATTTTTAACTTGCACTTTTTGTTTTACTCGTTGACTGCACCTATTTGGCTCATAGTTTTTATTTTTTATTTACACTTTTGGTTCGCGTTACCTGCTCCGGTTTGATTCATTTTTATGTATTATCGTCGTGAATTTAGACTGCGCCTGATTGACTTATGTAGATCAACTTCGTCTAATTTTATGTATTATCTTCGGGAACATCATGTATTTTCTTTATGCTGAAGATGACACAAAAAAAGTGTCGAAACGTCCGTTTTTATTATAATATATTTATTGTTACGATAATTTGATTGCGCATTAATTACCGCGCTTGGCTCCTATTGCCTCCTTATTTCCTTTACTTGATTTATTCAGGAGAGCCTACTTTTATTTAATTTATATTATATATTATATTCTGAAAAAGTCGCATAATATATACCGAGATATCACCATCAATACCATACTCAGTTATATTGCTTTATGAGTAAATAAGAATATGACACGCACTTGTGCTCTGTATGCGTATTCTTAGTTACGCATAAAGCAATCGAATATAGCTACTCTACTTCTACTCATGCTGCGAGAAACCGCTGCCCCACTACTGATACTACTGGATGATGGGGAAAGTCTGAAGTGGTAAGAGTGCAGGGAGCAGTGGCTCCTTCGCTTCGAGCAGTTAGACAAGCCTGGTGTATATGAACCTCTAATCCTGCCTAT
Source organism: Temnothorax rugatulus (assembly GCA_035220575.1). Classification (NCBI taxonomy): domain Eukaryota; kingdom Metazoa; phylum Arthropoda; class Insecta; order Hymenoptera; family Formicidae; genus Temnothorax; species Temnothorax rugatulus. Next base: position 288,115 of record JASTWL010000125.1, read on the forward strand.
CATCTAATTGTAAAGTGAGAACCTAATTTTTACTCCCAATTCCCCCTTGACTTTAATTGTTACAGAAACACACCAACCGGATACGACAAATAGCGATCTACGTCCAATAAATTTCGAAATTAAAAGTGCAACTATACTGATAACATTACAATTCAGGTTATCCCAGTATAGTTTCTTACGATAACATAATTTTACATTATGCTCAGAGAACATGTCTTAGACAAGAGAGTAATTTAAATTGTCGCTTCTATTATTATAGGCCGCAACTGTTCAAGTTTAGAAAATTCTAATGAAACTTATGATTTGATGCATGAAATCAGATATTTTTTATGAATAATCGCGTAAAACACTATAATATTTTGATATAAATCATATTTCGCCGCGACTAGACGAATACACATTAAAATCGTAAAAGTATGCAAAATAAAAATTTTATTTTCTTGAGTTATTTTCTAAATATCAAACTGTTTTGAAAAGAGTATTGTAAATATGTAAACATACGATATTCTTTCAGTGATTTCAGTCTTTTGCGAAATAGAACATTTAATCATAACTCTCTTTGTGAATACAGATTAATCTTTCGGTCGATACCTTTGCTCGCATAACATGCAAACAAAATACCTGTGATATTGGCAAGCATCACAGTTAAGCTTTATAATATCTTATTAATACATTCGTAATAACGTTAATTTCGACTCTAGAATCGTGATTTTAAATTGCTAAAACACGTTAAATAACATAAGAAATATTGTATAATTAGCAGAAAAAAATGAACTCGTAAAGGACTCTAACTGAAAGAATGTAGTCATTAATAGAACTCTGATATATCTGCTTATTATTTATGATCTGTAATAAAATTTTTTCCCAATCGATTGTCATCGTTAATCATATTGTTTTGCGCACATACACGCACGCACATACAAACACATATATTTTGTTTCTTGCTCTTAATATTATTGTAATTTTTTAATCAATTTTCTGTTTTTTTCTATAAATCTGTGATATGGAAATTTATAATAAATTGATTAAAAAAACTTAAACGGCATACATACACACGCACATGCGCGCCTCTTTCTCTCTCTCGCTCTCGCTCTCGCTCTCGCTCTCGCTCTCTCGCTTTCTCGCTCTCGCTCTCTCGCTCTCTCGCTCTCTCGCTCTCTCGCTCTCTCGCTCTCTCGCTCTCTCGCTCTCTCGCTCTCTCGCTCTCTCGCTCTCGCTCTCTCGCTCTCTCGCTCTCTCGCTCTCTCGCTCTCTCGCTCTCTCGCTCTCTCGCTCTCTCGCTCTCTCGCTCTCTCGCTCTCTCGCTCTCTCGCTCTCTCGCTCTCTCGCTCTCGCTCTCTCGCTCTCTCGCTCTCGCTCTCTCGCTCTCTCGCTCTCGCTCTCTCGCTCTCTCGCTCTCGCTCTCTCGCTCTCTCGCTCTCGCTCTCTCGCTCTCTCGCTCTCTCGCTCTCTCGCTCTCTCGCTCTCTCGCTCTCGCTCTCTCGCTCTCGCTCTCGCGCTCTCGCTCTCGCTCTCTCGCTCTCGCTCTCTCGCTCTCTCGCTCTCGCGCTCTCGCTCTCTCGCTCTCGCTCTCTCGCTCTCGCTCTCTCGCTCTCGCGCTCTCGCTCTCGCTCTCGCTCTCTCGCTCTCGCTCTCGCTCTCGCTCTCGCTCTCGCTCTCGCTCTCGCTCGCGCTCTCGCTCTCGCTCTCGCTCTCGCTCTCGCTCTCGCTCTCGCTCTCGCTCTCGCTCTCGCTCTCGCTCTCGCTCTCGCTCTCGCTCTCGCTCTCGCTCTCGCTCTCGCTCTCGCTCTCGCTCTCGCTCTCGCTCTCGCTCTCGCTCTCGCTCTCGCTCTCGCTCTCGCTCTCGCTCTCGCTCTCGCTCTCGCTCTAGCTCTCGCTCTCGCTCTCGCTCTCGCTCTCGCTCTCGCTCTCGCTCTCGCTCTCGCTCTCGCTCTCGCTCTCGCTCTCGCTCTCGCTCTCGCTCTCGCTCTCGCTCTCGCTCTCGCTCTCGCTCTCGCTCTCTCTCTCGCTCTCTCTCTCTCTCTCTCTCTCGCTCTCTCTCTCTCTCTCTCTCTCTCTCTCTCTCTCTCTCTCTCTCTCTCTCTCTCTCTCTCTCTCTCTCTCTCTCTCTCTCTACTTTTCTCTATCTCGTCGATTTGTCGATTTGTCTCGTTCATAAATAAAATTATATGTGTGCGTAATGTTCACACTTACTTTGTAATTAATAATGTCTCGATGATTGATCCGAAAAAGTGCTGTGTGAATCCGACAATCCAAGTTGGCTCACAGTTTTTCAATGTTCATATCGGAAAGACGTTATATATTGCCAGTCACGATCGATTTAAATTACTTTAATTGTTATTCTATACTGGCGGAAGAAATTTATTATTCTATTAATAAAATACTCAGGGTAACTGTTGTTGCTAAGAATTTCTTTAACAATTTCAATATTACTAATGTGAAACCTTTTGTCAGATAGTAAGATCGCGCGATCCACAAGACCCATTATAACATTTTTTTGTAGTTTTCAGGGTGGTTGGAAAAGTAATTAATATATCGACCAGAAAAAGTTGGTTTTCGATACCAATTTGTGATAAGCATATTACCATCTCTAAGGACCATTGGGTCTAGAAAATTAATCGCATTATTTTTCTCTATTTCACAAGTGAACTTTAACCTTGGATGATAATTATTGAACGCATTAAATACCTCGTCAATATTCGATCTAGAAATTATCGCGAATATATCGTCCACATATCGTAAAAGAGTGGAGATCTTAAATTTCAAAGTACTAAGGCAAAAAACCTCTAAATCATCCATAACCATGTCTGCGAGAATGGGGGAGAGTAAAGAACCTATAGGACTACCGAAGATCTGTTCATAAACATTTCCGTTAAACGTGAAACTAGTGGAACTCAGAATTAATTCGATGGCATATAAAAATTGCATTAGGCTAAATGTAGTGCGACTGAACATCAAGTTTCGTAGTAATTGCGTAAATCATAGATTTTATAATATTGTGAAACAATACCGACAAACAGTTTTGAATCTTAAAATAAGTGACATTAATTCTAATTTAAAATTCTTATGTATTAAACGCAAGAGAATAGAGGATCGTCTGTCGCGGAATTTTCCTGAATCTTTATTATCTGACTTTTTTTTATATCTAATAGAGATAGAATTCGTAACCACAACATGAAAATTAAAACCAATTTAATTGATAAATTTAACCGCATTCTAATCAAAGGAGCGAAAGAAAATTCATCGTGGCCTGATAGCATTGAACACGAAAGCGTTTATGAACCAGTTACACACTTAAAGGAATGACAGGCGCGTTTACAAACGTAAAACCTCATGATCTTATACCCCCTCGGAGAATCGATAGGGGGTAAGAATCAGTGGGGGTACCCGATCTTCGGGCGAGACTAACGGCAGGGATGAGCGGCGCAGATCGGAGTTACGAATCCCTGTCGTCGCACTCGCGCTCGGCGAAGATCAGCCTCTGTCGGCGGCGCTCGGCGTTCGGAAGAATATCGGAGACTCGAGCCGTTTCGGGGCTCGAGCTCGACGATTCGGTGGAGGCGTTTAAAACGTGGGGGCGCAACGCGCCCTGTCATTGCCCGACTGACGTTCGGTCGGGGCATCCGGTTGTTGTTCGCCGGGAATTACGATGCACCGTTTAAGGTGCGCATCGTTACAAGTGTGTTCTTATAGTCCGAGAGTCCGCGACCATTTGTGTCAGATCTTATTCATCGGGAAACCCTATATATTCGATAGAGTACATCCTTCTAATATTGAAAAGTCATTTCTTACACCTGGAGGGTGGGACAACCCCTGCGGGGGGAGGTGGAAAAAAAGCAGAAAATTTGTCAAATTTTATTCACCTTGAAACTTATTTGCTAGTTAGTTTTTAATAGATAATTTATGAAAAAACGTTTCTTACACCTGGCAAGCGGGACAAAATTGTTCTTACAGGTTGTAAACAATGTAATATTTCACGAGGGTGATGTCAAATATTATTCACTTTGAAATTTATATGAGAGGTAAGTTTGAACTATAAATAATACAAAAAAAAAATTCTTACGGCTTGAACGCGGACCAAACGAGTTCTTACACTGCTCTGAAACTAAAAATTAAGAGCGCCCACGACGCTCTTTTCCTGCAGTGCGCACACGGTAATTTTCCTCTAATGTTAGTATATAAATCGGGTTTGAAAACTTTCGAAAGTTACATGTTTGTTATAATTTTCTGCATCTATGTCCCGCCGAACGACCTCGGCAATACTATGTACCTTTCTTACTCGATTAAAACAACTAATTCTATTAATATGGCGGTGAATAAGATAATACAATGATTTTGTCGCGGGCTCTCGGACTATTAATATTTCGATTAAGCAGCTTTTATGGGAAACGTGAATTTCTTGTTTACATTTTTTTTTTTGCATTTCTTTTAATGAACCATTTTCGTTTAAAACGAAAAAGTCAGCACTACGCGGCGCGAAGGGTACGGTAGGTACAAACATTAGATCATACGTAACATTGGTTTAAATAGGATATTTCAAGATGAATTAAACCGAAGATAACGTACCCGGACCCAAATTAAACTTTACCATAATTAAAGACAACACAGTGGCGGATCTAAAACGATGACTCGCTTGCCGTGCTTTGCCCATAGCTGGAAGAAAAAATGATTTAATTGACAGGTATAATTTGAAAGTTATGTGGCTGCAAAAACTTTTTACGTTACGTTTGTACTTAATTAAATAATTTCTGATAATTTATCTACTTATTAATTAATGTATACACTCATTTATATATATAACATGTTTGATGGAGAAGACAAAATATTGGATAATGTGATGTAACCTCATTTGCCAATTTTTTTTTATTTCGCATGCACACATTTTTGTTCTGTAGAGTTCAAGCATGTATCGATAATAAGAAGGCACATCTGATATTTGTTGGCATTGACAATGAAATATGGTGGCAGAAAAAATGTGACGCCCAATTCGCTAGATCCACCACGCCAGACTCATTCTTTCTCATTCCATCAACTGGCTGGAAGTCTTTCCCATCTAAATCCATTCCTCGCTCGTTCTGTTATGGAGTGATTCAGGAATTTATATCATTCCCTGACTTGAATAACAATTCTTCAGAAAGTTGTGAATCTGGCGATGAATTTGTTCCAGTTTGTGATAATTCTAAATGCATGCAAAAAGGAAGAATATATTTTAAAAGCGGGTATGTCCAGAACACCATGGCTGCAGTGGGAGACTACATGGCTCTCACCATCAAGAATGAGGCTCGGCATATAGAAGAAATGCACCCTCACTTGAGCATCAGGTACAAATGTGAGCGGTGTGGCAAGTCATATGAGTCGTATAGGGCGGTCGCGTGCCACCTACCAAAATGTCCAGCAGCCAGGGACAATGAGAGGCAGCGAACCGAAGAGCAGGGCCGATTCGACTGTCCTGAATGTGACAGGAGTTTCCCTACGCAAATAGGGCTGTCGCAGCACCAGAGGTCGGCACATCCGTTAACCCGGAACCGACTGAGATCAGAGGATGCCGCTCCAAAGGTTAAGGAACCAAGGCGGAGCAGAGTCTTCTCTACTGAAGACATTAGCAGGATACTCGAGCTCGAAATAGAGCTCAAGGATGAAAGGAACATAGCGAAAGCTATGGTTCCGTTTTTGCCGGAGAAAACCCTGAAACAGATAAGGGACAAGAGGAATGAGGCGTGTTACAAAAGGTGGAGAGAGCAGCGCCTCGAGAGTACACTTTCAAATCAGGAACCCCTCAATAAAGAGGACCAACCAGTGGATGGTGCACCATTAGAAGAGGTTGATGATGTTTTCGTCGATGCGGAGGAGATCGACGATGTTTTCGTTGATGCAGAGGAGACATCGTGCGATACTTATAGATCCGATGAATCTGCGTCAACCGCACACTGGAGGCAGACCAGTGTCGAGACTGTGCTTCAAGAGCTCAGAAACAACGAACCCAAGGAATCGTTGAAAGTACAACAGCATATTATCCAGCTCCTAACAAAGAGTGAAAGTCAAGCAGGAGGAATTGGACACAGCCTATGAGCTAGTGGTCAATTTGTTCCACGCTGCGGCGTCCGGGAAAACAGGTGGTAAAGCATCGGAGTCGGAAGAAAGGGCTCTCGGGAAGAAGTAAACGCAAAGTCCGAGCTTATGCCCGAACGCAAGAGTTGTATAGGAGTAACACCGCAATCTTCGCCGAAATGGTGAGAGAGGGTATTGACATTCAAGCCTTAGACACTGATGAATCTGTCAGTCCATCAGTAGAGACCGTCAAGGAGCTCTACAAAAGGCTATGGGGAAGCCCTGGTCAATGTGATATCAACCAAGAAGATCGAGAGGCCATGGTGCCCCACAATCCAGCAGAGATTCTGTATCCTATCTCCAAGATGGAGATTGCGAAACATATCAGGTCAACGCGGCTGAGGGTGGCAGCCGGACCTGACGGACTCCGAAAGGGAGATCTGATGAGAAATGAGGGAGGAGATATCCTCCATGCAATCTTTAATGTAATCATGCTGGCTTTGAAACAACCAAGCGCGTAGCGCAGCAATAGAACAACGCTATTGCTGAAGGAGGGAAAGGACCCCCTCAGTGGCGGCTAATTACAGGCCGATCACTATTTCCTCAATACTGAGTAGATCGTACTGGGGCATCATGGACCAACGCCTAAGAAACGTGGTCCACCTTAATGCACGTCAAAAAGGCTTGAAATGGGCCTGAAATGGGATGTTACAACAACATTAATTTGATAAATGAAATCCTCTCAGCAGAGCCAAGAGGGATAAAGGAATTGTTGCAATTCAGGTCGACATTGTCAAGGCGCACCCTGCTATTAAGTATGCCTTACTCAGAAAGGGGCTGCTGGAGGAGATAGTCGCAATGATTATGGACTCGTATAAAGAAGCCAAAACGTCCATGAAATGTCGTAACGAAACGTTCGACATAGAGTTGAGAAGAGGTATCAAGCAAGGCGACTCTCTATCTCCGTTTATCTTTGTAACGATGCGCCCCGAAACGCATCGTTCCCGGCGAACATCAGCCGGATGCCGCCCGGCCGAATATCCGCGAGCGAGACAAGGCACGGTGTGCCCTTTATTAATTAGAATGTCTCGCATATAAGTCCGCAACCGGACTTACCGCGGTAACCGACTCGGAGCGCCGAGCGGTGCCGAAAACGGCCGAAAGCCGCCGAACGCAATCGCGGCGTCGGGACGCCTTTCCGATCGCTCCGCCGCGCCGCACCGAATACCGCCGCACCGCCGACCGACGAAACGCGCCGACACCTCGAGGAGGCCTTCGAACTCGCGAGGATACATCTCGCACACGCGTTCCAACGGCAGCAAAAGTATTACAACTTACGACGACAAGCGTGGAAACCGAAAATTGGAGACTGGGTATGGAAACGCGAATACCCACTCTCCAATAAAGCCGCAGCATTTAACGCAAAACTCGCGCCAAAATTCAGAGGCCCTCTCAAGGTGCGGCGTATCGTATCCTCCGTAATCGTGGATAATCCGGGAGTCAGGGCTATTAAAAAATGAGAATATTGAAGTTCACGGCGCAAAGCTGGAATTTTTTTTAATCGATTCTTATGATATCCCGTAACAAGCGTGTAAAGTCTCTAGAATCAACTCGGCCCGCTTCGCCTTTTTTTATTGCAAAATATATTTAAAAACGCGTTTCTGTATAGTTTTCTTTAAATAACTCCTTCTGTGTTGGTCAAACGACAAAACTTGAAGAGAGGAAAATTGTTCGGAAGGAAATTTCCTATAAGAATAAGCCTTAAAAAAAATTTAAAAAATTTTTTTAATTGCAAAATTGCAAAAAATACGCGAAAAAAGGGCCATTTTTACAGGTTCCCGAAAACTGGGTTAAAAATTATCATATTTAAGCGGACATTCACTCAATGATACCTTTCAGTATGCTGAACAAGTGTGCACAAGGCTCGCCTCCAATTTTTATATGGCTGCCTATTAACAAATTATTTATGCAAATCGGACGCTTGGCTCTCACGTCTGAACGGGTGAACTTATTTTGATGCACTTTATCGGAAATGAAAGGTAACGATGTCTACTTTATGAATTTAAAATAAAAAAATTTTTTTTTCTAAAATTTGACTATTATTTTAAACAATTTAAATTTCGCATATTAAATATCGGCGTTATTTATTGGCGTACAGTAATGCAAATAGCACCATTGGTTTGCGCTTAAAAAATTATGAATTTCAAAAAAAAAAAACGTCCCGATACGACCAATAGAAGCCGAGATAATTGACTTTTACATAATTAATGATTACAGCTAAATTATTTCATATTTTTACTTGAAATTTGGTGTGAAGGTACTAGAGTGAGTGCTTTAACGGCGGAATTTTTTTCGCTGCAATTCGACTGCCAGGTTCGGCGAAAAAAAATGTCGAATACAACGGTTTTAGAGCGAGAGCGCCGGAGCGGACGCAGCGGCGGGTCGACTACGTGGCGCGCAGGCGCGCGAGCCGCCGCTGCGTCCACCAAGCTCGCTTAATTAACAATTACTTTTCTCTGCAACAAAAGCACGTATCCAAACGATTTTTTTTTTAAATCTGCTTGAAATTTTCCGAATTTTATGATTATCACATTATAAATATCATATTCTCAGTATTAACGGAGATAAACAAGATATATTAGGAAAAATACGTATTAATTAATAACAAATTATTTTTGTGATATTTTATACTGTATTGTATATTGTATATTGTCAATACAAAGAGAAAATAGGTTTTCTACACACTTATTTTACTTTATTTTACGTGATGCTGTATTGCACGTTGACATGATTGACGATGATACTTATAATACCGATACCGACTCAAACTTAGAACCACCTTTATCGAAAAAAAAAGAAATCTAATGAATAGATGTAAAAACGTAAATAAATAAACAAATTTTTAACAAACGTTGAAAAAATTGTATTTTATCCTACCACTCTTTACACACACAAAATTGCTAATATAATTTTTTACTTATAAAAACGACTTTTCTTTAATATATAATAGTTTATCACTATTAGTTACGAAAGTATATCCTCTTTTTAATGAAATAATCATAAAGATCAGGAAAATTCACGAAAATGAAATAAAATAAGTGTATAGACAACCTATTTTCTATCTGTATTGACAATATATAATATACAATACAGTATAAAATATCACAAAAATAATTTGTTAATAATTAATACGTATTTTTCCTAATATATCTTGTTTATCTCCGTTAATACTGAGAATATGACATTTATAATGTGATAATCATAAAATTCGGAAAATTTCAAGCAGATTTAAAAAAAAATCGTTTGGATACGTGCTTTTGTTGCAGAGAAAAGTAATTGTTAATTAAGCGAGCTTGGCGGACGCAGCGGCGGCTCGCGCGCCTGCGCGCCACGCAGTCGACCCGCCGCTGCGTCCGCTCCGGCGCTCTCGCTCTAAAACCGCTGTATTCGACATTTTTTTTCGCCGAACCTGGCAGTCGAATTGCAGCAAAAAAAATTCCACCGTTAAAGCACTCACTCCAGTACCTTCACACCAAATTTCAAGTAAAAATATGAAATAATTTAGCTGTAATCATTAATTATGTAAAAGTCAATTATCTCGGCTTCTATTGGTCGTATCGGGACGTTTTTTTTTTTGAAATTCATAATTTTTTAAGCGCAAACCAATGGTGCTATTTGCATTACTGTACGCCAATAAATAACGCCGATATTTAATATGCGAAATTTAAATTGTTTAAAATAATAGTCAAATTTTAGAAAAAAAAATTTTTTATTTTAAATTCATAAAGTAGACATCGTTACCTTTCATTTCCGATAAAGTGCATCAAAATAAGTTCACCCGTTCAGACGTGAGAGCCAAGCGTCCGATTTGCATAAATAATTTGTTAATAGGCAGCCATATAAAAATTGGAGGCGAGCCTTGTGCACACTTGTTCAGCATACTGAAAGGTATCATTGAGTGAATGTCCGCTTAAATATGATAATTTTTAACCCAGTTTTCGGGAACCTGTAAAAATGGCCCTTTTTTCGCGTATTTTTTGCAATTTTGCAATTAAAAAAATTTTTTAAATTTTTTTTAAGGCTTATTCTTATAGGACATTTCCTTCCGAACAATTTTCCTCTCTTCAAGTTTTGTCGTTTGACCAACACAAAAGGAGTTATTTGAAGAAAACTATACAGAAACGCGTTTTTTAATATATTTTGCAATAAAAAAAGGCGAAGCGGGCCGAGTTGATTCTAGAGACTTTACACGCTTGTTACGGGATATCATAAGAATCGATTAAAAAAAATTCCAGCTTTGCGCCGTGAACTTCAATATCTAATCCCCTGACTCCCGGATTACCGGCTCTACCAGCCTTTTAATTGATCCATGTACAAGACCTGAAAACCGCGCCGGAACCCCCGCCCCCCCTCCAGGCGATGAAACCGAAGAGGAAAACACCGCCGAATCCGAAGACGAGGCAAACACCGTCGACCCCGACGACGACACCGAGGATGACAACGAAGTTTAAACATTGCCTCGTGCCCCCTCCCTGACACCCGTTAAATAATTCGATATAAACGAGCTCCGAAAACAATTTGAGACAGTCGAGTTTCATTTTCCGAGATGGAAACAACGACACTTGATAACGATATCCTCGCCGAGATCGACAAGCTCCTTGCCGAGCACGTGGGCTACGACCCTGCCTGTCCGGATTTCGGAGCTACGTGGACGAGGCTGTTCGCCACGGGGTCTGCCGCCGCCGCTTCCGCCGCCTCCGCTGCCGCCGCTGCCGAGGACTCGAGACCCGCAGCCGCTCCGCCGACACGCAAACACGTGCCGACGGTCGGGTGTGTGGTCCAGAGGTCGGATCACCAGCAGAGGCAGAAACTGGAGTGGCTGACGACCCCGCCACCGCCAATGCCGACTCGCCGTATCACGGCAGCGGCCTACCTCACCCAGAAGACGACCGCCGCTAAGCCGACTTCGCCGTCGGTCGCACCACTCCCCATCCCGCCTGCCACACCACCAGCCGCGGAGGTACGAGGACTCCAGCCCGTAGGTTCGCGACTACCCCCGAAGATCCCAGTGCAGGTGGAACCGGGCATCTTAATTATGATTTAGTACAGTCATTTTAGGTTTTCTGTGCAAAAAAATTAGTAACCACTTTTTTCTTTTTTTAATCGCTTTATTTCGTTGTTTTAAATAACATATTAAAAATCGAGAACGATACCGGGTGTGCTAAAAAAGTTATTCAAGATCAAAGGTCACGAAAATCAGTTTCTTGCGAAAATCTCGTTTTGTATGGCTCGGAGGTCAATTAAGGTGGTTACAAAAAAGAAAGATCATGAAATTCTCTACAAAAATGGTTCTATTCATTTTTCACGTACGATGAACCGTTTGCGAAATACAAAGTGACGAATGTGTAGGAGGAAGTCACGAAGGCCATCGCTGCAAAAACGAATACCAGCACGGCCCCTGGCCCGGACGGTTTCAAGGCTACCGTTATTAAGAAGTTCCCCCCGGATATGATCGGTCGACTGGCGCAGTCTTTCAACATATATCTTAAGTATGGTATTTTCCCGCCCTCATGGAAACTCGCGGATCTGGTCCTGATACCCAAGGGTGATACTGTACCCGGCGAAGTACCCAAGGCAAGACCTATATGCCTATTAAACGAAGTAGGCAAGATATTCGAACGGGTGATTGCGGACCGAACGATAGATTTCATGGATAACAACCCACATGTGAATCTATCTGAGAATCATGAGCGCGGATGAAGAGAAGCGGTAGGCAGGTCGGAAGAGTCGAGACAGGAAGGAAGGAAACGGAAGGAGACGGATGAAGAGGCGAAGGAAAAAGGGGAAGGGATATAGGGGGTGGGGGTTAAGGGAAGGGAAAAAGTTGTTATTGTAAGGCCGTTCAATGGTCAGGTCGGGTTGAAGGAATTGTGAGTACAGGGTTGGGTACGTCCCTTTAAAACGCCGATTTGTAAAAGATTGTAAACCCTACGGGGAAATGCAATAAATTCCACATACATACATACATACATAGTACAAGGCAGTAACCTTGAAATATGCAGACCATTAGTTGAAAACTTAAAAAATAAATTAGAAAGAAGATTCTGTGAATATTTCAATATTGAAGGCAAGGGCGAATTTGCAGCAATAGCTGCATTCACACATCCAAGATTTAAAATATCTTGGATATCTGCTTTAAAAACAGGTGCTAAAGAAAGAGTGAAAGAGTTGGCACATAATATTATGAGACCCGCCAGAGAGGAACAACCAGTCGCTCCACAATCACAAGATGCTAATGATGATTTCTTCGATTTTGGCGAAAACAATTTGGATTCGTTTCTTACTACGGCATTTGTTCCACAAGGACAAGAAGAAAATGAATTAATGAGGTATTTTAATGAAACGTCGACCTCATTCGATCTTCTGGAAAAATTTCCTTTGGTCAAAAACTTATTTATAAAATACAATACTGCATTGCCGTCCTCAGCACCTGTAGAAAGGCTTTTTTCATATGCAACTTTACTTAATTTACCAAAATTTAATAGATTATCAGATTCACAGTTTGAAAAGCGGGTATTATACAAGGCAAATTGAAAAAAGAAATATTTATAAATAAGCATGTTTGTAACAACAATACTTTGTAAAGCTTTAAACATGGCACAGTATTCGCCAGCTCTCTTGCATGCTAAAAAAATAATAACCATTCTTCAATTCCTTTTTTCATAATGATTTTTATTTTTATTGATTTAGAAGGACGAAGATACTATAAATCGAAACTTGCATATCTTATTACTTAAAAAAAAAATAATTGGAATACTAAACCATACGTAACTTGTGAATTCCCACGTTTCAGATTTTGGCTAGAACCTTCGAAAATATATTTTTTGCTTAAAGATCGTTTGGAATTTTGCAATTCGTATCACTTAGGTGTAAAAAAACAATATATTTTTTAAATCAATATAAAAAGTATATAAGTAAACATAAAAGGACAACATAATTAATAATTACAACAATACATAATATTAAATAATGCGTTTCTATGTAAATATTTGTAATATTATATATATATATATATATATATATATATTTAATAACAATATTATCTTTAATCTATTTTACATAATGTTATATAAGTCGTGAGACTATGTGCATATTTTTCAATATAAGAAAATACAAATTTATAGAGAAATTTGGATGTTAATTATTTCTTTAAACGTCCTCTTTCTCTCCGTTTTCATTATTACATGACTACGATAGTAAATTTGTGATATGAAATAAATGTTTGTATTAATTTCGAAAAAAGGTCATTGGCGACCTGGGAAACGTAGAACATCGAATTCGACGATTTGGAACACCTATAGACACCGAAAATTACGAAGCGCACTGCCTGCATGGGTGCTGTCATCAGCGACCTAGGCCACGTAGACAGAAAAATTATATATTTTTTACTTTAATTATAAGTTTTAAATTAGTGAAACCTTTTAATTAATAATATTCAAATCTGAATTGTTAATTAGAGGTAATATGTACACAATAATTTAATATAAAATTATGGTTTACTTTAGTCTTAATTTACAAGTTAATATTAGGGTTTTGCAAATTGAAGTCCTGTAAATCAGAATTCAATATTGATTTGTAAATTATACAACAAACCAAATTTTAATTATAAATTAAAGGCCGATGCAATTCACAAATCAAAAGTGATTTGTGAATTAAAGCCTGTGTAATTCAGAAATCAAATTTTAATTATAAATTAAAGCCTGTGTAATTCACAAATCAAAATTGATTTGTGAATTAAAGGCTGTGTAATTCACAAATTAAAATTGATTTGCGAATTAAAAGTTGTGTAATTCACAAATCAAATATGAATTATGAATTAAAGCCTGTGTAATTCACAAATCAAATTTGAATTATGAATTAAAGTCAGTGCAATTCACAAATCAAAAGTGATTTGTGAATTAAAGCCTGTGTAATTCACAAATCAAAATTGATTTGTGAATTAAAGCCTGTGTAATTCACAAATTAAAATTGATTTGCGAATTAAAGGTTGTGTAATTCACAAATCAAATACGAATTATGAATTAAAGCCTGTGTAATTCACAAATCAAATTTGAATTATAAATTAAAGCCAGTGCAATTCACAAATCAAAATTGATTTATAATTTCTTAATTTCTTAATTACTAGTTTCGCAACCCTGAAAAAATTGAGGAACCTAGACTACTACGGACTCCGTGGGCAATGTCGACAATTGCTAAATCTCCATGGACTAAGCTGCGCTAAATAGACGGACATTTAGCGCAGTTTAGCCCACAGAGATTTAGCATTGTCGACATTGCCCATTTGGAACCGAGCAAAGTCCGCAATGTGATAATCGTTGCTGACATTGCCATCGCTAGATGAGCAGTGTTAACTTTGCCCACATCAAACCGGGCAATGTCCGCTAATAAACTACTTTGCCCAGTCGCGTTGTGCAATGCTGACATTGCCCGGGCAATGCCGACACTGCACACCATGCGGACTTTGCCCGTAACATATACAGCAGTTTATGACAATTTGTCACTAACGTAAGTTTGTTCCACGTATTTTCAGGTATTGCAAGATTTGTTGGAGTGGTTGAATGAGTGGGAGTCAGCTGTCCAAAAAGGTGACATAATTCCAGATGAATACCTCACACAAGAGACTTCAAAAGGATTACGATTAACCCTACAATCATCAATGTACATGTGCCGTTATCTTACTGAAAAATATGATTTCCAGTATCTGTTAACGAGAAGGTTGAACCAGGATAACTTGGAGGTACTTTCTATTTACAGTGACTTTTGTAACCAAAAAATCACATGTTTTTGTTCAATATTATATGCGTCCTTACGATTCGTTTTAGAAATTTTTTGTTACCGTTCGCCAAGTTGCAGGGTGCAATGATCACCCAAACTGCCCAACATTCTTGCAGCTCTACAAACTGTTAGCAATGTACAGCATTATAAAACCTCCGAAATTTGTAAACTGCACCGTTACTGATCAACCGACACCATACATTCTCGTTTCGCTGGAAGACCTGAAGGCTGCTTACGGACAGAAATCTGAAGCATAAAGCGCTAAATTTCTACGGAAAATTAGAGATAAATTAGATGAAATTATACAACATGACGATTGGGTAGCTGATGACATTTTCGAAGGCTATTCCGATCATGATAATTCCCACTCCCCGATCCTTGACTGCTTAAGATATTATGTGACAGGTTTTTTGGCCTAACTTTCATTTTTCTTTGAAACTGAACATCTTAACTATACTGCGTTCACGGAGAGAACGACCATGTTTTCGTCCCATTCGGTCAGATCTCGTCTAACGGAACGCCAGTTTTGCCCTCTCTACGCCACCAAACGGGTGCAGGCTGCAGGCCAGATCCAGCTACAGTCAGCAAAAGGAGTCAAGTCTCCTTACCTGATCGCCATTCTGTCCAAAACCGCGCAAGCGTGGTCGGTCTCCGTATACGCAGTATACTTAACATCTTAACATACGTGGGTATCTTTGTGTTATATTAACACCATTTCTTAAATCAGCTTGATTATGAATTCTTTTTTTATGCATGCATTACTTTCATACATTGAGATCGTAGAATGCAAGGTTTGTATTTACAGATAACATGCATGTCCAAAATCGGGACATAAAACGTCTAAAAGACATTTTTTAGACATCTTTTAAACGTTCTTACGAAATGATGGCTAAAAGACATCTTATGTTCCGATTTTGGACATGGTACTGCCTGGGTATTCAGTGGCACTTTGACTAATAGAATATTGTTTGCTAATACATTGTTTATGATTTTCACAGGTTATTTATGCAAGCAGGTATTAAAGATATACAATTCTTGCACCACTTGTGTAGAAGCTATAAGATTAGATTTTTTGCATAAATCTTCGGTGTCAGAATTGGTCGACATTAAATCAAGAGGTGGACTAATACACTCAAATTTACGATCTTTTAAACTAATTTGTCACGTAGAAGCATGCTTTGTCAAATATGCATCTTGCAAAGATGTTTTCGATTTAACGGTAGATGAAGTGTTGTCTACAAACAAGTTTACTTTTCCTTGCATGGAGCATACATCCGAAATTTTGTCGTATTCTATATTATATTATATTCGTTTAAGAATGAGGCAATATGTGCATCAAGAAAATTTAAAGATGTCGAAACACAACCTCACAAAGAAAAAATGTCTAAATGGGTGGATTCGGGTAGAGCGCGTCGAAATCAACCAAAAAGGTCCTCTACACCACTGCGCTAGGACGCACCGTTCGAAAGTTACGCGCACTTTTACCGTCCCGTAACCACCGAAGGTCAAAACACACCGGATCCTCCAAACGACGGGTGGATTCGGGTAGAGCGCGTCGAAATCAACCAAAAGGTACAAATCAGACATTCTGTAACACAAGACGGATAATATAGCATCGAAATTGGATGGAAAATCAAAACGCAGTGTGTTGTGGGAATATTTCGAGCAATAAAAATTCGAGTAGAGAATTTAAGAGAGAACTCCACTGTACTCCACAATTAGATTAAGCCACGCCGAGAGAGTTGAAACACGAGACACACAACTTTATCAGGAGCGGACGAAAGAAGTGAAAGAGTAGATTTACCGAAGGTTCAATTATCCGTGCGCGCGTTATATCCCGCGCGTGATTTCTTTTTTTCGGTGCCACAAATTTACACCGTGCCGGACAAAAGCTCCTCGGTCTCGGGCTTATCTACGACAGATAAAAAAGCGGTTATCTCCGCACACGCGCGCTGTGCGGGACCGCATCGAGGTTTCAGATTTTATGTAATGTTGGTGTCATACATATTATAATTTCATAGAAAAAGTGGTATTATTGTTAAATACCGCACATGTAGTGTGCTTACCCAAGTCACACATAGCAGTGCCCAATTGCTACGTGTAGAAGAAAATCAAGAAGTCTTTCTTTTGAAAGATTGCGTTAGACACGAGCGTTGTCGCTAATGAGAAAATGGGGGAGGCATTGCGCTCCCACGTTTTAAACGCCTCCACCGAAGCATCGAGCTCGACCCCGAAATGGCTCGAGGCTCCGATATCCCTCCGAACGCCGAGCGCCGCCGACGGGGGCCGATCTTAGCCGAGCGCGGGCGCGACGACAGGGATTCGTAACTCTGATCCGCGCCGCTTATCCCTGGCGTTAGTCTCGAACGAAGATCGGCTACCCCCACCGATTCTTACCCCCCACCGATTCTCCGAGGGAGTATAAAAGATCATGAACCGTAAACGCTTTCGCGTTCAATGTTATCACGTCACGATGAATTTCCTTTCGCTAACTCCTTGGAAAGAAAGTGCCCTGTTACAATCGACGCCATGCTACGAAAACCATGCTACGGCGCCATGCTACGTGAACCATAAACGCTTTCGCGTTCAATGTTATCACGCCACGATGAATTTCCTTTCGCTGACTCCTTGGAAAGAAAGTGCCCTGTTACAATCGACGCCATGCTACGAGAACCATGCTACGGCGCCATGCTACGTGAACCATAAACGCTTTCGCGTTCAATGTTATCACGCCACGATGAATTTCCTTTCGCTGACTCCTTGGAAAGAAAGTGCCCTGTTACAATCGACGCCATGCTACGAGAACCATGCTACGGCGCCATGCTACGTGAACCATAAACGCTTTCGCGTTCAATGTTATCACGCCACGATGAATTTCCTTTCGCTGACTCCTTGGAAAGAAAGTGCCCTGTTACAATCGACGCCATGCTACGAGAACCATGCTACGGCGCCATGCTACGTGAACCATAAACGCTTTCGCGTTCAATGTTATCACGCCTACGATGAATTTCCTTTTGCTGACTCCTTGGAAAGAAAGTGCCCTGTTACAATCGACGCCATGCTACGAAAACCATGCTACGGCGCCATGCTACGTGAACCATAAACGCTTTCGCGTTCAATGTTATCACGCCACGATGAATTTCCTTTTGCTGACTCCTTGGAAAGAAAGTGCCCTGTTACAATCAACGCCATGCTACGAGAACCATGCTACGGCGCCATGCTACGTGAACCATAAACGCTTTCGCGTTCAATGTTATCACGCCACGATGAATTTCCTTTCGCTGACTCCTTGGAAAGAAAGTGCCCTGTTACAATCGACGCCATGCTACGAGAACCATGCTACGGCGCCATGCTACGTGAACCATAAACGCTTTCGCGTTCAATGTTATCACGCCACGATGAATTTCCTTTTGCTGACTCCTTGGAAAGAAAGTGCCCTGTTACAATCAACGCCATGCTACGAGAACCATGCTACGGCGCCATGCTACGTGAACCATAAACGCTTTCGCGTTCAATGTTATCACGCCACGATGAATTTCCTTTCGCTGACTCCTTGGAAAGAAAGTGCCCTGTTACAATCGACGCCATGCTACGAAAATCATGCTACGGCGCCATGCTACGTGAACCATAAACGCTTTCGCGTTCAATGTTATCACGCCACGATGAATTTCCTTTTGCTGACCCCTTGGAAAGAAAGTGCCCTGTTACAATCAACGCCATGCTACAAGAACCATGCTACGGCGCCATGCTACGTGAACCATAAACGCTTTCGCGTTCAATGTTATCACGCCACGATGAATTTCCTTTTGCTGACTCCTTGGAAAGAAAGTGCCCTGTTACAATCGACGCCATGCTACGAGAACCATGCTACGGCGCCATGCTACGTGAACCATAAACGCTTTCGCGTTCAATGTTATCACGCCACGATGAATTTCCTTTCGCTGACTCCTTGGAAAGAAAGTGCCCTGTTACAATCGACGCCATGCTACGAGAAACCATGCTACGGCGCCATGCTACGTGAACCATAAACGCTTTCGCGTTCAATGTTATCACGCCACGATGAATTTCCTTTCGCTGACTCCTTGGAAAGAAAGTGCCCTGTTACAATCGACGCCATGCTACGAGAACCATGCTACGGCGCCATGCTACGTGAACCATAAACGCTTTCGCGTTCAATGTTATCACGCCACGATGAATTTCCTTTCGCTGACTCCTTGGAAAGAAAGTGCCCTGTTACAATCGACGCCATGCTACGAGAACCATGCTACGGCGCCATGCTACGTGAACCATAAACGCTTTCGCGTTCAATGTTATCACGCCACGATGAATTTCCTTTTGCTGACTCCTTGGAAAGAAAGTGCCCTGTTACAATCGACGCCATGCTACGAGAAGAACGTTGTCTCCCGATGACGACGAAAGAAATACATGACACCGACTCAAAAAGAATCACTTCACTCTCGAGTCAGCTCCAGTCCGATCCGCCGCTGGATTATTCGTCCAGCCTGGACCACGGGAAAGGCTGGAGGTAATCGTGTAAATGGTAATGTGTGCTTTCAGTCATCTGAGGCATTGCTATAATGGCAATGTGTGCTTTCAGTCATCTGAGGCATTGCCATTTCTGTTCGTAGCATCACCGAGACGCAGGTTCCTAACGGATCTTGGGAGACTCACACCTTGTCGCTCTAAGGAGCTTTCATACCGAGACGCAGGTTCCTTACGGATCCTGGGAGGCTCTCACCTTGTCGCTCTAAGGAGCTTTCACACCGAGATGCAGGTTCCTTACGGATCCTGGGAGGCTCTCACCTTTTCGCTCTACGGAGATTTCACGGCATTCCTCGCCTTACAACCGAGTGAATGAGCGGATTCAACTGGATCATGACGATTTATTCCCTAACAGCGCATCCTTTGACTTAAGGTACGTTACGTCTGACTCATTCAGAATCGTTACGCCACATCGTGTGATACGTCTGTCATTTTGAACGAGCCTTATTTTGAAGTACAATGACGCCGGAGAACTACGATTCTATGCGATTCTAAAGTTTACAATACATTGATTAATTATTACATTAATTGTGTTTCAAATTTATGTGAATTTATATGCTTTTAATTAATAGAGGAAAGTACCCTATTATGAGATAAGCTCCTAATACGCGATAGCGGCGTTTCTGCTAGACTAATGAGTCCCATCTGTTTGTTCCACCATGAACTTATTGTCCTTGGTGCAAAACCAATTTAGTGGAAAATCCATTGTTCGATCGTGCATGCACTCGTTGCAAACATCGAAATTGTGAATTCGTGTTTTGTCAAGTTCCACGGAGGTGAGTTTTTAAACCTTGTTTATTATATAATAAATAAATATTTGGCAATAAGTTCTGCATGCAGTGATAGAGTAAGGTCGTATTAATAGGAAAATACGGGATATGTTGAGTTGCTTAATTGTAAAGGTTAAATTCGGTGATCGCAAAACCGCAAGGGGAGGGGTCCGTAATATGAGATATTCAGGGTGACGATCGTTACTAGAGTACGAAGGTTATTGTACAGTAATAAAAAAAGGGAATATTATGTTAAAATTAAGGGAAGGTTCATACAAACTTATAAAAATGTGCTGATGGTGATCGCATGCTCATGCTGGGCGCACACTGGCTACGCTGGAAATATTGAGTATAAGCGGTTTTGCGATTATTGCAAATAAGCTTCTCCATTACATTTGTATTTCAGAGACATTGAATAAAGTTTTCTAATTGCAATACCGATGTATTTTGCACTTTATTAGCAATTTTCCGGGGTCTCTCATATTAGGAGCACACTTATATATATATATATATATATATATATATATATATATATATATATATATATATATATATGGGGCATTCCACGCCAATTCGCGAGGGGTCAGACCTCGACCTTTTTATTTTTGATGGCGGCTCGTTTTTTAGCAGGTCTTTACGAGTACTATACCCATGTAAGAGCGTTTCTATAATAAATGTAGCGTTTCCGAAATAGAGCCTGCGCAAAATGAGGACTGCAAGATTTTCAATGAATTTTTTCGCCTATTAGACAACGTCTAAGAAAAAAATTCAAAATACGCTATTTCGATCATATTTTAAAAAAAAATTACTCAAAATTTTTATAATAATATTGTTAAACAAATAGAGTAAAAAAACACAAAATATTTGAATATCTTAAAAACCCCGCTTTCTATTTTTTTGAAATTTATAAGGAATATTCTGGGGAGTATTAGAAAAATTTTAAGACCGGTCCGAAGTTGCGCAGAAAATTTGGGAATTTTTGGGAACTAGATATTTAATTATTGTATTTATTTAATTATTTTTTTGGACTATGTATTTAATAAGTTTAATGCATTTTATTTCAATTTTGTATAAACGTTATGATTTTTATATATTAACATGATACACATAGCTTGTTTTCTCTTATTATTTATTTCATGTCGCCTGAGAAAGACGTTTCAAACTATTATTAACCGGTTATTGTGATAAATATTACCACATGCCTCAGTTGTCGAATTGGTACGACACGCTTCACGGAATGAGGGAAGTTCCAGGTTCGAATCCTGGCTGAGGTAATATTTTTCGCAATAAATTCTTTACAGTTTTTAAATAATTAAATCGCGTCGATTTAATTGTGGGGAGGGAAGGGTTTTTAATGTTACAACGATAACTGTGTTTTAAGTCCGGCTGTGATCGGCGCGCAGTAAAAAGTTGGAATATATATGTATTATTAATAATACATATATACGGAAAAATTAATATTGAGCTGCCTAAGATCTAAGCTTAGACCGTAAACGGCTTGTATCTTATTCGATTGTGTATCATAGCGGTCTTGTTTTCTCTTATTATTTATTTAATTTATCTATCACCGCGTCGCTAAAGATGGCTCAAAGTAGATCCGAAACATACGATTTATAATTTGCATTAAATTATTAATTAAATGTTACATAGCATTAACTCACGCATGATTAACCGCGTTTGATTGTCAAAGCCCACTTTTCCTTGTTACACGTTAACTTTAATATCTTTGGTTAATTAATCATTTATTAAATATTTTTATCTTCTGCTTATCTGTCACGTGTTCTGCTCTTTAAACAAAAATTTTCCCTCCACCAAGCTCCCTCCGTGTTATATATATTATTCTTATCTACGCGAAGTAAGTGTTGCGACCTATTTGGTCAGTTCCTGAATTTGTATTTCTAAAATTGTTTGCACTCCTGCAACTTGTGTTATAGTAGCGGTTACTGCTTTACACGTTACCTCGTGTATTTAATCATTTTGTTCCGTCAACATCAAGGTACACAGATCAAATGAACCCATCATGAGGGAAAGTTCAATATTCGAAGCTCCATATCTTCAACCAAAGAACGAGACAATATAAGAAAGCTTCGCGCAAAACTAGCTGCCTAGGAAGTGCTTAAAAGCGTTAATGAAAAAATGATTAAACCGCCACAGATTTTGTTGCAACTAAAGATTTCTTCCCGAAACTTTATTGTAAAGATATCTTGTTTAATTCTAAATTTCTACAATAAGATAAAAAAATGAAAGTTGATAAGTTTAGTATTTCTTTCATCTTTCTTTCCTTTGTGAATTGTCTTGTATTTTCCTTCAGCTATGTGTATCTTCTTCGTATACTACGTTTACGCGAGCGTTACTTCTGTAGTAACTCGCGATAATTCATTCCTAAAATTATCGTAAGTTACTACAGAAGTAAACGCTCGCGTAAACATAGTAATCTTGTAATAAAATTGTATTATATAAACCTCACATCATAAGTTAATTTTTTCAATGTTGCCGAGTTAAAATTACACGAAATGATAGCCGAAATATCATCAAATAAGAATATTCGAAAACTAGGTTTAAGATAAAACTACTAAAATAAACAAAATTAATTAGTATAAATTCCGCGTAGTCTTTTATCTACTGTTATCTAAACGCCTACATGTATTCTCCTTCTTAAATTCTTACCTTCTAACTATCACTTTATGCTAACAGATTTTATATGAAATTAGGACCTATATCACAATCCTTATACATATATCCTGTACGTCATAAACCTCCTTTTCTCGTTTTCAACATAATAAACTAATTTCTCCCTTTCGTATATATTACATATTTCGTACAACCACTGTCACTACATACGTCGTATAAATCGCACGTCGCGGTTGGTTTAATCGCATAAGCCTGTATGCATTTCTGTGCAGAATCATACACATACATGTAACACGAATAGGATATATCGGAAAAGTGGTGCCCTTTTCCGCAGCTGCAAATCCTTTTACGAATACGCTGAATCGAATTTTCTTTAAAAAATTTATTTGAATTTCATATTCTCTTGCACAGCTTCCATCTTCTATTTACTAATGCTTTCCGTAATTCATAAAATTCTTATTTTATTATATGACAATAGAGTCGTGGAATAAAGAAAACTAGAAACATAATATATTCTTAATCTATAAAATTAGATATAGCTTATTCTTATGAGTTATGCCCATTAAATCTGAATTTTCAGTGATATAAACAGAGATTATGCAGACCGTTATTCTGCATTTCTGTATTTTTAAAAGAAAGTAAAGAAAAATGACTCGAAATGAGAGTCATCGCACAAATTTTAATTTATTTTATATTCCTATCTTATCTCATCTAACGTAGTTATACTTTATTTTCCTCTTTTAATTTAAAAAACGTATTATATTTATTGCCTCATTTATTATCTAACTTTACTGTCTGGCTTTCTTATCTGCGTTCGCACGAAACGTCCGGGGATCTGTATGACACCCCGCATGTACTATTTCACAACAGCACAGTTTCTGTAACAGCGGTTCCATAAACGAGGGTTGGCCGCTGGTATTCGGGCTCGATAACGACTATACACTCCGTATACGCGGCAGGTACCAACCCTCGGCTCGCGCAAACAACCTCTCACCAGGGCTAAAATTAGACGGAGCACGGAGCGTCCGGGAGAGACAGAGGGAGAGACTAGGGTTTATTCAAATTACTCCACGGCACTCGGCGCGCAATACTCTGCGAAACAGACTGCCGAATTTTCGCGAGGCGGAGTACCCATTGAATTCTCGGCGCTCGAGAAACGGAAGTGTCGACGATGCAAGTTGCTTTATCGCGCGCTTCGCGCAGGAATAATGGCAGGGACGCTCAAAGATAGACTTGCGTTTTTGTACGAGTTTGTCATCGTATACGGCGAGAGAACCATTGCATTCATGAATGATTAATTATCATTTCGCTGATTAATCCATCTTCGTCGCACCGGTCTTTATGCAGAACGTCGAAAAACTCTGCGTAATGATAGCAAGTAGCCTTTATATTATCTTGAAGTTTCTCTTTAATCTCCTTCGATGTCATTCTTCTTTTCATAAAATTGCCATTGTATACCGATGAGCATACCGGTATGCTACAGTTATATAACTTGTCAACATTATTTCTATTTTGTCTATTAATTATAACCGTTGATTCTGATAGAATCCTAATTAAAACACAACGTGGCAGATATATAGCATATTCAATGCTTGTATTATTATCAAACTAACGTATACTTAAAAAAGAAAATCTCTTTCATTAAGAAATCGTAATCTCTTCTTTTTACGCATCCCTCTCTTTACAGTGTTAATTTTAAAATGTGTCCAAGAGAAGAAAGAACATTGCCTAAGTTCTTTTATTATCAGAACGAGAAATAGAAGATAAAGTGCCCTGTTTAAGGAAGCTAATTTATCAGAGGGATTTTAAGGATTTCAAAGCGATTTAACGGATAAGAAGAATCTTCCCGTATAAAAGCGGGCATGCAGTTGTTACTAGACAGGGGCGTTAGTAGTTACCGTGGTCTTCTCCAAGCAACGAAGTAGGTGATGATGCTGCAGCTCGAAGATATCCTCCTCCTTGTAGAACTCCTCCAGATTCAGTCCGCTCTCCTGAGCAGCCAAACGCGCCTCCGCTGCCTTCTTCTTGTTCACGAAGGCGGCGCCGCTCGACGCCTTCGCGATTCTAATACGCGCCAATCTGGCCTTCTGCAACACGGAAAAGAGAGAAATTTGCGTTAGTTCTTTATTCTTTTAATAAGATCTAAACGTCAAATTAAAATCAGTTAAAGAATTGATTAATTTAAAACTACGATGAAGAAATACAATAAATAATAAAAATCGAAGAAACCCCCTCCCCCCAATATAGATAGATAGAATTTTTTCTCGCTAAATAATCTATCGAGAAAAATTTAAATTTATTGAGCAAGCATAATATATAAGTATGTTATTAGTTATCAGTAGAAGCTACATTTAAGTATTTTTAGCTCTATTATATAGCACTAATAAATTATGCTTCCACCGCATTTTCGAGAAATCTAAATTCTGATATACAGTACATAACCATTTCATTATACGCTTTGAAAATAAGCCAAGTGATTTCAATTTGTTAAAGAGCATGCGCTCTTTCTGTTGGAATAAATAAAACCCGTCGTAAGAGAAACGTATACAAGCATTTGTATATTACTTTATGATAAAAGTATACGTAAAAATGTCTTTCGATGTTTACTGAGAATAAACTCCCGCTATAAGGCCAGAATAAATTTTTATCTCGGCGTCGTGGCGTATAACGTCCGGACTTCATTGTGCCTCCTTAAATCCCCATTTTACGCAAGCGCGGGGAAGTTTTCGGTTGACAAATGGCTGAATTTCGTCGCCGTAAATATTTTATGTAAATTTTTAAAGTACTGTTCTCTGAAAAAAGAACCCTCCTCAAGAAAATTTCCTTTCGATTAGTATTTTCCCTTGGTATTTTCGTTCTCTCTTAAATTAAAGTAAAACTTTTCATCTTCTTATCGTTTTATAATTTGCAAGCAGATAAAGAGTATATTCGGAAATCTTATCTAAATTGAATTATTCTCAATAAATATATTATTATTTTTCTACTTTATATAATGTACATTGTACATAAAATCTATCTTTTAGTTTCTGCAATTATTCTCGCTTATCTTTAGAAGACTGAGAAGACGTTTGCTATTCCAATAAAAGAGAAGCGATCTTTACAAGTGTTTTACAATTATACAAGATTACACAAGATATCTTGTCTGTCGTTAAATTCTGAAGGTATCGGTTTCAATTTCAAAATGAATAACGGTGTAACATAATATATCAGAACTTAACAGTTCTCTAACATTATTAAAATTTTATTGCAGATAAATGGAACATGTGTAATGTCAAATCTCATTATTGCGTATCATCTATAGCTGCTTCTTCATCTACAATAAAATAAAATCATAAAAGCGAAACGCGAAGAGTGAAGACTTGCAGAGCTCGTAAATCTTAAGTTATGACAAGCAATATTACAAGTTGAAATACTTTGAATCATTTATTTATAATCACGGACAAGCGAGAAACTATAAATAAACGCGGCTCTTTCCGCCCTGTATTTTTCTAAGCGTCTTTATAAATAAACGACCTTATGCAACCTTATTGACGCCGCATACAACCACGTGTTTAATTTTTCTTTTTTCTTACGGTCGACCTGCAACAACTATCGCGTTATTTTATGCGACAAGAAATCTGCGCGCGACCGGCGCAAACACAAATAATTTCCTTAATCAATGTTGCTTAATCTTTATATGATTTTTTCTTACAATTAATGCTTCACACAAAGATACAAGAAGATATATGTGTATATAAAAAAGTTTTTAATTTCATGTTTAGACCTCTCTCTCTAACTCACGCTTAAAAATGTTGTTTTTAAATTCAAAAGAAATCTAGTAAAAATATTTCAATTTTTCCACAGCAAAAGCTCGAATGGATATTATTTTTGCTCATATTTTAACGTTTATCTTTAAATAACTGTAATTCTTGAAAATCATAATTAGAATACAATTTAAATTAAAAATATAAATTAAAAAATTTTAAATTAAAATTTTTTAATAAAAAAATTACGCCAAACTTCGACTATATATGTATTTGTACTGCATAATTAATTAACCTCGGATGTATACACACACGCATTTATTCTATCATCTCTGCTGAATATATTATCTTTTTTCTTTGGCTTTAATGTATATCCTTTTTAAAGAAAAAAGAAAATTTATAATTAAATAATAACAAGATCAAAAGCCAACCAAACCTAAAAACTTATTCGATAAAAAAAAAGAAAAGAGAAATTATATTGAGTACATAAATTATATAATAAATTTGGTTATTCATCACACGATCCGTCAAGCAATCCGCGAATGTTAAAGATATTATTATCGTTATAATTTTTATTATTATTTCACTTTTGAAAAAATAAAAGACGGTGTAGTGATTGAAAACATTAACTGATCGTTGAACGCTCTTTCGTACACGTTCTGGCCGTAGTTTTGATATAATGGAATAATATCGGAATTTCTGCGGTTTTACGCGATATTACAACGAATAAACTCTCGACAGACTCTTTTCCGGCCGCAAACGAGGATTAACGGCGAAGTCCGAGCGGTCGCGTATCGACCGCGCTAATTTTGTAACTTTCGCAACTTGCGCTATGTAATTGCGGAAATTGCGACAGACGGCTATAAGCGCTAATTCAATGTCCACGTCTCCAACTGCCGTGCGTGATTATGAAAATATAACGAGCTAAGATGCGCCACCTGTTCTCTGTGAGATTTTACCGAACGGCTAGGGTATATTTTTGCGAACGATATCGATAGTTACCATTAATCGGCTGATTAGAGATTGAAAGGGCTCAGTGTTTCTATCGGTTCTATTTTTGTTAAAAAGAAGGGGTAAAAGCGTCATGGCAGCTGGAGGGTCGGAGAATTTGCTTCAGTCGATAAAAACGTGGACACGAGGAATTGAGTCCTCTCTCTTTGCCAAAGAAATTTACGCTCTCGATCTTCAAATGATTTGTAAATAAGTTATTTTCCACGTAGATAGCCAAGGACACGTGTATCATTTCGTAACACAAATTTTAAATAAAAACCGTATATTAAGTAAAATATATGCGATGTGCAAATATTATAATATAGCCCGTCTCACATTTGCAGTTGTGACACGTGTATTCATCAACTTAACTGTTAATTAATAAATGTTGATTAAAACACTAGAAATCGTGCGCTTTTTATTACTTTTAAAATAATTGGGTCAGCAAAACGCAAATAATTTTCGTGTAATTAGCGTTTCATAAGCTCGTGTAACTTCAAGAAATGTATTCTCATCGTCAATGACAATCCGATAACTCTGCGTTCTCGCAGAGTTTGAATTAATAGAAATTAATTCAAATATTTCTAAAGATCCGTATCACAGACGGGCGCATTTTGCGGTAAATGAACCGCGTAATAGAGAATTATACAGGTCTAATTCCGTCGCCGCCCGTTCAGAAATTTCAAGCAGCCGGCTTTAGCGCTAAATTCGCCGAGATTACAAGCCGGAAATTCTCCGCTTATCACGAATTCGCGATAAATTGCGGGGCATAGTAGTAGCCAAGGTAAGAAGCCGCAAGGTCGGCTCGCCGAACAGAAGGCCCGTTTACGTTTTCGCCTCGGTATATTTTCGCGCGGTGCAATCTCGGCCAGAATCGCAGCCGCGCTTTTCTGCGACGTGCATTCATTCGGCACTCGCGGATGTTTACGCCGTTATGGATCGGAGGCGTCTGCGAAACGTCAGAAAACTCTCCCCCCGGATACACCGACTGCGGCTTAACTGCGCTTTACTGTCACAACACCACGACAGCGACGACGACGATCGAGAGAGCCGAGAGTAGCAGCGTGACCTGACAAACGTGGAATCGTCGCCAGCTGTGATTGAACGTGGCCTTATGAAGCCGCAATGAAAACACTGTAAAGCGGGCGAAATCAAGCTCTCCAGACGCACGGCGTAACGTGATGAAATGCAGAGCAATGGTGTTTCGCGTGCAATAAAAACACGTGGAATATTTGAATTTATTAAATATTATCTCAATGTGTGTGTGTGTGTGTTTCCAGCGATTTGTATCTACAAGATAGAAACTAGGTTGGATTACGGATTCTTAAATTAAGATAGAAAAAAGTAATAGAAGAGAACCTTTCACCGTTTAGAATGATTTACCATTCTGTGATTATATTTTTCCGAACAATGCACTGATGTACTTGCAAGATGCAATTGTACTTTCTTCTTTAAATGGAAGCATATACCTCTTTTAGCTTCGATTCTTTCTTAAATCGATTCTTCTTATTATTCTGCATATAGTATTGGAGTAAGATAATTAGAAAATCAATATTATACTTTGCCACACATTACATATTTTACCTCTAATTACTTTATTACGTTAAGTGCCGAGTGTATCATCGTGATATTCTAAAAATTTTCAACACGGTTTTTATATTGTTTATAACATACCAAGTTGATCACTAGCTACATTAGAACACACTTGCAATTCGTTCTTTCTTTTATTTCCTGAAATCGATTCTTGCAAATACTGAAGAATATTTTTTAAAACTCCACAAGAAAAAATTCTTCTGATTATTTTATATTAATAGTGCATTATTCGAAAAAAGATTTTCCTTTACCACTATTTTATATCTTTACTTATAGTTAGAAAAGACCTATAACCGAATCTAGAATCACCCTACATGTATGTATATGTATGTAGGTGTGTATTTATGTACATATGTTTACTTTTAATTATAAATATGATCAGGTGAAAAGTTGAAATTAACTTAGAAAAAAATGTTTATTTGGAGTAATTAACATTCTAATGATGTACTCGTAACTAAACACAGGCTAAATGTAAATTGTGATTTCTACTGTATACATGAAAATGCCACGCTGCAAGCAACGCGTACTGACGTATGTTGTGCCGGGCGTATTTCAAATGGCATGCTTGACAGACTTCGTGTAACAAATCAACCGCTTGATAATGACCATTCTCAATTTGCATATGGGCTTGCTGCAGTTCTTATCGAGATTACACGATGACACGTTATGTCGGCGTATATTAATTACGTAATTTATATAGCAGAAATTACATCAACAATATAATTTTATCTTAATTCTCATTGAGATAACATTTAATGAATCCAAATATTCCGCGTGTTTCCATTACACGTGAAACAAATTTATAGTTAGAAACAAATTTATATTTAAAAAATATTCTGTCAGATGATTGTAAGAAGGAACGATTTGTAATTTACCGTCCATCGAGAAGAAATTCTTCGTATTACGATATCCGGTATTCTACAGTCATCTAACAGAAATCTAACAAGTATTTCAAACGAATCAGGAACCAGGATCGGTTCCCGATCGAAGAAATAAATCAAAATACATGGTTCCTGTTATCAATTCTTCCACGGTCGTCTGCAATTATTTCTTCAAAAAATTAAAATAAAAGTTTAAACACACACACACACAATGTATATAGAGGATGTTTAAAAAGTCCCGGGCCGGCAAGATATCTCGAAAATGAGACATTTTAGAGAAAAATGTTGAATACAAAAGTTGTTGGGTATCAAACACCATTGCTCTGCATTTCATCACGTTACGCTGTGCGTCTGGAGAGCTCGATTTCGCCCGCTTTTTCATTGCGACTTCATAACGCCACATTCAATCATAGTAGACCGGGAGCCCGCGACCAAAATTTGTGTCAGATCTTATTCATCGGGAAACCCTATATATTCGATAGAGTACATCCTTCTAATATTGAAAAGTCATTTCTTACACCTGGAGGGTGGGACAACCCCTGCGGGGGAGTGGAAAAATAAAGCAGAGGGTGTGTCAAATTTTAATCACCTTGAAACTTATTTGCTAGTTAGTTTTTAATAAATAATTTATGAAAAAACGTTTCTTACACCTGGCAAGCGGGACAAAATTGTTCTTACAGGTTGTAAACAATGTAATATTTCACGAGGGTGATGTCAAATATTATTCACTTTGAAATTTATATGAAAGGTAAATTTGCACTATAAATAATACGAAAAAAAATTCTTACGGCTTGAACGCGGACCAAACGAGTTCTTACACTGCTCTGAAACTAAAAATTAAGAGCGCCCACGACGCTCTTTTCATATAAATTTCAAAGTGAATAATATTCGACATCACCCTCGTGAAATATTACATTGTTTACAACCTGTAAGAACAATTTTGTCCCGCTTGCCAGGTGTAAGAAACGTTTTTTCATAAATTATCTATTAAAAACTAACTAGCAAACAAGTTTCAAGGTGAATAAGATTTGACAAGGACACTTTCGAAAGTTATATGTTCGTTATAATTTTCTGCATCTATGTCCCGCCGAACGATCTCGGCAATATTATGTACCTTTCTTACTCGATTAAAACAACTAATTCTATTAATATGGCGGTGAATAAGATAATACAATGATTTTGTCGCGGGCTCCCGGTCTATAGGCGACGATTCCGCCTTGTCAGGCCACGCTGGCGCTGCTACTCTCGATCGTCGTCGTCGTCGTGTGACAGTAAAGCGCAGTTAAGCCGCGGTTGGCGTATCCAGATGTCGCGTATCGATTCTCAGTCATATTAAATAGTGTTTGAATACGTATAATTTTCTTACACGTATAAATATAAATGTATTATCTTTTATTCCTTGAATATAAAATATTAAGAAACTTAAAGATGAAAAAATGCTTATACGCATATTAAAATTTTTATAATTATTTTATCAAGCAACATCATTTCTAATCAAATTTGCATAAAGAAATGGGAGAAATAGTACTCTGGAATACTTAACGTAACACGCAACCGGTAAACATCCGAAAAGAAGTGTTCTGCCAGTAACGAGACATAGAATCACTTAATTTCCTTATCGCCGTTATACATTGTAAACGTGTCTTTTCGAAGAAGCTTTTACATTTCGAAACCACGAAAGGGTTATCAATGTCTGGCAACGTCGCCGACGGAAGTTACATAGATTCGTGAATGCATTCAACCCGTCGGCACGGTATCGCTTGTGAAACGAGGGAAAGTAGAAGTTGGGGCTGAAACGTATCTACAGCTTGCAGCGGTTTCACAGCCCAAGGCGGACACAATCGAATATTCGAACAGGCTATTTCGCCAAATAGATGCGTGCGCAAAACAAAAGCGATGACGATAACAATATTGTACATGTACGCGGCTGTAGACAGAGCGATTAAAAAGTGCATGACGATCCCGCGCGCAATTACGAGAAAACTGTGTCGCCGAAAACTGTAATACCGAATGTGAATTATTCACATACATATCTCCTCTGTTTCGTTCGAATAACCCAATTAAATATTCCAAAAAACCAATGATTCATAATTACCGAGAAAAATTCCAATAATTCGGAGAACAAATATAACTTGAATGAATGTTGAAATAATTCAACTGAATATGAAGACAACGTTGCAAAGGTCTGTCTAGATTGCAATTTTTAGGTCGTCTGAAGAGACATTCGAATTCGCAAATACGGTCACGAAAAAATTTCAAACATTCGTATAAACGTCAGGCATGCTTCACTTTTAGGAAAAATTTTATCTCGCGGGATCTGAATGATGCACTCACTGAAACCCGCCGAAATCTCTCTCTCTCTCTCTCTCTCTCTCTCTCTCTCTCTCTCTCTCTCTCTCTCTCTCTCTCTCTCCCAATGAAATCTCAAAGGAGTTCTCTCTTTGGTCTGTCTCCTAACCTCTCGAAAACGCAATTCTGAAGGATCACTTTTACCCTTTTCACAAAAACCTGAAAAAGTAGGTCTTGCGTAATACATCATGTGCGAGAGCGAGTAGGCTTTCTTTAAAGAGAGAAAAAGAAGAAAAAAACAACCCCGCTTCAGACTGGCTAGACCTCTCGTCCGTGACCCGCGTTATTTCGCGGCATTCGCCTAATTAACTTAGGCGGATAAGCGGCGGGCGAAAGCTCGCGATCGTTACCGATCGCGTTATACTCTTTTCTTATCGTCGAGGCACGCCGCTGGAATTAATCGTCGAATGCCACGCGAGGGTCATCGCGTGTATCCGTGGTATGCTCACATCGCTCTATTACCCAACCGAACTCGGAAATTCCCGTCAAGGAGCCGGTTAGGGCTGTGTAAAACAGTCATCGATTTCGCAATCGATACGCATAATTGTTTCACACAATCGTTACATCGAAACAATACTGCAAATCCACGTGTGTTATTTTAGCTGAAGCTCTTCTTATACATTTCTTGCCGTTAAATCACGACATTTAACATATAAAGAAACATGTAAAAAGAGCTTCAATCTAATGTGTTAATTTTTAGATGTGTATGCGCGTAAAAATTAACACACTTGGATTTGCAATGAACTAATTTCTAATTGCTATGCGAATATCGATTCAAATAATCATTAAACTGAAACTATCAGATTCTAAAATCGATGCCATTATTCGCTTTACAATGTCAGAAAAATCGATACTGAATTCAATTGAAATAGAAAACAAAATGGAAAAAATTTTTTCACTATACAATTATTAATATGTGTGATTTATCATTTTGTAATTATATTTTTTTTCGAAAAATGCACTATTAGCATAAAATAATCAGAAGGATTTTTTCTTATAAGAGTTTTTAAAGAATATAATGTATTTATAAGAATTTACTTCAAAAAATAATTTATAAAAAATAATTATTAATAAAATAATTTTATGACATAAAAAATGTAATATTGTTTAAAATATAGTTTGAAAATGCAAATATAATGTTTTAAAAAATATATAATCATACAATGGAAGATCATACTAAACAGTGAAAGATTTCCTTCTTTTATTTTTTTCTATCTTGGTTTAGAAAAAAATTATAACTCAGTCCAGTTAGTAAAAGCATCCTGTATGTATAGGTATGTCCATATATTAAGGATATTTTTATCTTTTTCATTATATATGATGGCTTCCTTTTATGTACATTTTTATGTAGATGCGAATATGAGTGCTACATCAAAAAGAATAAACTTTAGTAGGAAGCACAAAAGTAAAGACAATAAAGTTAATGAGAACGAGAAATGCTATTATTACTTGAACCATGCTCATGTTATTTAAATTTAATCAAGAAGGAAAATACAAAAACGTTTAAGTACTATGTTACATGCTTCCTTCATTCCAGTCTAAAGTCTAAATGATTCCAATGTAGCACGATAAATTCCCATGACATTTACTGTGAATGCATACGCCAAGAATGTTTCTCGGAAATATTGTCTCTTTCCCAGAGAAAAATGTCTATCCGCATGAAATAAAAACGTTAGTACCCACGTTTCGGTATCGTCTACCGAAAATATCGAAGGCTATTGTAATTTCGCCATTGGCAAAAGCCGCGATATCGCCGACACACAAGCAAGAAAATAAAAGAATTCTATCCAATATTTCACAAATATAGTGAACCAATCGCCTCCAGCATCGACCCTGGTATTGTTCGAATTCGTACGTAACATTCGATTGAAGCGGTTTCATACAAGAACATGTACTAATTACGTAATTATTAATTAACGTCACGTCAACATGCTGGTTGCGTAATGATCTACATCATGTTATCTAACATTCGTGACTAATCTCGACTCATTAACATAAAAAATAATCAAAAAACAACCGTTTATTTAATTACGTCATTAAACTTATAATCTTCAAATTTACATTACCGTAATTAGCAGTATTAATAATTATTAATTATTAATTATTAATTATTAATATCTACAAAAATTCTATATTTGAAATTTATAGTAAACACTAGAAACATACTGTAAACATTGAAGATAATATACAATAATAATTTAAGAAATATATATAAGAAATAAGTTTACTTCATTTTAATTCATATTCGTAAATTATTTGATGGAACATATATGCTTTTATTAATCTTAATACTTCATATTTTTATATCAATATACTGTTTCTCGAATTATTGACGATGAAGTTCTCTTGCGTAACGTAGCATGCGTAACATTAAATGGATTTTCCAGACCATGTGAATTAAACTGTATTAATTAATCGTCGCGACAGTTGCATAATAATAGGTATGCGTTGGAAATTTCAGACTGCGTTCGCTGTATCCTCACTTTGATATTCCATCCATTAACAATTTTAATGAATGAATAACGCCCTTTCAAATACTAAGTACTGCAAATCATATTGGGGAACGTAATGGGTAATCAACAGCACGTAACGATTCAAATATAACGACGGAATTGCAAATATCAATATGCTTGATTAATCGTCCTGCATGTAACGTCGCATGTAACGTTGCACGTAATGTCACATGCAACGACAATCTAGACAACAATCCACCTGGGGAACACAATAATCTACGTAAACAACTATATTACTAGTATCTTTTGTAACAACTCCCGCGAATACAGAAAAATACTGTTAGATTTTATATATAAAAAATCATGAACATGAAGTACGTTAATAAAAAGATATCTCCAAAAGATTTATCGCGTTTCCTAATTTCAAAATATTGACTAGCTTCAACTGCCACACGATTTATTTAAGATGCACCATCTTCCTTCGGGCCAAGGCTCAATTTATTAAAAATGTCCGCGCGTCGCGTCGAAAAATTAAGGTCAGTTATTTACATCGCGTCTCGCGTACATCCGTTAGTCGGCCCATTTATTGGCGATTACTATTTGCGTTTAATATCCGTAGCAGAGAGTGTGTTCTAATTACCGCCTACGTGTGTAGCAGTCGCAATTAATTAGAGGCGGCGACAACGCGGAAGCCTGACGATAATTCACACTGCCGGCTGGAAGTGCCATCCAAAATTTCTTGTCACAGGCTTTTCGTTTTGGACCGCCGCTTATAATTAACTCGCACGACGAATAGCTAATCGGTGCATTTGCATTATTGGAGATGTCGAGAGGCATTGCAACGACGCATCTTTCGATGAAGCTTCCTGTTCTTCGACAATTGCGAGGTAATGAGCGCGAAATAATAATGCTCGCTTGGGTTGCTGTATAATAATTGCACAAAAGTCGCAATATATTTTCTATTATAAAACGTAACCTTTTATGTCAATCTTATTATCATAAGTTTTTAATCATGAAAATAAATGCATTCATGAGTCTTGGCCAATATTATAACGATGATATAATTGTAGAAGTAATTATAACATTATAAAGTGAAATATTATCTGTTTAGGTACAATAAACGGATGAAATTTCAGAGTGAAGTATTAACAAACGTATACGTACTTTGCAACTCATTACGCAAAGTATATATTTGCCGCAAAGAAGCTTCATTAATTATTTCAGAGTAATTTACGCAATTCGCTCGAAAATTATATTTAAATCAAGTATGACGTCACATATTTATTCGTACGTATTAATTTCACAATATCTGCCATTTTCGCGCGCTACTTGTATCAAAGCAACGCGTTCAATCGCATCGATACGAAAATCGCGCAAAGATTTTATCTATGCGAGCGATCAAATAGCTCCTACTGCTATAATTTCGTTATGAATATCGAGCGTGCCCGTAACTGTTGCGCATAGATGATTATTCAAAAAAAACTCCGGTTACCGAGTAAATAAAATCAACGGACTTTTCTCCGACGAAAAAATTAATTTAAATTTCATTCAGCGCGGTTGTCATACCGAATATTTACGATAATATGTGCACATAATGTAGATATCATTCAAAGTAAAGTATATCTTATAGTATAGTATACTTATTTCGTGTCACATATTTAATTTAGCTAATAAAAAATTAATTCTTGAGTATAAATAAAAATTTAACAATAGAAAGTAAAAAATGAAAAAATTATTGAAGATTATCGTTGCCGATAAAAAATTACTAAAATAATTTGACTGTAACAAATATTAATAAAAGTTATTTTATATCTCTGGATTAAAATCAACGAAATGCAAATATTTTTAACGTAAATCACTTCACTAAGGGCCGGTTGTTCCAACTTGTTGGTAAGCTAACTAATAGTTAAATCATATGTCTATCTTTGTCTAATGTAAAGGATAAACAAAGACATATATATGATTTAACTATTAGGTAGTTTACCAACAGGTTGGAGCAACCGGCCCTAAATATATAAAGAGTATCACACTTTTAAAAATTTTAAAATATTCTGTAATTTTTTGATTTTAAATTAAAAGTACATGTATATCGCGTAAAAACGACTAGCAAAAAGGTTAATGTTATTACAAAATGGACTTTGTGCACTTTGGATATGTATACGCAATTACTGAAGATAAAAAATCAAAGCGGTAATTTTATTCTGGGATTCGATGTTTTTCACGTGTTCGTTAGAACGCCTACATGTTCGAGTGGGCCATGAGTAGGCGAGTTAATACAGATTTATTCGTTGAGTCATATACGCTACCGAGAAGCGCTCTTTCGTGCATTTTTATGGGCAATAAGTAAGCAAAATTGAACGATATGACTTTAATCAACTTCGGCCTTTCATTTGAGAATTATAGCAATATTGTTTGCCGATCGGCGCACTTCCATCGATCTATCGCGATTTTGCCTGTCCATGATAACGTGTTTTTTGCAAGAACCAGCATACCACGTCGGCGTCGTAACTATTCTCAGCGCCACTGCTATTCGCAAAAAATTAATATCGGATTTTCCAGGGGCGCAATAATGTTCTACAGTCTTGGTCATAAATACAAAGTGCCTTTAATAAAACGTGATCATTGAAATTAATCGGCATCCGCAAATCCATGACAATTAACGTCTATGATTAAAATCTATGACAACTCATCATCGGGACGCAAAAAGCAAAAAAAAAAAAAAAAAAAAAATTAATAGGAAGAAATCCGGTTATTATTAATTATTACTGTAAAATAAAGTCTAGTTTAATTATTATCTTTTTTCTATTTCTTTTAAAGCTAAGTTAATTTAAGATTAAAAGAAATATTATTTATGATATTAGCTTGATATTTAACTATAAAATTTGATCGACTTTTACATATTTTAACTACTAAGCTTCTTTCTTTAATATAAATTTTGTAATTCAAAATTGACAGCTTTCGAAGCTATTTTTTCTTTACCAAAAATGATTTCTTGAATATTTTATCTAAATTTTTAAATTAAAAAAGTCGTAATAGATGCACTTGAAATTTTGGTACGGCATTCGTAATAGATCAAGAATAAAAAATTTCTCTGTAAAAAATTTCAACAAATTAAAATTTTTCTTTCTCAATATCCATATTTGGCAAGCAAATATTTGACTTTAATCCCTATGCAATTATTTGCTGATTAACAAAGATGGAAAGAAATTTTAAATTTTGACCAAAAAAGGGACTCGATAAATGAGCATTACATTCCTCGATGGTGAATGATCGAGGTGATCCTGATTAACGCGCCCACACGATTGAATCATTCGGAACTGTTTGCAGCGTTCAGAATAAACGCGAGCACGTTGCGCCGTTGCTGCAGCCGCGCGCGACTGTTTGTTTAGTGGAAAAGCGGCGCGGCGTAATAAACTTCTACAGTCGGCCAATGACGTCAACGATTTGATCGCGCGTCACAGGAAGAGTTAAAAGAATCAGTAATCGACAGAAAGTCTTTCTCTTTGCCGAGAACAGACATAAAGTATATTCTGAAACTGCGATAGCTACTCGTCTGACTGACAATGAGACGCGATTATTTTTATTTACTCACGATTGACTCGAACAAAAAAGAATCACTCTCGTAAATTTGACTAATAAAATCATAAAAGATTTTGTAAATGATGTATGGTTGATGATCGAGAATGCCTGGCTGTACAACAAAAAGACTACAAACATCTATAAATTCTGCACCGAGGTAATATTTATCTGACGACATTATCGCAAACATACTTTACGTGTTCGTGTATAATTTACTCTCGTTTTTTTTTTTTTTTCAAACAGCTTTCAAAAGTATTCGAGTCTGCGATAGACCCCGTGATGAAGACCTTGGGCTATTGTTGCGGAAGAAAGTACACATTTGAACCATATGTGGTTTGTGTGTTGCTACGGCTGCACGATACCTAAGGATGCAAAATATTACTCCTACCAGAACAGGTCAGGATACACAGTATATTCAATGCATATTGAATTATGATGCATAGAACTTAATTGACGTGAGAGATAATACGTTATTTGAAAATACTAATGCTTAAAATGTTAATATTAAATATATTAGATATTTTAATGCTGAATTTACATCAAAATATTAATATATTTTTATACATAGATATATTCTCACTTCAAATTGTCGAAGTTTGCTTAATCCACTATACTTTTCTCAAATCTGCATTAAGTACGTGAAAAATGGCATTTAAGTATTACGTTACATTTAGTTTGAGCAATTTCTGTAATCAGAAGGCACAATGGCGACACATCTGTAATATTTGTAACAAAATGTAGCGACAACTGACATTTTAAGTAATGCTCTATACTATAGGGCATTTGAAGAACGGTGATGTTCGCGTATTCATCTCGCATATTTGCGGAAGTTAGAGCAAAAACAGGCATTTCTAAAAAAATTCAAAATTTTTTTAAAAAAGAACCCCTTTACCGATCATCGCCAAATTCAATACCAACCTTCCTTGAATGATACTCTATCGATTAAAAAAAAAACAACCCGATATCTCAATATTTGCGGAAGTTATAGAAAATTCGGTTTTGGCACAGACATACACACATACACACATACCGACATTTTTTTTAATGCGATATTTTGACGTTTTAGAACACTGAACATATTAGCATCAAAAACTCAAAAAACAATCTTTTCTTTGGTTTCTTCTACCCCTATTTCATATATATATTTTTTAATTTGGTTGAGTAGATCCAACTTTATACACAATCAAAGGTTCATATACGAATTTACGAAAACAAAGCTTCCTCTATGAGGAAGCAATAATACAAACTTAATGCAAAATTTATTTTGGAGAGAAATAATGCACATAACAAATTCTTTTGTCTGTTACTCTCATTTTATAATACAGATAAGCACTCTACTACTTGATTTGCTTGATTATCGTATATATTAAGGAATGGTTTATGCTATTAGATTACATAGCTAGAAATAGAGATAGAAAATATTTCCCTTGGGAAAATATTCCCCAGTAAAATTTCAAACTGAAGTCATTCACTCAAATGTAGGTCAGGGATCTAAATCTCAAACCGCCTCATATTAATTCCGATGCATACATCGCCGATGATATATTGTCATAACACGAGTAGGTATGTTCGATGAAAATCTCAAATGTACTATAGATATTAAATTAAAATGTGACAAAATTTGTAATCAATTAATTAAAATCTCCGTCTCACACATCACACACATTTTGATAAAATTTATATTGTATTTGTACATTGTATAGAAACTATTCACTCTTATACCAATGTACGACATATCAAGCTATCGTAAATAAAAAAGTTCCTGACTAAAATGTTACGCTTACAATAAAAAAATATTGAAAGTTTGAGAAAGGTATTTTCATCTCTTTCTATTCACGAGCGTTTCTAGCCGACGCTGAACCACGGCCTAAAAAATTGACGTGTCGCCGCTAATGATTCCCGCTTTGCTGACTATGCTTCGCCAAGATTTTCGCGAGCCTCCTTCATCCTCCTCGTTTATTCCTGGAGCAAACCCTTGGCACGTTTGATGCTCCTGTTTTCTTTCCGCCGTTCCCTCTAGCTGCACATCTGCCCTTGGGAAACAAGAGAATAGAGAACAGGAGAACGACGGGCCGTGAGTCGGTGCTCGTTTTAAGGAAAAAACGTCTAACGAGAGATAATAGACAGATACTCACGCTATATATAGCTTACAAACAGACAATTAACCCACGTCGTCGACGAGAGTGAAACCAATTTACCGACGCTTTGAATACGCAAGAGATAAAAAGAATAGTATGCAAATACGAAAGGTGTAGGGGAGACCGGGGCTAATTGGTACATGGGGCAGGTAGGTACACGGCAATTATTGCAAAAGTGACAAAAGATAATATTGCATAAAAATATATAGTATTTCCGCAAAAACATTGCGATAATATTACAATTAGTTATTTTAGGCTGAGTAGCGTATTTTCACATACAGAAAATATTTTTAGTTTTGTATAGCCAAAAGTAAAATATATATCAGTGATGTATTAAATGTTATATTTATAAATCTGATCATCATATCACATAATTAATTATGATTTTGCGGCTTGTATTCTATTTACTCAATTCAATTCAATTCAATCTTTATTTCTCTCCCCTTCCGGGATTTTCATTTTCGTTGTTCGTCCTTCCACTATCGTCTCTATCGCCTCCTTGTCAATTATTATCGTTCCTTTGCACTTCATTTTTCCATCCATCCTTTTCTTCTTTTCTCCTCCTTGCGATATCTGTAAACAAAAATCCTTATGTTACTGTTTATTCCTTCTGTTTAGCACCCACTGCGTTCGCTTGCATTCTTCTCCTCTCCAAGTCCGCCATCCATTTCTCTCCTTCACCCTTGCTGCTTAGTATTCTTTTAATTCTTTCGCTAATTCCTTCCGATTCTTCCTCTTCTTC
This sequence comes from Temnothorax rugatulus, assembly GCA_035220575.1. NCBI lineage: Eukaryota > Metazoa > Arthropoda > Insecta > Hymenoptera > Formicidae > Temnothorax > Temnothorax rugatulus. The sequence goes on from JASTWL010000125.1 coordinate 329,409, forward strand.
TCCTCTTGTGCACCATTCCAAAACATGCTCCCATGACTCTGCCTCCGCGCCATATATTCTTCAGCATCTTTTTTCCAATGGCTCCCAGTATCTTCCACTTCTCATCTCATTTCCTACTCTGAATCTCGCTATCCTAGTGTTATTGTCCCTCTGCCTTCCATTATTTCTCTTCTTCTCCTTCTCCCTCTATAGTCTCTTCCTTTTCCTCCGTATTTTCCTGCTTTCCTGCGACTCGTCTGTTCTATTCTCTGGTCTCTCCGTCTCCCGTATCTGCCTTTCTTTTCTTTATAACTTTCGCAGATTGTTCTTTTCCTCCAGCTTCCCTTTATTTTCATTCCATTTCCATTCCTTGTTACCTACCCATATTTTTTGATATCCAATTGATATTTTCTTTCCTTTCTCTCTTTCTTCCTTGGCAACTCTCCTTATTTCTTTTTGTACTTGCCTTTCTGCCTTTGTGAGATCATCATCCAGGAACACATCGTATTTCTTGCCTAGCTCCTTTCTTTTTCTCATTATTTCCTTTTTATCCTCCCAGCTTTGCATCTAATCATTACCATTCTGTTACTTCCGTATCCTACCTCTTTCATCTCTTCTATGCCTGCATTCATTTTGTTTAATTCTTCTTTCATTTTCTCCGTTTTTTCCCCTCCTTTCTTTTTCGCCTCCTATCTTCGCCTCCTTCAAGATTATGCTGTTTCTTCTCTCTCTTCTTTCGGCCATTTCTACATTCCTTTCTACCTCCTTCACCTTCTCCAGTATGTCTCTTCCTTCATTCCTCCCGACTCCATCCATGCCTACCTCTTCCATCTTACCTTCTAGCTTTTTTATTCTTTCCTCCATCTCCTTTCTCTGCCTCTCCCATTGTTTAAAGAGGAAAAGAATGCACTCGTAGAACAGAGTTGCGTGAATGTTTTGGATTCCCGATTCCGTAAACATACCAACACACACACACATACTAAAATACACACACATGTAATCATACACAAGAGAGAGAGAAATATATATGACCGATCCCTGCGCGTGACCGCAGAACGGTCCACAGCGGCCGCACGGCCAAGGAACCTTTGCGCACTCATATACTGCGCAGAACCGATATTACTACGCGCTGCCACCGCTAGAAGACGGGGCGAGACAGGGACATTCGTCGTCGAGCATTCGTAGCAATAACACGTATATTAGTTAAGCTTCCGAAATATATTGTACCTTCATCGATACGACTGCAATTGAATATACATCTTCCTGACTTCTACAACCGAAACCTGGCTACGAGAGATACATGGATCATTCCATACTAATCTGGGATTCCATTCGATACTATTATAAAGGAAAGAAGGAAGGAAGGAAGGACGCTCGTTCACAACGACGGCCATTACCAGACCACGTTATTCGAACCGTTATCGGCCATTATGGCTATACAGCACGTAGTACAGTGCTTGTTTCTTAATACGAGATTTGTGATACATCACAAGGTAAGTCACCGTTTCTGTACTAAAACCAAAGATCATCTGACTGAGCCTTATGGACACTGTAATATCGTTACAGTTATTTTCTCGATCTTTGGTTGCAGAATTCGGGTGACAGAGAAAATCATCTTTCACTCTGAATGCATTCAGTAACGCGTTATCTGAAATATTTGGCTTGTGTTATGAGTACAATTTAGAAGTCCTCGAGGAATTAAAGTATTACATTCTTAAATAATATATTCACTTTCTTGATAATTCTGGGCATAGTATTTTACGTTAATTTCATAATCAATAATACGAGGAAGATTAATCTAACGCGTGTATATGTAATATCCATTCTTAGACACAAGTATTTCCTTAAATTTATTTACATTTATAACTATGTTACACTAGGATTAATGCGTAAAGAACGTTCGCGTCTACCTTCACTTTATAATATATCTACGATTAAGATAAGATTTTATTTCCAATTTACGTTTACTCTATGAAAGGGCACTATATTAAATCTTTGTTTGGTTGAACATCCTTTTGTTTCATCTGTGCCAATTCTAAACTATTTTGGGATGGGCGTGTAAGAATATGTTGAGTGAAGTCTATTATAATACAGTCTTTAATCTCAGAAATATCCTAAGTCGTTACATTCTAAGTCGTACCGCTCGCAAAATATTCTAAGTCCCGAAATAGTCTGTTCACGCGGATACGTCTTCACTCTAGCGAGTCGCCGTGTCGAATCCTCGTCTCTCTGTTCCCGGGCTCTCGCGATCGTTTTCTCCTCTCCGGACTTCGTGTCCTTCGAGAAGTCGCTCGTCACGTTTCGGTCGATTTGTGTTATTAATTATTGTTTGAGTCATGCCTGTAGTGTTCTCGCTTATCGTTACCTATATTTATGTTTTCCCTATCTAACGTCTTTCCCTATTTTTCGACCTCGCTATTATTTCTTATTTTCGATTCGAGCTGTTGCGGCGGCCAAGTATATAGCGATATAATCGCCACACTATTAATATAGCATGTTTACGCATTGATCTACCTCTATGAATATTTCTTTATTGAGTTTGATATTCGTTTGCCATCTTACTATTGTAATCTGATACGTTCAACGATGTGTATAATAAGAGTATAGAACATTTGAAATACAGTCCACTATATTTCACGTAGCAAGTCGAGAGTGCAAATCCTTCTTTAGAGATTAATTACCTTTTTAAACACCCATATTTCCTCTCTTCTCTTGCATTCCTCTCTTAGTCTTTTTATCTCGTTTTTTATCTCCTTCTTATCCTTTTTTCTTTCTTTCTCCTGTTCTTCCATCTTCCTTAGGATTTCTTTTAGCATCTCCTCTGCTGCCATGCTCTCTTTTCCTTCTTCCTCTTTCTTAATTTTATTTGGCGGCGACCTGTTAATTTTTCTTGTGGCGTTGAATTTTTCTAGTATCTCCTTCTCTACTCTGGCTGTCTCTTCTTCTAAATCTTCTCTTTTCCTTTTTTGAATAAAGTCCTTAATTGATCCAAGGCTGTCAGTTCTCCCTCTTCGAGACAGCTCCTCTGCCTTTGTTGGCCTACCTTTTATTTTCTTTACGTCTCCTTCTTCCCTCCTCCCTGTATTACCTCCTATTTCTGTTCGTTCTCTCTTAATCTTTCTGTCTCTGTCTCCATCCGCAGCCTTATTGGTTGGCCTCTCTTTCTCTGCCTAATCTATGATCTACCGTGCTTCCCGTACCTACCTCTCTCTGTCACTGCTAGTCTATGCCCGCTTGTGCGCCGACTTCTCGATTCCATTCTGTACTCCTCACACCCGTCTATATTGTCTATCGTCCGTGCTTAACCTGTCACCTTTCTCCCGGCTATTTTCTTTCCTTTTTATCCCTTTTTTACCTGCTGCTTTCCTCTCCGCTTCTTTCCCCTTCTGTCACGCGCCTCCACTCCCCCCTCACCTCCGTCCTCGACCTCCCCAGCCTTCTCTAAACCGCTCCTTCAGCCAAATTTCCTCCTCACTTACACACGCCTTGTGCTCTCCACCGAACCGCAACCGGAAGTCCCCCTAAGATATGATCTCTAATCGTTTTCGACAGATTACTCTTTCGGAGTCTTCTTATTCGTATATATGTACATATAAAGATATTTTCCTCTCTTAATCATCCAAGTCTCCAAATAAGAAACATAATGCTTGTCTGTGTACCATTTTCAAAACATCGGAATCTGTGACGTTGCTGTTTATTCAGTCTTCTTCAGAACAATGATTTAGTATTGCGGCCTGCAACATATATTCATAATCAAAATCCTCTATTGTCCTCTGTTCGATAGTTTCTGTTTCATTTCGATGTCTTTTAACCCCATGCAAATTGTCGTCACTCACTGATGTCGAAGTACTGGGTGCGGATCTCTGCTGATCTCCTTGATTTCCAGAAGTTTGCCTATATCTATTATCATGATGGGAACTTGTAGATGCAGAATTATGTTCAGCTACAGGACTTGGACTTACTTTTTCGGCTCCAGGACTTAGACTTACTTCTCCGGCCATATATTTATAATCAAAATCCTCTATTGTCCTCTGTTCGATAGTTTCTGTTTCACTTCGATGTCTTAACCCCATGCGAATTGTCGTCACTCACTGATGTCGAAGTACTGGGTGCGGATCTCTGCTGATCTCCTTGATTTCCACATGTTTGCCTATTATCATGATGGGAACTTGTAGATGCATAATTTTCTTCAACTACAGGTTGTTGTATCGTTGCATCTACATTATAAGATCTAGTTTCCCTAATACCAGGTTCGCTGATGTTCAGATGGCATGGCGCACAGCTAGATGCCTTTCCAAGGAATTTATTCCATTAATTATTCTACGTAAACGACTGCAATGATTGCAAGATGCTGTTTTCAAAAGACCGTCGACGCTGAAATGCTCCGATACCCAACTACTTCTTATTTCTCTTCGTATCTCATCTAATACTTCTCGATGTACTTCCAGATGCTTCAGCAAATGGTCCTTTGAATGTGCCCGATGCATTGATCCTAATGGACAAAGTCTGCACATTGCAATGTACTTTTGTTCATATGTGAAATGTCGTTCTAGAATGCTGGATTCGTCTCCCCATAGAAAGCTGCTTTGTGTGGTAAATATCATATGTTGGAAGAATAAGTGTGCTTCCATTTTTATTCTGTCTTTAGAAGTTAGACCACACCGATTGCACTTGTATTCACCTCTTCCTCAATGCACACAGTTATCCTCAAGCTTATTACAATATGTAATTTCTTGAGCTGCCATTATATCCGCACTATATCACGGAGAATGTCTTACTCTTGTATTCTATTTACTAGTTACGTATAAAACAATCTTTAAAAAAAAAGTGTACCAACTAGCCCCGCGCGGTCTCCCCTAAATGCATGTGCCATCGGTAAAGAGGAAACGTATAATTACGCGAGACGAGATTATTTCATCAATTAAACACACGGGACAAAACATAAAAATAATGAAGAATACATTACAATTGCAAGTAAGATTGGAAAAAAAGTTAGAAAAAATACATAAAATAAAATTTATTTCTATATTAAATAAAGAAAAAGAAAGAAAATTATGTGAAAAACGTAGAACTGTTGATCAACGTTTAAACAGCAAAAAAATGTATGCTAAGGAAAAATTAAATTAATTGAAAAATTCGCACAATAAATAAAATTAGAAAAACGAGGTTCCATCCATATCTAAAAAAGGCGATACTCGAATCTATCGAAGTTTATTGTTGTCGCTTTTCCGCGCGATGTCGATTGGTTCTCTCGCTGCGCTTATTTCAATTCATGAGCAGCTGTCAACGTATATTTTGACAGTTGTGTGTATCAAGGAGTTAATAGTTCGTGTAATAGTATAGTATAATGTTAAAGCTAAATAGCGCGCGCGAAGCGCGCGTCTATGATGTCTAGTAAATTAAAATGAATAGAAACATAAAACTTTTTACTACATAAACATACATGTGAAAGCATAATACAGAATGAAATTTTCGACGGGATCTATTCAACAACTCCGCAGTTTTCAACTCATTATTCACCTTAAGATAATTCACAAAGTTTCCGTTAACTGACGAGATTTATTGAAAACCGCGTGTGAAAGTTAAAATGAGCTTTACGAGTTTTCCATGGTTTTTCGTTTCAGGCACCAACTGTCGAAATCAATCCTACGCGTGTAAAGTTAAAGGTAAACGACTGTTTGAAAGTGTATTTATATAACTAAGCTACTTCATCGCGAGCTTTTTGCAATAAGCAAACTCTGGCTGCCAATGAGCTCGGTCGACTTCATTATAATCCTTACAAGTTAATCTCTAAAGCCCGTATTCTCAATTCACTTTTATCAATAAAAGCGCACTTTTATTTCTGAAATGCTATAGTGTAACGTGAACTATAGTATCTCAGAATCAATAAAAGCGCGCTTTTATCGATAAAAGTGAACTGAGAATACAGGCCTAAGTATGTAACAGTAATGCCGATCATAAAATAATCTTTGCTTAAAATAATTCTTTCTTTATAAAATTTCATCAATTAATTTTATTTAATAAAAGATATATCTGTCTACTTTGATAAAAGCAATCTTAATGGCTCTCTAATTAATTGTTATAATTAACGAATTTTATTCATTTTATAATTTAATATTGTAAAATTTCCACTAAATTTAACAACACAAAATTTAAAAATTTTAGAACTATATTTTAGCCCAGTAAAATGACAAAATTTGGAGGAAATAATTCGTACAGGGCTGAAACTTTGTAAACAGGCTTGTTTTAGGGTACTATTTAACATATTAAAAGTCCCCATATGTAGACGCTACGTTGCGGGCAGGGGAGGGTCCAAAAGGTCCAAAAAACCAGTTTTTCGCAAATAATTTGGAAAATATCAACTTTACGGAAATTTATGTAGATATAAAAATTGTAGCTTACAAAATTCCGCACAATTTCGTTTTTTATTCAAGTCTGTACGACCAAATGGAGCAGAGATAGAATTTTTTTAAACACCGGTAGTTTTGCGACGCAACGAAAACGCTTACGCGCGTCGCGCATATATATATGCGTTCATATATATATGAAGTAATGAAAAAAGGTGAAAAATTATTATCCACATATTTTTGGACTAAAATGTTAATTTAACAAAAATTTATTTTTTTTCTTCAATATTTAAACTCCTGTAACTCATCAACATTTCAATGAAAAAAGGTCTACGACGTCTCATTTTAAAGATAATTAAAATATCTTCAAGAAAAATACATAACATTACTGCCTCCAACCAATCAGAAAAAGTTATTTTCCAAAATGCACTCAAAAATGACATTATCCCGGATAAAATGTAATAAATGTTACGAATAAAATAAATTTCACGAATTTCACAAATGTGTCAAAGTTGAAAATTGCATTTGTTCTAAATCAAGACCAGACAAATCCGTTTGATTTAACAGAAATGTTGAGAAGAAGAAAAATTTAAGCGCAGAGCTCCGAGGAGTTCTTTTTTTACTTTATCGTTTCAGCAAAATTATGTCTGAATTATCGAGGGCTCGTAACGCATCGTCGTTGTGATTCGCTTAGCCTCTCGGTCGAAAAATATCTCAGCATAGCCTGATGTAAAGCACTTAGGTGTCAAAATAAATCCTTTGCGGAGAGCGACTTTACGATCAATAAATTTAAAAATTTTCGTCGAACGTATAATGACGAAGAGAGGCTCTTGGAATACTTGAAAAAAATGGTTCCATTCCAGGGACCGTATTCTGTTCCGCTAAAATCCGTTTACTGACAATCGTCGGTGTCGTTAACTGTGTCGTTAACGGTTTACACGATATGAAAAACCTGCGCAATGACACTTATCGAACCGACAGTTATCGGTAAGCAGGAACGGAATACGGGCCCAGAGGTACTCGGCAAATGGTGATATATGCAATATAATGGAAAATATTATTTATCTACATTATATTCCCTTGAATGTGTTGCCATAAAGAATCATAGCCTCTTAAAGTTATAAGTTTGCACGTTATACTCTTGAATTCAACAAAATGTTCCCAAATAGGATCAGATTTTGGGAGCGGTTCAATTTTATTTTTCTCTATCAAACACATACTTATGCAGGTTGTTTGATTCTCTACTACTAAATGTAGCATAGATATTTTTTCAACAAGCACCAAGTTATTCTTTTAAATTTTTTTCTCTTAAGTTCAACGGTTCGTCTAAGTTATTTTGTTCCACAAAAAAATGATGCCGTTATTATCACGCGATATAATATATGTATACCTCCTGACCGGGCAAACATAGTAAAGAAGAATCGATGCGACGGACAGTAAAGTAACCGACGTTAAACGGAGATTCGTGTCGCTGTTTGCGCCGACGGTCAGGGGAAATCGATCCGGACCCCTGTTTGCCCGTTAACGCCGGACGTAACATTAAATGCAGATGCAAAGTTCACAGTGGCGTTTACTGACAATGTAGATATATCGATGACGGCCATGCCGCCCGTAAATCACACAGCTATTACGGCAGTCCATGTTCGATCGTCGGGCGTGTAATATGCGGGGAGATAGTAACCGTGAATGGCTTTATATTAACCCGGGCAACAATGACGTGAGCTCGAGGATTCCCTTTTTGCGGTGAGAACTTCCAACGACGCGTGACACAATTTCCCGACGTCCAAAATTCGATATTGTCACACGCTCGCGGCATTTGACCTAACATTCTTTCCACGGCACATTGCCGCAAATTAAATGCTATTGTCCAATGGAGATGCACCAGGACACTCGCGCAAAGTTAACGACGACTGTTTCTATTTCCGTTTCAGATTTTCAAATTAGCTCAGTAGATTTTCACGCGAGATCTACGAGTATAACGTGACGTATTATCGACTGTCGCCGTCGGTTCATTACCGCTACTTCATATATATATGTAGGAGTCGCGCAGACTGGAAATCGCAGCGTATGGAATACGTAATGAACGATTGTAAAGCGCCTTGAATCAGCATGAATCATGGAAATAAGCAGAATACTGCCAGATATTCATGTGGACAGTTATCCTTCCGCCGTTCCTTTAGCCGCGCTTATTCCTTCAGTCTCTCAGAATAATCTAGAATCGTTCTCAGATTTGATTAATTTTTTAAACATGAGGCTCACGATTTCTATTTTGACAGTTCAAAAATCTTCAAGATTTCTGTAATAAAAAATCTTTCAAAGAAAAGAACTGTATCAAATTTTATAAAGGTTCCGTTTTCAAAATGTTATTCGTGATAACACTAAAAAGCACCGTTCACCAGAGCACTTAAAATTCTACCACGATACACGACGCGTCGCGTCGCGCGATTCCAAGAGAGTGTCACGACAACTCACAGCGCAAAAGTTCAAACGTCGACGAGGCGCAGGAAAGAAGCCGGTTGACGAAAAATCCGTCGCTGTTCAAGACCGAAAATCAGAACAAACGTGTCCATGCATATGTAGATGCGACTGCATCTGCAATGCAGATCTGCGCGGTATCGGCGAGTCGACCTTCGCGAAACCGAGTGATCCGAGACTTCGCAATTCCGCATTCAAACCAATTCAAAAAATTACAAAATAAACTAAAATTAACAGCAGAAAACAAGAGATAGATAGATAGACAGAAAAAGAGAAAGAGAGAAAAGAAAGAAGAAAGAAAAAAAATCAATTATAATGGATAAAACAAAGATATTAATCTTCTATAGAGTTCTTCGAATCATAAAATAATACAATTGCTTAATTGCTTCGTTTATATTGTTTATAACGTTATCATATCACGTAGCGTTTCTATCTCGTTGACAATTTCCTAAAAAAGTAAATGCTTCTACAGTCCATGATTTTTATTGACAAATAAAAAGATTATAAATTAATAAAAAATTACTTTTTAAATTTATATTCTTTACATTAAATATATCTAAAAGATCGCGACTAAGTTTTTATAATAAATAGCAGAACAATAAGTAATATTAACCAAAAGAATGTTCTCGAAACACCAAAAAAGGCCCCTACATGATAAATAATGTAAAATATACATCAATCTACCAATCTTTCTGCAACATCTGGTTAATTTCTTAGTTCTCAGGAAATAGCGTCCTGAAAAAGTTTCGCTCGACGGTACAATTTTGCGAGTTAGAGTGAATTATATCGTTCGATTTATAACTGCAACGTAAATCCTTTTTACTCGCAACATGGTACATTTTCGTGAAATCGAGCGTACAGGGAAGATTTAAAGCAGCGCGCGGCTGACTTCTTCCTTCAGCTGAGCGTGACTCCATCCCTCTTCTGGAGATCGATCCGGACGAGTCGTCGATGTCTCCTTAAATTGTTGCAAGTGTGCCGAGCGTGAGCAAAGTAGACGCATAAGCGTACACGTGCGGGAATAAATCGACCATTCGCGCGGGAGAGATTTAAAAGATCTCGCCTTTCGGAATAAATCTTGCGCGCGCGCGCGCACTCACACACGCTCGCGAGTCTCGTAAAAATATCGCGCGCCAGTGGATGATATTCTGCGTGAGAGGATACAAGAGCTAGACGCGGCGTCTCGCGGGAAGATATTCGAGGCGATGATTTTGCCATTTCTTCTCTCTATTTTTCGAGACGAATTCGGCCGGAATTCTTTTTACGGATCGATCGATGCGCCGCCGAAATGTCGACGCTAAAAATGGTAATCGTGTCACAGGAGGGAAACGAGTGTGCGAGAATGACTGTCCTTATTTCATCGTGATACTATAAGAGAGCCTTTTAAGAAGCTCGGAAAAAGATGCCTCTTCTTTTCGATATTTATAAGAAAGAATTAAATTATTTAAATAATAATTAATGATATCTAACGTGACAGTATTAATTTAATTATGAAAGCCTAATTTTCAAAAATCTACTTAATTTATTTTAAATCAAGTATTGTTTATAAAGAAATTTGTTTATATACTATAACATTTTAATATTACTAACATATTGTTATATTAATTTTTAATCAAGGATGCATACTTTAATTGACCTCTTACTTTTTGGAAACTATAAAGCTTGAGAAAATAATATAATAACAAAGGTAAAGAGAATAAAGAAAGTTTTTAACGTCTTCATCGGAAGGGATAACTTGTTTTCCTTTCTTGATGACATCAGTTTGTGAGATGCTCGGTTAAATGGTCGTAAACTGTGCCACGGGGACGAAGTTACAAGCTACACGTGGGGTGAGAATAAATCGTCCGACTTCTGGAAACGACGACGCGAAACGAGCTAACGTGTCATCGACTGCAACCCGACTGGGGAGCACCACTTCCTCCCAATAATGGAAGAAATATCTTTCGAAACGTCGATATTGGGAGGATACGAAAATGGCGACGGGAGAGTTCCTCACCTTTTATACGAGAATGTCGACCGCGAAAATACGTTCCGCGATCGCAACCACGTCATCCTCGATATTGTTGCATGAAAATCAACTCGCAGTGAGTCGCAAATTCCTACGATTTAAGATCGTTCTATTTTATCTCTCCGTTTTACGAAAAGATTTAGGAATATAAATCTCGCTACTCGGTACACGTCACGCATTGCAGGCAACGAAATTTAAATAGAATTTAAATTAAAGAGATATTTCCTAACATTATTTCTTTCTCTCCGCGCGACATATTGTCGCGCGTCGGCATTATTTCAGGGCGTCTCGTATTCTAGAAAGCATTTTTTATTAATAATATATTCCGCAATTTTTTTCTTATTACAGTAGCAGTCACGCGACATAATGAAACAACGGGAGAAAAGCTCGGTTGCTCTGCCTCGCTCGCGACTTTGTTACGAGAACGGCCTTGAGCTAGCGAAGCGAGTTTTCTAGTCCGAAGACAGCATCCAGAAGTATCGATATCCATTGTACCAGAATAAAATGTACACTCGACCGCGCGAATAGTGACGAGGCTATTTGTAGATGCGCATCGTATACACGTGAAAAAGAGGCACACATTTCAAGAGACATCCTACATAAAATTGTAATGGATACATATCAATATAAGATTTAATAACTAAACGCGAAAGACATGTTAAATTATTATAGGATCGTGTGATACTGACTTCATATGTGATAGATCTCTTCTGCCACAATTTTTTTTTCAGAATTAACAAATAGTTAATTTTGAATAGTGAATTATAGAATTAACTTTCCTCCTATATTTTACACAACTTCTCAAATTTTTCCATTTTACCATTCGATATCTTAATAACTAAAAGTCTCAAATAAAAATTACGTTAAAGTTTATTTCAAAATTGAAAGATGATTGATGCTCTGTCGTTTATTTTTAACTCTGCTTTTCAAGTTGCAAAAAATTGTCCTGTTATTAAATTTTACACAAGTAACGTAATATATTTTTGAAGTATCTTGCACTCACCCTTTGCGCCTTCCGCTTATCAGCACGTTGGTTCTGATGATATATTCTGCTGAAATTACTGACGATAACAGGTACCGGTAAAGCGATCACTAGGACACCGCTCAAGGAGCATACACCCCCGACGACTTTTCCCGCAATCGTTTTCGGCACCATGTCACCGTAGCTGAAACAAGCAGAAAAATATTTGTGTAAAGCAACAATTCCATGACCGTACAAGTACCGTACAAGTGCTAATTGACCTTCCTCAATCTTTTGCTTCCTCATAGAGGAAGCTTTGTTTTCGTAAATTTCATATATGAACCTTTGATTATGAGGAAGCAATGTGCAGGTTTCTACTTGTTTCTAATTGCACATGTGTGTAAAGCGTGTTTACATTAATATCCTGTCCAAATTTTACAAGATTCCTAATAAAATGAGTTTACGTAAGTACTACCTTAAAAAAAAAAACAATATTTTAATAATAAAATCACATGACTCAATACGAGATGTCATTCCATAAGTCTCGTAAAGTAAAAATTACTGCTAAACACCAAAAATACCGAATTTTTATAATTTATTCTCTTCACAATGTATCTTTCTTTGTGATTATCAAAACATTTAGAAAATTCATTTAGAAAAGATATATTTAACAAACATGGAATAATCGAATAAAGAATCATGATAAATTCTCGAACATAAACAATTCTTTATACATTCTAAACTTTAGTACAACTATATTATGGACTATTAAATTTAGAGAAAAATAAAAAAAGAAATTCGTAAAATTCAAAAACTCTAAAATATACAATCTCAAGATGCAACAATGTTATGGTTTCCAATTTGCATATTAGAAGTCAGGGATTCCGATAGTCACCTTTTCTATTAAATGCTTAAACTCCAAGATTCATGAATCCCAGAATTTGCATCTTCTACAATCCAATATATTTCACAGTTCAAAGATTTCCAAACTTGTCGGATCACATTATGGATTTCATTTCGAGATACCGCATAATAATTCCAAGCGAATGTCGCGCCTCGCACGACGGAAATTCATTCGCGAAACATTGTTATGAGCATTGTTGGCGACACAAAACAGTATAGCAGCTTAGACAAACGATCCGGCCAAATGTTCAGAAGACACGATGGAATTATGCATTCCCCCGACATCGTCGCCCGCGGGAGCACACATCGTAGTGAGGGAAATGGGAGAGCGTGGATAATTCACCGAGTGCTTGAAGAATTCAGCCGTAAAGGATACGCTCGTCCTCGTTTCCCAGTCGCGCGAATGTCCGTCCGTAAAACTTTTTCTTGACTACACGTGGCTCGCTACGTGGTCGATCATTTCCCGCAAGGTTTTCCAGTCTAGCCTCTTTACACATTTACTGTATATCGAGTGGCGCAAATACGCGACCGTGCAAAATGCGCGGACATTTGTTCAATTTTCTTTCGTGACGACGCGCTTGAACATATTTGCGTTCCGTTAAAATTGACGATAAGGTGATAAGAACTGTTTTTTAGAATCTACATTGCTTCTTTTTATCAGCTAATTTTACTATTGAGATAATTGGATCATGAAAATTTATATCATAATTCGAAATATTTTTCGAAATCGAATAGAAATGAAAAATGATATTCGCAAAAGAATTATTATTCACCCAGTGTGAAATGTAAATTTAAATCGTATTTGCCATTCGCATAGTGACGTGTATATTTCTTGAATATATAAAAGTAAAAATATTCGCGGGATCTACGTTATTTTCGATCACTTTGATGGTATTCGTCTAAAAAGAATAAATGATTCAAGATATTCCTTACGAATTTGCCCCCCCCCCCCCCCCCCCCCCACTGACGAGCCCTCTTTGTGCCTCAATAACTTTTCATATGCGAAATATTTTCAACCGACATTTTCAAATATTACCTCATCTTTTTATGCCGACTACTATATATTCCGCAATTCGTCGCGTACGTCAGTATTTTCCGCTGGTTTCATCCACGACGTATATCTTCCGTTCAAGCAGGACGAAACCTGCAGGTGCGACAGATAGTGACGTGTGAATTCAAGCAAGAACGCGATAATGGAAAGAATTGAGCGAGACAATGGTATCTTTAAAGGAAACCATTGCGATTGACAGGAAAATATTTCATGCAGTTATTTGTTTATTGTAAAAGTTTATACTTTTATATTATCGGATATAAACTCAAATTTTTTCATTGTAATGCAAGAAACCGTAACTGAAGAAATTACTACAGAAATGCAGGAGAAAAATACATATATTAAAAATATAATAATTTTCACAATAATTATTTAAAAATTTTAGAATTCTAGAATATAAGAAATTGAACTTCTAAATTTCATTTTAAAAATATTTTTAATTACTCTAATTTAACTATAGAATTGTTGATTTAAGGATTGAATAATATAGGAAAGGGGTAGAGAGTATCAAGAATTTTATACCATAAGACTCCCCTTGCAAAGCAATATTCTTACAATTCAAGGATTCTTGAGTTTTAGCACTCTAAAGCTTGAATTTACTATAGATTTACAAAATATGTCAAAACCAAAAATTAATCAGGGATTTTATAGATGCAATAAATTTTATAGATGCAACAAATAATTGTATGAAAAGTTCTATCATGTATCAAATTTACTCTTAAAGGTTTCGCATGATTATATTTAGAATACTATATGCTCGCCACGACAATTAGTACAAAAAGAGTGACGCATTATTACTGGGGAAACCAGAAACTACGTTATACTGTGCACAATGGCGATCGTTTATTCTGCCGACATGCCTCACTCGAAAGATCAAAAGAAGGCGCGCGCGGAAAAGAGAGAGCGCCGATGGAGCCGAGGGGATAAAATGAAGTGTAATGGATCGCACTCGACAGCTACAGATCGTTCCTTTTTCCAGCGAATTTCTCGGGCCGCACGCAATTTCGGCTCGTGACGAAGGGAGCAAGAGTAAAAGGAAGTTCTATTCTACAAATGACGTGGAGTCTGAGGGAAAAAAATGTTTTCTTAGAAATGATCGATTGCTCAATATCCTGTGCGACATATCGCAAAATTTCTAATTTATTATATCTTAAATCTTAACTTATTGAGAAAAAAATATGTATGCTTTAAACTTAAAACAAACTCTATAATAATAAAAAAAATATTTACTAATTTAAAAAATATTAGAATACTAATTTATTAAATAAGATTTTTCTATTATAGATTCTATAATACTTCAGATTGTTTTAATTGTAACATTACTAAGATTTTCTAAGTTTAAATTACAGAAATTTTATAATATAAATTTTCATTTACTGTATTTATATATTGCTTAAATTGTAGAATTTGTTATCTGCGATACACACACATCTGCCAATTTTTAAATTGCAAAATTCTTAAAATTAAAAATCTGCAAATTTGAAGTCGTTAGAATAAAATCGAAGACCGTGCAAAGATATTTGTATTATAAATATTAACACACCAGAAGTTATAATAAATTATAATATATAAAAGAATGCTAAAAAATAGAAGATATACCGATATATCAAAATAGATATTTTTTAAAGAATTTTTTTTGTTATTCCTCTCTAATAAACTAATTGTAAGAACGAATAAATATGAAATGTTTTCCATATTCTCAAACATTACATAGATTTAAGATTACGCTAGATCCGTTTCCGGATCTTAGATTTCGATCTAGAATGTGATTTCGAGCTCGATCTCGGTTTTTCAATTTATTTCGTAATAAATTCCCCAAAAAGCTTCATTTTCGACAAATCTGACTGCCCAGTCCTCTTAAATTGTATTGGTAATAAATGGCAAATATATGGTATACACCTATAAAATAACGCTTTTAAATTGGATATACATAATTTCTCGCATAGATATAGCTACTGATATATCGTTGAATAATAATATTATTAAATCAATTATGTACATAGCTTTTAGAGACTAGATTAGTTTATAGTTTCTTTACTTAAGTAATCTTCCAATACAATCTATATTAGACTTATCTAGTTCTATATTGCTTTGCCAGTCACACATTATTTTATAAACAATCTCTACTGTCGCATAACGTAAAGACGTAAACGACAATTTGGTCTATAAAAAGCACCCATACAAAAAAAGTGAAAGTCGACCTGGAATTGCGGGTCACGCGCACTTTCGCCCGAGCTCGGTTTTTCCCGGTCGGCAATAATTTTCCCGCGCCCTATGGCCCCCCGGGCCCGTTTCTCGACCCTGATTTACGTTTCCCACGGACTTTTACAGCGACCATGAAACTCGTCCTAGCGGGATCTCACCTGATGCTCGCCCTATCGACTTTCGCACACGTGATATGCTGCGTGTTATCGATCTTCCTCCTTTCTCGCACCTTTTATTTAATTAACAATTTCTCACGCTAGTTATTTATCGATCGAATAATTTTTTTTTCTTACATGACTATCTTCCGTGGGGAGTACCTTCTACACGGGTAAATCTGTTTCTCAGTAAACAAGCGAGGTATAAACGATTAAAAATAATTAAAGCATTAGTTGAGCCTAAGAATAAATGCTGTTACTCAACAAAAAGGTATAAATGTCAGATTAAAACTTCTAAGATGACGACATAAAAAAAGAATAAATTACAACTATTTATTACAAAAAAATGGCTATATATCAAAATCTTAATGCAAATCTGTTGTTTTTAAGCAAAATATAAAATCAAATTTAATCATTTAATACATATAATATATTTGCATACTTAATATACAATGTAAATTGTATATTTAATGGTAAAAATCTCTATTCAATTGTATAAATTATGGCACTCTATTATTCAAGAGTTTAATACCGAGATAATCACAAAAATTTAAAAGTTAATTAGTCATTTACATATTCTAAAAATAAATAAACTTGTTACAAAGCACAATTGCTAGCTTATTTCACTCTACAATAATATCGTATGCTCAAAATAGACCAATATCGAGCGCTAGGAATTAGAAATTGCAGATCGCACGAGTTCAAGGCAAACGCTCTCAGGTCGAGCCGATGGTCGAGCGACTGATTTTTCTTACTTGTCAATGTAGTCGGGACACGCGACGGTAGAGAGTTCAGAACCGACGAAAACGTAGAATTTAGTGATCTATTTTTAGGCAAGCGCGCCTTGGGCGGTCGCCGAGCAACTACCTGGGACTAAGTTGGTATTTCATACAGATAAAGACCAGGCCAAATCCATAGTTAAATCACAAATGCGACTGTCAATGTACATGTGATCCATACGTACAATGTATGTTCCACAAATCTATCATGAATGTGTAATTTAGCCAATTTCAATTGTAACAATTCAAAATCGATCTTCCCATAATGACTATTCAGTTTTAAATATCTTCATAACTAAGCCTGAAATTAACATACTACTCAAAATCTATTTAAAATTATATAAAGATTAATGCAATTACATAAATTATCCAAAGCATTTTGTTATCAGTTCATATAGCTCTAAAGTTTAATTTGTAAAAATCTTATAATAATCTCCAGCTTCAAAGCTACTGGAGTTTTAACCTCATTAATTACTGACTGAAGAAGCTCCAATCTAGATTTATCAAAAAATCCGCAAATAAAAGAAAAAGGATGAAATATCCGGCATTCGTATCTAAAAGGTTAATCAAATTTTGAAGTTAACTCAAACTTAAATAAGCGCGTTAAAACTTTTATACGAGCACTCTCTTTCTTTTTTTTTCTCTTTCTCTCTCGTAGAATTCCTCGGCCGATATTCCAGTTTTAATCTTTAGCTGATTATACATAGAAGTTCATCAAAGGAAGTTTTTATACAAATTTTGAAACATCACCATGAGAAAGAAATAAATTTGCAATTAATTCACATCATACGTTATAACGAACCTCAACTCGCAAGAATTATTTTGGTTTGGAACGAAGATAAAACTTCCGTCACAACAGGTATATCTTCCGAATAAAAAAGTTTTGCGAATTAGCAAAGTTCGCACAAACTGCGGACGCCGTCGTCTTCCTTAACTCGTTTCGTCACGAGAACGGTGTTACGCGCTCATTTATAATGTACGCAAGTAGTAGTCACGTGAGAACATTGCGAGGAAAGAGAAAATACGAGGACATACAATTACACTCTTCTGCATTTTAATACGAAAAATGAAAAATGTATTTAAAACATCCAAGTAAAACTTTATAAAATAATCCAAATAAAAACAGTTAGTCTACTCAGGAAAGGAAGAAACAGGAAAAAGAAAGAAAAGAAACATGAAAAAGAAGAGAAAAAAATAAAGTTGATAAGAATAAAGGTATAAAGTATATACATAAGTATATAAATAAAAAAGAGAGAAAGAGAAAGAATATAAATGAGAATACAGAAATAGATAGTTGGAGTAATCATATCTGAGATAAGTTAGAGAAGGTACAAGAGAAACATGTATAATGGACAATAATAACAAGGAAGTTAAAAGAGAAGAAAAAGATAAAAGTAAAAAAGACAATGAATGAAAAAGTAATAGAACGATTGAGGAAATTAAATGAAGAAAAGGAATCGAAAAAAAAATAGAAAATAAGACGTGCAAATAAAAAAAAATATTTCTGAAGTTACTAAAGAAGATACTGACAGAAAGAAGAATACCGAAAGAAAGGAATACAAGAGCAATAAATTCTAAAAAAGACAAGTAAAGCAGTGTTAAAAAGTATATATAGAAGAGTAACACTAAAGGATACACCTTACAAGATATATGCGAGCAATTCAAATGAGAAATTAAAAAAGAAAATAGATGGGAAGTTGCAGGAAGGATATTTTAGGTTCAGAACAGAAAGGGATACTATATGGAAGCGATATATGTGCTATACTATATTGTAAAATTTGTGAATTAAAAAATTAATAAGAGAAGAAATATCTTTGTATTTTTGTCAAATCGTATGTTTGAATTTTTTTAAATAACATTTACCTGGATCGTAAGATAAAAGGTTCTTTTTAAATAGAAAAGAAAAAAGGAAAAATTTTCCTTTAAAAAGAGAGAGAGAGAGAGAGAGAGAGAGAGAGAGAGAGAGAGAGAGAGAAATAAAAAACGAGAAAGAAAAACAAAATCTCAGGCTGAAAGACGGGAAGCAGAGCGAATTACGACTGAAAAAACTGTCAATCTTTATCAAATACCAACAAGATTTATCCAAATATAACGCAAACTTCTATAAGCATTCCGCAGCACAATCAACTATATATCGAAAACAGTCAGCTGAACGACCTGAGCGGTAAATTCCTATATAATTTGATGCGATTTTATAAAACGTAAATGTCCAGTAAAACTCTCACTTATATGTACATAAGAAACGTTAATAATTACTGTACGCTGGCTAAGAAATAATAACAATTTCAAATATTATATTATATTATATTATATTAAAGAGAAAAAAGATTTTTTTACAAATATTTATTTTTTAATTATTTACGTAAAATAATAAATGCAAAATTCTTGTTAAGATCACAAAAAATAACTCATTGTTATTGGCATTGTTTATAATCTATGAGAAAAAAATCATCTCTTTTTTTAAGTATAATATAGAATAAATATAATATAAGAGAAAAATGTATGTAATATAACGAATAAATTTATCCCCTTTTGTTAAATCTTTTAAGCTCAGAGAAAGCTTTTGTGTGTATCATATTGTATAACTATAATATCGAAAATATATCATAAGAAAGGAACGTTCTTAAGAAAGAAAACTCACAAAGTCGCAGGATACAAAATGTCTCATTTAACGTCGCTAAAAAAAAGTATTAAATTGTTTTATTTTCCAACACCGAAGAAAAAACTGCGAATCAGGCAAATAACGTGGCCTTGTATCGCGGCTGTAGCTGTGCAAAACCAATAACACGATTCCACCAACGCGACAAAATATACCACAACTTCGAAAAACGTACAAATGTTATATGACACTATTTTATCGGCTTAGTGAACTCTGAAGTGCATTTCCGTGAGAACGTGAGAACAATGTTTTTCAAGGCTGTTTTCATAATGGACTCTTCCAAAAAAATAAGATCAATTACACTAATTGTGACACTACGTTAGAGTAATTATAACATTGTGATATTTTCTAACTATGTGATCACTTCTGACAATTTCAAGTCATATCTACGATATGAATAACCGTTATCTTAACAATTTTCATGTAATATCCTTAATTATATCATTGAAAATAATTCAGAATCATAATTGTCTCGATTAACATCACATATATTTCGCAGAAAGTGAAAATATATTAGTCGATATTAGGTATTTCGAAAGACTTAACGAAAGACATGAAATCTATACTTATGTAACCGAATTCCGATATTTTAATGAATTTTAAAGCTTAAACGAATTTTGGTTGAAGTATGGATTCTTAGTAAAACTCGTTCGTTTGCGAAGATACTATACCTTTGATTTACGTCGACAGTCATGAATACAGCAAAAGGTTCTAACACGAGATCTATGCATCACCGGCTCATCGCGACGCAGCTACCTCGCATGGTCGCACACTTTTCTTGCTTTGCGCCATTGTTTAGTAGTCACAGTGACCCACTTCTTTTTCAAACAATATTCCTGAGATAAAAAGATGTAAACAAAGCATGTAACAAAAAATTTCAAAATTTTTATGTTTACACAATATTTGTTTCTTATAATTTTTTACTTCATCACGATAACCCAGTTACAAAAGAAAAAATATATAAATTTGTTCTGATTGTATGTCAAAAATAATCTTCAACGCATACTCGCAATTTTTTCAATAAAAAGTTTTTTATGCAATTCTAACAACCACACCTTTTTTCACCTAATTTCATATCAATCCAAATAATATTAAAATTGTTATCATGTATAAACATATAATATTACAAATAATATGTAAATATGTCAGCAACTCTCCGAGTACCTACATGGATCTGGAAAACCTGAATAGACGAATTAAAGATGTGACGGGTCAAAGATATGACATATGCATTTGTCCCACTTTATACGTAAAAAAGTACAATTAAGAGCAGTTAAAAATAACAAACCTAACATGGTTTTGCTTTCCCCCCCCCCCCTCCGAACATGGATACATGTATATTGACAGATACCAGATACTTTTTTTTTCACATATGTACTCGTGTGTAGTAAAAATAGTCAAGATTTTCTTGTTTTTCTTCGTACACGATAATCGTTAACTGAGGTGGGCGCATTTGACTAGCTTTAACGAATTTGTATTTGTTTCCGAGGTAAATGGTACTGTTTGATAGAAGGGGAAAAAGCGGAAATCGATCGGCTACAAGAACTGTTTGCTCTTCGTTGCCAATGTTTACAGAAACTACTCAATACACGTACGCTAATCGATAATTATATGAGCTAGTGGTTTCAAATCAGAAGCAATCAACGCATATTCGAGGCTTATATGTTATATAATAATTTAAAATAATATGAAAAGATCTGTTAAATAAGAAAAGAGAAAAAAGAAGAAAAAAAGAGAGGAATAATTTAATTTACTTACTTCTTAAGAAAAATGTGATCTATAATAATTTAACCTATAATAATTTTGTCATTTAAATAATTAGTATTGTTTAAACAATAAAAAAATTTTAGCAAAAAGTTTTGAATTTAAAATACAATATCAATAATGTTTTACACATAATTTCTAATATGTAAAAAGTTACATATATTTAAAAGTAAATTGAGTATAAATTATGTATAAAGCACTCATCCATAGCGTAACGGAAATCGCGAGAACATTAATTTGTAATTGTTATGCCCTTTGATGATGGCTCAATGCGGAGTCGAAACGTTCGGACAAATGTAAGACGATTTGAATAAATTGATTTATTACGCATAAATAACCGCGTTGACTCTCATGGCCAGATTAATCTCTATTGTTTCATTATCGAGATTCCTAATTAATTAATTTGAATTATGTATAAGTTATCTTTTTTTCTTTCCTCTGTATCAAAACTTTTATGAATCCTATGTTTATATTTCCGTTATGAATGTATGTGACATATTTTTGACAGGCTAAAGCAAAAGCAGAAATCGTTTCTAATATGTCTATAAATCCACATATGCGTATTTAACCTAAGAATTACATTTTACAAACAAGATAAATAAACTCACAAATTGCTGCACAAATAAATTTTACATGCGACAATCATTAAGCTACAACCGAAATCCCATCGCAAATTATCGATTATATTGATGGTTAGTACGTTGGCATAAAGAGACACGCGCGTTTGCACACAATTCGACTACCGTGTGTAAACCCCCAATACCGGTCAACAACTGGTCGGCTCGATCACAGACACACGAATCTAAATTTACAACAAAACGATCAGCCGCAACATCGCGTCGCCCGGCACCCGACCGGCACTATGTCTTCGTTAAATAACACCGAACGACATTTTCAGGCCACCCGGTACATCAGGTAAGCTCCGCGGACGGCGGCCCGTCGTTACCAAGATGCAACGTGCTATTAAAAGACGAACCACTGGCTTTCCACATTGGCCGCGAAGTGTTCGCGCGCCTTGTCTGAAAATAAAGTGCATTCTCGCCCCGAGTCGCGAGACGCGTCCGTCGTAATAACTTAAATGACGAAGGCGTAGTCGAAGACGAATACGACGATTCGAACGATGATCTGTTATGACAAGGAATCACGCTACTTATTAATCATCAGCACTCGTTAATAAGTCATATGGATAAAATGATAGATACACACTTGTTATACAATAATTAAAATAAATAGAATTCAAACACCATTAGATAATATAGGGTCATCATCTACACACAGAAAAATATCATTCTACAGGGAAAGCAATTACTTATTTTATTTTATTTGTTAGTTTTCTTCAACAAAAAATATTTTCTTAATAATAGTTTTAAGATATACTTGGCACAAGTCTTAGAAAAGCTCATCATTTTGTGTTCAAAACAAGAATTGATTCTTCTTTCAATAATATTATATATTTATTCAATAATATTGTGTGTTTCTCTTCCGTAGAGACTCTATATAGTAAGTAAACCGAATTCTTATATTAACAAAATATTCTTCTTTGAAGTATTAGACTTGCTAAGATCTAGAATATGTTTTGAGTAAATGAGATGCTTGTGATGACTTTATAGTAGATTTGCGGATATATAAACTTATCAAATACTTAGAACAACTAATATTTACTTGCAGGCAGTATGTACTTTTCTGTGTGTAGTATCTGTATGTAGATAGATAATACACTGAAAAAAAAATACTTAGATCCAAGAAAATATTTTTTCACATAGTACCAATGGCCTTATTTACTTAATATAATCACATATTTATTTAGAATTAGATATTTTTACTTAACCCTTAAATGCCCCGCGGGGTCCAGCGGACCCCAGACCCTTTAGAATAATATATTTTCAAATGTTCCCGCCAAAAATGGAGCTCATATTTATTTATTTATTACTTTTTATTTTTTTTATTTTGGAGCCAGTATTTTAACTCTTGGCGATCTTAATTTTTTATACTATGTTGAAATTGAAATTTTAACAATATAAGCATTTTATTCTCTTTTCTAAGCCTTGAACAACATTGAAAATAATTTTCATAACTAAATATCAAAAAATCAATAAGTAAGGAGACATTTTTCATGCTGGGGTCTTTTAGACCCCATGTGTCATTTACGAGATTCTCGAGAGGTGTGGCATTTAAGGGTTAATTTAAGTAAAGATATCTAATTCTAAATAAATATGTGATTATATTAAGTAAATGAAGCCATTGGTACTATGTGAAAAAATATTTTCTTGGATCTAAGTTTTTTTTTTCAGTGTATGTATATATATACAGCAGACCTCCGTATAACACGCGAATGCGTTCTGCGTTATATCAGTCATATAGATTATATACATACACTTATACATAAAAAGAAAATTTAGATTTAAAAAAATATTTATTTAGATTGCTGCCAAGAGCTTATTTACTTAATATAATACACATATTTATTTAGAATTAAATATTTTTATTTAAAATAAGTAAAAATATCTAATTCTAAATAAATATATGTATTGTATTAAGTAAATAAGTTCTTGGCAACAATCCAAATAAATTATTTTTTTATTTAAATATATTTTTCACATTGTATATAGATTATGTATGCACATATGGAAACACATATTTATAAAATATCTAAAGGTTTGTTTAAAAAAGTGTAAAATAAATATTAAAGATGTAACAATAAAATATTTTTTATTTCACTTTAAAACAAACAAATATTAGAATTTTTTCGTCGTGCTATACAAATCGGTGTTATATGGCGGACTACTGTTAGTTACATATACATATATGAGGCAATAATAACAGCATTAAATCAATATAATACATCTATATTCATATGCAATTATATTAATTCATTGCTGACATTATTACAGATAACATTATTCAATAATTAAAAGAGCTAGTAAATATTGCTGATACAGCGGATACAAATATCGCGACAGATGAGAATTGCGTTGTTATAAAGAAGAGTACTGATACTCGAGCGTTTTAAGCGCACTTGCAGCTATTTCTGAATTAATCGATATACAGAGTGTCCCAGAAACGGCGAGAATTTCTGCCCAGAAAAGAGAACTTTGCTATTTACGAATCAACCGTGCGCAACTCGACTGACCTAAACTCGTAATTGTCTCGGAATTAATCGATATGTAAGATATGCTGCAGAAGGTCAGAACTTTCTCATGAAAAAGGATTCCGCTACGTAAAGCTTGCACATATTTTTAAAATGCATAAAGATTATTAAGCAACATATTTTGTTTATTAACTACAAAGAAGAAAGATAGTTTAAGAGATCTAGAATAGCATATTTTCAAATATAAAAAGAATATTTTGTTGTAATTAAAATTTAATGCAAGATACCCAGGTAGCAAGCACATGTCATTTTGACGTCAAATACTAGTCATGTTTGTACAAATGACGTCAAATGACCAAAAAGCGACTATGTCTTAAAAAATGACATTATACTGACGTTATTCCATAACGTCATTATGACGTCTATTTTTAGTCATTTTTGGTCTATGACATCGGCGACTAATAATGGACGTTTATAAGACGTCATTTCTTAGACCATCTAAAGACGTCATTTTAAAGACGTCTTAAAGTCGTCCAAATAAGGTCTTTTTGTAATATAACTATTTTTACTTCTTAATATTGTATAATTAAAGTATCAGATATCACTGTCGTAATGTCGAGGTACCAATACACAGTGTCCTAAAATTTACGAATAAAAGTATATTAAGAAAATTGGCAGATTACTAAATAAAAACTTATATTTTTATCATTTCTGAATATTTCATATGTATTTTGGCAAAATTTCGTGATGCTTACGTATGCGCTTAGTGCATCCAAATGAATTAGCTACAAGAGATTAAAAAGGCCAGAACTGTGCGATTCGAAGGAAATCGCTCGATGGCGATAGCATTCTTTTATATTTATACTACAGAAAGTATCGAGAAACTTCGAGTCGGTTTTACAACATTCGACAAACATAAATGTTTGGGAACCGATTCTAGGTGCGCATACGCGTCATCAAGTTACAATGTAGCGTGTTATAACAATTTATACTTTATAGCAATTCGAAAAATGTACATAAATCATCAGTATTACACCGATGCTAATGCGAGCGCGTGTTAAACTGCGATTAGTGTCTTGTAATAAAATTGCAATATACATATATAACTAATTTAATAAATAACCCATAAACGTGATTGCGTTTTATAAAATGTGTATATTCTGTTTCGCTTTACAATCCTCTTGATCTCTCACTTGGATAACGAAGGAATATTGGATAACATATAACGGTCTACTGTACAAATTCGACATACGTTTACAATATATGCAGTACAAATATGCTCAGTTCTCTCAGTATTCGCGAAATAGGTCAGGCCCAAGTTGCGCTAACGTAAAACGTCACCGGCAAAGTAATTATACTATAATTACAACTCGTAAAATAATTTGTTTAGCTTACCCGCGATTTCGATGGATGAGCCTCGAAATACTCTCGTCGGGAGCGAAGTCAACAGTCTTGTGTACGTCTTGTACGTATAACGGATAAGGTGACAATAACAAAACTCGATTTGAGAACGATAGAGGTCGAGGTAACTCTAATTTCTAATTGGCTATTTCAAATAATGGTCATAAGCATTGGTTATAAGCATTCAATATAAAACTGTTTATTCTAAAAGCCACGCGTTCTTCTCGCAATCTTAGGCCGGTATTCATAGTCGAATCTTACATTTAAGACCGTCTTAAGGGGATCCTACCCAGGTAGCAAGCAATGTCATTTGTGTTTAAGAAGCGTTTTTTTCCTAGATAAAGAAAAAGAACGTTTTTTTATAAACGTTTATCAAGTGGACATTTTAACATTTTAATTTTATAAATAACATTTTTAGAAACCGGTATGTCGTACAATGGACCTATTTTTGTCGTCAATAAGACATCAGAAAATGACGTCAATTGTCTGTGACATTATACCGTCATTTTAACGTCATTATGCCGTCAGTTAGTGACGTCAGGAATGGTCAGTAAAGGACCAAAATTTGACGTCAAAATGACTTGTGTTTGCTACCTGGGTAATAATTTACTTATTTTTCATCTTCCATATACAATATTTCTTTATAACATATCAGCCAACGAGAAGCTTCTATATACACGAAAAACAATTTATTAATTTGCATTTCGTAAGGAATAATCGTATGAGTAGAAAATACAAAATTGCGTCTGTTTGACATCTATCCTCTTGTATAGGTAAGCGAGTGGATTTAATAGCCGAGTGGTTTAATTAAAAAACTTGATTGAACTAAAAACATCTTCTCTCTCGAGATATTCTGGATTAAATTCAAAATTTCTGTGTGATTTAGCTTTTAAGAATAAAATTTATATCTTTTATAAAAAACATAAATAATATTATCAAATATAATAATTTTGCGACTAGAGCTGTAGCATTGTAAAACTGATTCAATTATTTTACAGGAAAGTTTTCTCAACTATTTGGAAAATTGGATTATAAGGACAATTGGCACGGTCGCAAAAGTGTAATTCTGTATCTGCCTCTTTTTAAACTCGTTTGTCCCATGGCACCTCCGTATATATTTATTCGGCACGCGAAGGCACGTGACGGAAACACGGCAAGGGATACGGAGATGGTGGAGTGGATTGGCTCGAAATCGGCTGGCACCTGTCTGCTTGTACCGACAAGCGGATTTAGCATCGGGATCTAGGCGATCCGAGGCCGTACGTGAATGCACACCTGTGCCTCCGTAAAGATTATTTCAACATTCGCAAACGGCGAATGGAAGGAAGAAGGGATTTGCGATGAGACGTCTTCCAAAGCTAATCGATAGCGATATACCAATTTAGAGCAGTGAATATATTATGCTGTAAAGTCGAGAAGGGTAATCGAAACTCTCACTGAGAAAAAAATTTTTTGTTAATCCCAAAAAATATTTAGTCTAAAAAAGGTATAATGTATTCATGTCAACCTTTAAAATTTTTTAATGAAGAATTAATTAATTTAACTAACATTTAGTTAAACTACCTAAAATATTTACGTAAGTGAACGCTGTGACGTGACAATAAGTCGCGTCCACCACCCGGACGAACTCGGCCGAGGGGAATTCGGGGATGCTTCCTCGCTCGGAGTGGGGGAGGGCCATTGCGTTATTGATAATTAGTCGTTAAGCTTCTTTAAGAGGATTGCCGATGGAAAACATAGTCTTTTGTTTTGTGTGTGAGGAACAGAACTATCCATAAGTTTTCAGCCTATAACCGCAAATAGTCAGATGTTTTCACGTCGATTTAGAGTATAAAATTTTGGATTGTATTGTCACGGACTAACTACCTTAAATAATATTGTCCTTCGAATTTGGTTATGAAAACAAATGCTTTCTACGTTTTTTATGATACATACACATATACATATACAAATACATATACATATACATATACATGACATATACATATGGGGTATTCCATGGGATCTCAACTTTTTTTTTCACTCGCATTCACCGATTTCTTTTGTTTTGCAGTATGTTATTGTATCTCTGGAGCATCTCTATAACGACCATGAGTCGCCACGAGGGAGAAGACGAAAGCGATCATCAGGAAGGCGGCTAAGGGACGCGGCCGTCGGTCGGGTCACGCCCAGACCTCCCCGCATAGTTGTTATTATATATATATATGTATAAAATTTCTATAATTATATAATATAATATAATATATTATACATATATATATTTATATAATAGAAAATATTTATAATAGACATCATAAACGCGCACTATTTAGCTTTAATTACTATTACTATTAATATTACACTTGTGCTATTTGGGGTGCATTTTTAAAAAGTTAATTGATTTAGATATCCCACAATGGTAGACCAAAATTACTCAAGTTTCAGGGATAATTAAGTCTCCGTTGAATGTATAGATAAAATGAAACATGATAATCTATTATTATGTTTTCCGAAAAGCTTGTAGAAGTTTGCGTTATATTGAGATAAATCTTGTTAGTATTTGATAACGATTTTTTTTTCTGTTTCCCGTTTTTCAGCCTGAGATTTTATTTTTCTTTCTCATTTTTTCTTTCTTCTTTTGGAAAGAAAATTCTTCCTTTTTTCTTTTCTATTTAAGAAGAACCTTCTATCTTACTATCCAGGAAAATGTTATTTCAAAAAATTCACATACGATTTGACTCTGAGTTGAAATCTAGAAATATAAGAAATGTATATCAATCAATCAAACAAATAAAATAAAATAAAACTCAAATTTATTATAATCAAATAATTGTCTAATTCTACATATAATAAAACTGCCTAATAATCTAATAATTAACTAATTCTATAATAAAACTGTCTAATAATCTAATAATTATCTAGTTCTATAATAAAACTGTCAATTTATAATAATTTTTAATCATGTTAATATTAAATTTTCTTAACTTTATCAGCTATTAAATATTTCAGATTATATAAATTGAATAAAAATCGAACAGAAAGATATGAACTGTCTTACGATATATATGCATGTACTCTAATTCTATCTGTCAGTTGCTTAACTTCAAAGTGCCATAAGCCCCGCTATGTGAAGTTTCTGATTAATCGGGTAATGCGGTCTGCCACGGAAAGACGATTTCAACATCGATGTCGACGATCTATCACGCCCTAATTGCAAGTTCGGGGATGTTCAGTCCAATGTGGATCTCAACTAATATCGTAGTTTGGCAAAAAGATATCATGATTTCCGTCAATTGCCGTCGTAAAACGCATTCAAAATTCAATACAATCGTATTTCCTTGAAAGAACATTATTTGTCAATTAATAATATTAATGAATTCTTTGTTCTACAGAAGAAAAATTATTTAGTATTTTTTATAGAAAAATATTTTTCCTCACGTCCATAGGTGAATCAATGAAAGAAAGTATAAGGATGTTTAGATTTATATATAAAAATAACTTAAGAGTTTATGAATCAAACATAATTCCTTCGGAAAGAAAAACTCTTTCCGATCGAATGGTCACGATGTTATTGATAGCTAAGAGACAAGATGTTTCCAAAAACTAACTTGCAACGATTCATATTAAATTCACGATCATTCTCGATATCACATTCTTAATAACGTAAGCTCTACTTTGAAATTCGAAATATTAATGTGCTGGCAAATATATAAAAATTGTAAGAAAATTATGCCTTTAACTAATAACGCGCATGTTAAAACATTTTATACATATATTAGTTCATAAAACATTTTATAAACTAATATAACTTTATTAAACTTATTGTGAATGTCTATTTAATTTTAATCCTGATTATCTTAAAATTCTAAAAATATAACCATATATAAATATAACTACTATTTTTGAATCTTTTATATTAAATATATAAACTTGGGAATCTGCTATCTTCAAAATTTAATTCGTATTAAAATATTAAATACGTTGGATATTATTTAAAGAACATATAAAATTTGAAAATAATCAAAATTAACAATAAATTAAAGATAAAACCACTAATAAATATGGAATAAAACAATTTTTGTTTAATATAAAATTGCTGCAAAGGTGGAGCACTTTTAATTCTCACTATTCTGTATCGTGTTAACAATACTGTATCAACGTTAGCATCGATCTGCGACGTCCTTAAAAGATCCGTCAATCGTGTTGCCTGACTGACAGTAACACGATGATCATATCAGCCCTGATTTCATGCGAAATCGCGCGAAATTTCACTGCAAACGCGAGATCAGATTACGCCACTGTGCGATCAACGTTTTAACGACGATGTAATAACCCACATTCTACCGGTCCGAATGATCGCCAAAGAGCAGGCCGGTAGCGAATGGCGGAATGTGAGTAGAGTTAGTGGTCGTGAATTCAAATGGTTTCGCGAGCTCCCGTTCCAACCATCTCGTCATTGATTAACTCAGTTACATAATCGTCTCTAAATTGCTTTACAATAATGCTCTACAAAAAATTGATAGTTAATTTTTCGACGTGATTGGCAATTTTATGAAAAATTACACAACGTTTCGACCACAAATTCTGGTCCTTCTCAAATGTACTAATATTAAGATCGCTCTCGCAAAACACTTTATAGTTCACGATATTCTATGATAAAACGGATATCTATAACTAAATATACATATGCAATAGTAAATTGATTAGTAAGAAAACGGAGATTACTTTGAGAGACTTACATGTTTAGTGAGTCGCATATTAAAATCACGCTGGAGTAGTTATCAAAAACGTCTGCACCACACAACAGCCAAAAATGTAATAATACTCTACAAAAAAGATACATTTAAGCTGCATCATAATGCCAGATACATAAAAACGTAGGTAAATTTCTTTTGCATGTTGTAAGCCTAAAAAAATTAACAAGTCTTTTCCAAATTACAAGCAAGTAGCACGCCGAAGAATATGTTGCGATTTACCTGGAAACGGATTTCATACTAATTTTTTTGATAAATTTCTTTACCTTTGGGAAGAATAATCACACAGTAATCTTTTCGCGTGAAGGGTCGAAAATTGTAGCTTCACCGCTGAATAAAATAGCATGATTCTCATCTATTTTTTGCTGCGCAATAGATTATTTCAAGACCGGTGCATCGGACTTCATTTTCGCTGCGGACTTATTTCCGGAGAATTGCCGCCGCCGCCGCCGTTAATCAAAATCACGCACCAGATGCGCGTCGCGATGCCAAATACCCCAGCGGAGTCAACGCTGAAGAATTTAAGTGATACGCGCGAAGGCACAATAGCACACTTCATTCGTCTCCGTGAAACGGCAGCCACGCTGCTATGAATGAGGATTATTACACTCGGACGACGCACTCCTCCCCGTAAATGTGTGAATTTCCACGGACAATCGCGATTTGTCTTTCGCGATTTAACGTGAAAGATAAATTTCATGAAACAAATACCACTTGATACTTGTCAATGAATCCTGCACTCTTCAAAAAGCCATGTAAGAGATTTAATTGTTGCCACTTTTCCGCGATGTCGCGATTGGTTCTCTCACTGTGCTTACATCGTAACCATCTGTCATCGCATATTTTGACAGTTTATTTTATTTGTTTGATTGATTGATGTATATTTCTTATATTTCTAGATTTCAACTTAGAGTCAAATCGTGTGTGAAATTTTTGAAATAACATTTTCCTGAGTAGAAGGTCTTTTTTTTAAGTAAGAAAAGAAAAAGAAACAATTACAATAAAAAACGCAAAAAAATAAAAAAAAATGAGAAAAAACATCTCAGGCTGAAAGACGGGAAGCAGAGCGAATTATGACTAAAAAAAAAAACTATCAATCTTTATCAAATACCAACAAAATTTATCCAAATATAACGCAAATTTCTACAAGCTTTTCGGGAAACATAGTAATAGATTATCATGTTTCAGTCATTTCATCTATACATTCAACGAAGACTTAAATATACCTGAAATTTGAATAATTTTGGTCTATCATTGACAACAACGCTGGCAATAAGCGAGTTCAGCAGAACAAACCGCTTATAACTATAATAGCAATCAAACGTGATTGGCTCTTACTTTTAGAACCAACAAATCAACGTAGAATGTTGATAAGACAACGAGTCAGCAGTTGTTCTGCTGAACGCGGGCAAAATTTCGAATCGAGTCTATCGTCCAAAGTCATCTCTTCTCGTCGCGGACGATCGGCGGTTGCGGCACACTTTTCCGCGAGAAGAGGAGACTTTGGACGGTAAACTCGACGCGATCATTCCCGAAATATTTCCAGCGTTGTTGTCAATTTTGCGATTAAAGCGATTAATCCATAAGATCTGCTTTGTATTATAAAGTCGTAGAATAATTTTCTCTCGTACGAAGCTTTGTTTCTTTCCGCGTTCTCGATTGACGTCACCCCCAATCGTGATATTTCATAGGCTAGTATGTAAATAAAAGCAACAATAACAAAACAAAAAAAAAGAGATAGAAAACGTTATCAATGTTTAAAAATTCGTGATATTTATTCCATTACGTAATCTTAACCTAAAATTTCTTGAGTTATTTTTTTGAATCCTCAACACAAATTACACATATACATTCTTACTAATTATATAATCTATTGTACCAGCATATTTTATATTCTTACATATGCATCTTTTTAAATATAATTCTAAATTTCTATTCCTATCTTTTTCTCATTCTCTTTTCATATACTTTTATCGTATCATTTATTATAATTACAATGTAAGGTGCGATAATGAAATCAAATGTGAGCGCTATAATCACCACTCCATGCTACATCTAGCCGAAATGGGAGTGACTCGTCTGCGCATGCTGATCGATCCACGGTGATCGATGAGACCGAGCTTCGCTCGATCTCGTTCTCTTTCGTTCCGGGGACACCGAGCTCAACGCATCTTGGGGCCGAGGGAACCAAATCGGAATCTGTCCGATCGGCAATCGAATTGAAATCTGCAAGAATCTTGATCGCGGACTAACTACCGTAATGAATGCTTCGTAAATACATAAGTACCGGATTAATGGATTCTATGGCGATGTATAATAAGTTCCTTCGCATGTTAATCGAATTCTTGGGAGAAGGCGATATATATATGGCAGTGTCTTACCCATTTTACTAAAGAGTTTGTAACTCTTGGGTTGTACCTACCCAGATAACAATTCGTGCGGGGTCATATTACCTTCACGGCGTGATTATCATACCGTGCATGCACGAACGTATATATATCATGCTCGCTTCACGAAGTGACTTTGGCATACGTGCGCGCATAGAAGGTCGCACTATGCCATCACGTGTAATTACACGTGTGATGGTACCGTGATTACGCACACGTGATGGCATAGTGATTACGCACACGTGATGGCATAGTGAACACACACGTGATGGCATAGTGCGATCTTTTACGATTAATATATAATTGATGATAAATTATTGCGATCTTTTACGATTAATATATAATTGATGATAAATTATAATATTGATCGTAAAAGATCGCACTACCCCGATAACCAAGCGTGCTAGCACGACAGCGCACGCTGTGCTCAGCATGTCATGCAAAAACTATGTTGTCTCTGTGTCACTTTTATATCGATAAGCAGACAGTGCTAGCATGGTGTTATCACGATAAGTATTGTTTGTTATCTTATGCACGATGCCGAAAATTTTGACCTGCAAAATGCTAGCATGCTACCTGCATTGCCCGTTAAGCGCAATGTGCCGTCACTGTGCTCGTCAGGTGCGGCAGTATCTGGACATTGGGTACCCAGATACCCAAATGTTGGCACGATGGCCGCATAATGCACGCACGTGTGCAATGGCATGCTGTCATGTGATGTCCAGATACTGCCGCACCTGACGAGCACAGTGACGGCACATTGCGCTTAACGGGCAATGCAGGTAGCATGCTAGCATTTTGCAGGTCAAAATTTTCGGCATCGTGCATAAGATAACAAACAATACTTATCGTGATAACACCATGCTAGCACTGTCTGCTTATCG
This sequence comes from Temnothorax rugatulus, assembly GCA_035220575.1. Lineage (NCBI taxonomy): Eukaryota > Metazoa > Arthropoda > Insecta > Hymenoptera > Formicidae > Temnothorax > Temnothorax rugatulus. The sequence continues at coordinate 363,188 of JASTWL010000125.1, forward strand.
ATATAAAAGTGACACAGAGACAGCATAGTTTTTGCATGACATGCTGAGCACAGCGTGCGCTGTCGTGCTAGCACGCTTGGTTATCGGGGTACATATAAAAATAATATTTAAGGGTACAAGGTGAGAGCAATTGATGCTCATATGACCCGCATGCATGCGGCACTCACGCGTGCGAGTCATATGAGCATCACTTGAGGACGCATCTGTCTAGCACCATGAGTTCACGCCGTGCAAATTATCCGTACGACGTGCACGCGTCGTGAGCTCACTTTGCGGACATTTTGTTATCTGGGCTTCGTAGCTAACATTGCTAACGGTAGCTATGCTCATGGTCACGATACACAATATTATTATCCGCCACATGATAGCTGCTCAATTCAAGTATTGCGTTGTGCTAGAATTGACTAATGCCTGAAAGCCAAAATCTAGCCGAATAAAAGTAGAAGTAGAATCAACAAGATGGATAAGACATCGTTGTACAAACGTCGAAATAATCCTAAAATAATATATTTATTTTGATTAAGCCTTGATCGTACACTATCGCTCAAAAGTATTTGCTCACTTTGTCTTTCTCTATTGAATAATGGGAATTTTGGAGAAGAGTGAATTTCAATCTTCCTTCATAATCTTCTAGATATTCGGTCCGGCCTGCCCATTCTCAGCATAAAGAATCGAAAAGAAGGGGGTAAAAGTCCCCCGGAACAAGTGAGAGAGCCAACGTGGGAAATGTGCAAAAATAAAGAAGCATAAAAATAAGTACTCCATATTTGAATTGTAACCGGTTATCAAGACAGCGTGACTTACTTCCAGCGTGATATGTGTGAGCGGATGTATGTGTGCGCGGCATAAGAGGAAAAGAAAGAGATAGAATTTGTAACATAAATAGGAGTTCAAAGTAGAGCCGCCGTTTGTATCCGAGATCTTATTCAGAGTATATTCTGTGCCGTTTCTCCTGTTCTCTACAATTAATACGAAGTGAACCTATCGATGTGAATTGCGTCATCGTTGCTAATTTAAAGAATCAATTGTTTTTAAATCATACAAACATATGCAAGAGAAAAAAATACGAAACAGAACTTAGAAAACTTTTTGACCTGGAAATTTGGAAAGACTGTAACGATGCACCCCCGAAAACTGCATTGTTCCGGCATGAACACCCTGCCGAGACCGTCCGGCCGACCACCTGCATGGCGGAGAAGAACGATCCGATACCGATAAGGGACGTTCAGCCAGAGGCGTTCAAAGCCCTACTGGAGTACATATATACGGACAAGGTCGAGCTGGGCTCCTTCGAATTGGTCTGCGAATGGTGCTACTGCGCCAAGAAGTACATGCTACCGTCTTTAGTAGAGGAGTGCACAAAGTACCTGTGGACTGTGGTCTGATCTCTCGCCGAAGAAAGCCTGTGCACGGTGTGCCCACCGTATTTTTGAACGTTAGAATGTATCATTAGGCCCTAAGCAGAATGGCTGTCTTGGCGGTGTTTTATGCCTTAAGTCTTTGTCTTATGTAACGCACAATACTTTACAGTATTGTGCGTTACATAAGACACAGACTTAAGGCATAAAACACCGCCAAGACAGCCATTCTGCTTAGGCCCTTAGGCCCTAAGCAGAATGGCTGTCTTGGCGGTGTTTTATGCCTTAAGTCTTTGTCTTATGTAACGCACAATACTGTACAGTATTGTGCGTTACATAAGACAAAGACTTAAGGCATAAAACACCGCCAAGACAGCCATTCTGCTTAGGCCTTTAGGAAGTCCGCGGACGGACTTACCGCGGCGACCGCCTCGACGCGCCGAGCGGGGCCGAAGGCGACCGAAGACCGCCGAACGCGATCGCAGCGTCAAGACGCCGTAATCACCGATCGTTCCGCCGCACCGTCCCGGCGCTCGCGACTGCGCTCGCTACCCCCGCCACTCCGTAACGCCGTCGCGACCAGAGATGGTAGATTCAAGCCGCTTACAGCAAGCAGCAGCACAGCGCACACAAGCGAGCAGCCGTGTACGTGTGCGGCGGCTGTGCGTTCGGCCAGCTTTGAGCGGCCGAAGAGCGCAGACATACATCTGCCGTCCCTTTCTTGCTCGAGCTAGCGTCGTCAGCCACGAGAATCGTAAAATCCTATCGTACTCGGCTCGCGCGTCTTACTCGCGTCTTCGCGTGTCCCTTTTCGCACTAGGCGCGAGACATTATCATCGTGTCTCTTGATTATGTCACAATTAAAACGTGAAAATTATTAATTAAATAAATCTTTTAATTATATTGAAATTTATCCTGTACATAAAAGATATAAAATAAATACATTTATAATACATTTATTTAAATACATTTTAACAAATGATTTTCTTTAAATATAATATGTAAGACCCAGTAAATTTTATTGCAATCTCTGCTGTAATAAACTCTTAATATATTCATTAAAAACTTATTGTTGGTATAACAACTTTATCTTTTTCTATACGTATTCCGAGCATTTTCAAATATTGTTATTCTGGAAACAATATTTGAAAATATAATTAGGTGTATTTATATTATAGTATATGTATAATGTTTCCATAAATAATTACAAATTAATAAATATTATTTTTTTATTTTGCTCACCATATCTTCTCTTAGTTTATCATCATCTTTGAGTCTCTCATTAAATTTTATAAATCAAGTTAAATTATTTATCAATTGGGAGAGAAAGATTACGATTTTGAGGGAATTTATCAGCGTTACAAATTGGGTTTCTTTTCTTTGCATTAACTCGTTACAAGTGCTTGTTACTTTTCTTTTAAAGAATTGGATATTCGTCGCACTTTAAATTTACTATACCTTTTACTAATGTCTTTAGACCTGATATAATTTAGAATATGTAATTCAATTTTTCTGTATTAATAATTAAAATAAAAGAGATTATTTACATAAATATTTATTACCTAGATGTGATATAGTTCACACAAATTATATGAGAAAAATAAATATATTTTTATACATTTGTCTTCGACGAGCGTGATGAGAGACAGAGTCTCTTACAGATACACAGTGGCTCTTACAGACACAGTGTCTCTTACAGACATAGAGTCTTTAAGGATATACTCAGACAAATTTTCATAGCGCATAAACATAATCATAAGAAAATTGATTGGTCTATATACATATATATGCATAAGAAAATAGACCAATCCATTTCCTTATGTATACCCAGCTAACACAATAACAAAACTGCTTAGCATTTGGCATCAATCTGCCGTCAATATGTTCGGTAAATATATTTTCCGAACATATTGACGGCAGATTGATGCCAAATGCTAAGCAGTTTTGCTATTGTGTTAGCTGGGTATGTATATATGTATATGTATGTATGTATGTATGTATATGTATGTATGTATGTACATTCTTGTGCGCTATGAAAATTTGTCTGGATATACTCTTAAAGACTCCATGTCTACAGGAGACACCGTGTCTGTAAGAAACACTCTATCTGTAAAGGCCTATCCAGACAAAGACTTGCATAGGTGCATAAGCATATGCATAAGGAAATGGATCCATGCAAATTTATCTAAATAGGCTCTTAAAGACTTCATGTCTGTAAGAAACACCGTGTCTGTAAGAGACACTGGTGTATCTGTAAGAGACTCTGTCTCTCGTCATGCTCGTCGAAGACAAATGTATAAAAATGTATTTATGTTTCTCATATGATTTTTGTGAGCTATAATGATATAGTTCACAAAAATCATATGAGAAACATAAATATATTTTTTATGCCTAGATAATAAATAGTTATGTAAATAATCTTTTTTATTTTAATTATTAATACAGAAAAATTGAATTACATATTCTAAATTATCTGGTCTAATTCGGGCGCCATCGCCAACAGCCGCGGCCGTACCGCCGCGCCGCGAGAATCATGCCTACACGTGTATATTATATCTCGCCGCTTATATATCCCTTTTCATACTTAAAAATAAAATGGAAATATATTTTATATATAAAAAATATTAAGTTAAAGAAATAAAGAACAGAAAGAAGTAAAAATGATAAACGATAATAGAAATCCACTCTTGGCCAACATGTACGTTTTTTTTTTAAGTTTTGTTATTAATTTTTGAAAAATAACTTATTGATAATACATAAAGAAATTAATTAAAATTAAATGAAATATTATGTTTCTCATAATTACTAATGGACTATACGACTATACGTACATATCGCATTCAGAAGTAACGTTAAATTAGGATACTTTGCAATATTATTAGACTGATGTTTTAGAATCTCTTTCCAAATGTTATCAAAATTTAATGTGGAAAGATTCTTTTTTTCCTTAATAGTAAAATCATGATATAATGCAAGCCATTCTTCCTTTAAACTATTTTCATCAAAACCACTCAGGGTTTTTGTGATAAAAGAAATATCATTGAAATATGTTTCTCTGTTGCTGTCAAATAAAGCTACAGAAAGTTTAAAAACTTGTAATTTATATAAAAATACATCATGCATTGGTAACCTTTTTTTATTTATTCGACAGCAACGACATAAAATTGCAAACAGTTTTGTCGAATACTTGATGGAATTACATCTGCATGTCCTTCTGTGATTAATTTATCAAGATATTTCTTGCACTCTGATCCTAAATTAATATTGTTAATAGGTTTATGATTTTCCTGCTCAGAAAATATTATACTTGTAAGTAAGTCTTTTAATACTTCAGGTTTTAAAAAGTTTTCAGAAATGTCTATAAGAAACTTAAGGGATTTACAATGCAACAAGTGTATTCTTGTTTCCGCAGCTTGAAGGAAAGCATTATAAGCGTTAAATAAATTCAATACATATTTTAAAAATAAAAAATATGCTTTGACTTCTACATTATTCATTATGGATAATAAATGCATCCCAGACTTATTTGTTTTATCGCTAATGACCATTTCGTTAAGAAAATATTTTATAGTATCCCACGACTCGAGTAGTCTGTCGACACATATATAAGTAATGTGAAAGCCACCGAGTATCGCATAACTTCAAAATTTTGCGATTTTTTTCTTGGAAACATTCGCAAAATTCATCGAAAATAGCTGAACGTTTCGGACTGCCGTTAATATAATTTGAAATTTTTCTGAGGAATTCTTCACAGAATGGAGGTATTTTAGCGCATGCAGCGTGCGCAGCTAATGCAGCGGAATGGCATGGACATGAAAATGTTAATAAATTTTTGCACTTTTCTTGCAGTTTTTTTTTGAAAGATAAATGTTTTCCTGTCATCACAGACGCATTATCGCTTGGCAGGGCAAGAATATTTGAAAACGGAATCTGCAGTTTATACATTTCGCATTCAAATGCATTAAATAATTTTTCTGCACTAGAATCTCTTGCATCAATATCAATTAATTGTACTAATTGCGACCGAGTGTCTAAAGTCTCGGAATCAACGTATCGTACAAAAAACGTCATCCATTTGTTGTTAGTTATATCTGATGTATCATCTATAAAAATAGAAAATTTCGTATGCTGAATGTTCTTAACGACATGATCTGTCTCTACCGGGCATAAAACATTTGATATAATATTTTTACATTTTGTTCGACTCATAATCATGCTTTTCAATAGATTTGGATCGTCTACCTGTTGAAAAAAACTGGGAATCTCTGTTACAGTTTGATGAGGGATTTTTTTTTGCAACAGAGGCAGCAAATCTAATATCTAAAGATTTTATACGCTCATCAAACGACAAATGTGATTCATCAGTATTCAAATCTTCGTTCGATTTGTTCGCTTCTATATTACTTTTTTCCAACTTATCTCTATGCATTTTGGATTCTGCGTGTCGATATATATGTGATAGTCCGCAAGTAATTAATAAATCACAAATTGAACAAAATGCTGAGTTGACATCATTTGGCATTTCGCGTAACCGTGAATTCCTTTTTATACAAACATTGTTTTCTAAATTTTTGTTTATGATGTCCTTGTTGTTCTGTGACATTTATACTGTAATTATCATTATCTATAATATTTTCTATAATATTATTTTTGTGACACGCAGAATCCGCGTGTCTGGAAACATGCGATAAGCTGCACGAAAAGTTTTTATTGCATATTATGCAATTATGCAAAATATCAAATGATACTTGACGTATCCAAGGCTTGTAGCGATCATCGCTAAGCCAAGCTTCTACAAATTTTCGCTTAGACATTGTTTTCGATTTATCACATGTTTCTATGTTGAAAGAAAAATAGAATGTAATAGAAAAAACGCAACAGAAAGAAAGATAGAAGTGAAGGCTCCTGCTGGCTCGCGGGCCAACTCCGCGTTTTCGCATGACAGCGTCACTTGGCAAAACTGTGAACTATAAAGACGTGAAAAATGACACGTCAAAGCAAAATTATCCTTGCGATTTACAGCGTTATTCTTCATTTTAGTGCAGTGTTTTTACATTTAAAATTATTGTGATAGTGTTAAAATATACCGAAGATATCCACTTTATTGTGATTTAATATGTGCAAGCAAATACTTATTTCAATTCGGCAGCTGTCAAACGGCTTGTTTTCGTTCTTGATTAGGCAACATTCACTTCGACAAATGTGGATTACTCATATAAAAGGGGAATTTTCGGTGTATTTTACAAATCTATTTTATCGTTTACAGATGGTATTTTATTAAAAAGCATTTTTATTTTAATGTAAATCGCAAGAATTTTCATGATATATTTTCATGATTTTCTCGCTTCTGACGTCATCAATCCAAGATGGCTGCAGTGAGTGAACAGGAGCCTTAAGATAAAAAAAGGAGAGAAAAAGAACTGTAAAAAAACGAAGAAAGAAGAAGAAAAAATAGAGAAATATGAATATAAGAAAAATAAATAGAAATATTAAGGAAAAAGACGAAGAAAAATGATAAAAGTACTAAAAGAATACAAACAAAAATCTGAATAATAGAAATTAGAAAGATTGGAAATGCCGTGAAAAGGAAGAGTTCTCTACGTCTTTTACGTCTCTAGGACGTCTTAGGTCCCGATTTATGACGTCTTTAATACAATGGATTATGACGTCTTTAATACAATATACTTGCTTTATAAATTTTCATATCTTGCGAATTGCAAGGATAAATCGGGATAGGTCTAAGATCCATATATTTCCTTCCCAGAAAACCAGCAATATCATTTTTGAAACCAATATAATCGATACAAAACACGGACCGCACGGCCAGACCGCATTACGCAGATCTTGCTCGATTTCTGCCTCCAATCTGTCGACAGATTATGTCAGTTGACTTGCTCGGTTGTTTGCGACAATCTGCGTTACATTATATCAGCAGATCTTGTTGCTTTTCTGGTGATGATCTGCCAACATCATTAGATATGACAGATTTTGCGTCAAATTTGTATCATATCTGCCGATAAAAATTTGTAGCATGCACCTGACAAAATCTGATCTGCAGGTTTGGCTGACTGGGCATTTATGCGAAACACATTTAACAAACTGAAAAACCTGGAAAGAGTGATATGCAATAAGCATATAAAGAAAGAGATATCGTCGATTGAGAAAAAACTTAATTTACATGAGTATGACGATATACATGAATATACGAATGATGTGTCATGCCAAGGATAAGATGCAGTCATGCAGAAGTCTGGATGACGACAAGACGCGAGTCTAGAAATTATTTAGAAATTACGCCGTTTCACGGATTCGCGGATTCGCTGCCGCGAATCGAAACGAAGATGAAAAGGATGAGTACACGAAAGAAGGGCTCACTGGCTCAGCGACAAACATTAGCCTAAGCAAATAAGTTGTTTTTTACGGAAAATCACACGACTCGATTGCCATATGGAGCCATGTCAATAGATTAGACGGCAAAGGGGACACCTGATTGACGAGAGTACCTTACAAAAATTAAATGTTCTATTGCTTTTCATTTCTTTATTAATTAATGAGACGCTATACAAGTGCAAAGAATTAATAACATAAATAAAGCAATGTACTACACCAATATGTAAAAGTATTTTGTTTATATTCTTACATGGAGTTTACAAAGTATAAGTTTAACAGTTTAACATTTAATTTAATTTTTAATTCCATTTTTCTTGCACTAACAAAAAGTTATTTTTCCAAATTGATAACGGAACATTTTTAAGAAAAAGGCGTACATGTTGGCCAAGAGTGGATTTCTATTATTATTTATTATTTTTACTTCTTTCTGTTCTTCATTTCTTTAACTTAATATCTTATATGTATAAATATATTTCCATTTCATTTTTAAGTACGAAAAGGGACATATAAGCGGCGAGATATAATATACACGTATAGGCATGATTCTCGCGGCGGCTGGCGACGGCGCCCGAAGCCGGCCGAGCGCGCTCCGAAGCTGGCCGAATGCCGAGCGCACACGTACACGGCTGCTCGCTTGTGTGCGTATGCTGTAAGCGGCTTGAATCTACCATCTCTGGGCCCATATTCTGTACACGCTTACCGACAACTATCGGTTCGATAAGCGTCGTTGCGCAGATTTTTCATATCGTATAAAAGCTGCGCAACGACACTTATCGAACCGATAGTTGTCGGTAAGCGTGTACAGAATTGGGCCCCTGGTCGCGACGCGTATATAAACGAGCGTCGCTAACGCTATATTGCGATTCCTGATCATCCGTCTCACCGACCGCACCGATCCTGAGTTCCCGCACCAAGCCAGTCCGAAAGGAGGTAGAGCGCCTCTGGCATTCTCTGTCTTCGCCGAGTGCGACTCGACAAACGACCAGCTTTCCTGATCATCCGCTTATCCAAAGCCAGTCCGAAAGAAGGTAGAGCGCCCCTGGCATTCTCTGTCTTCGCCGAGTGTGTCTCGGCAAACGACCAGCTCCATCCACCAGGCTATCCGAACGGGGGCAGAGCGCTTGTCCTTGTGTAGGACAAAGTGAGACGCTGCGTGAACCTAGCGTCTCAGTTTGTACTGACGCGTTTTTTGGCTTTAATGGCCAGAACTATTTGTTTAAACTATCAGGAACTCTAGAACTATTGAAAAGGAAGTCAGAACTCTCAATAATTTGTGAGTTTCCGCAAAATGAGACGCTAGCTTCACACACACCGATTACTTGAGAAGTACCTCGCGAGTGACTGTTCCCGCTGTGTGCGGAACTACGTCGCCGTCGCATATGCGTTCGTCTTGCTGTGTGCTCGACGTGCGCGAATTGCGAACTCGCAATTCGTTGTTGCTAGATACCGCGTGAATAGCGATATCGCGAGCAACCTCGCTGTGTGCGAAAAAACATACGGACATTCGTCATTGCTGTTGTGCGCGAGAAAACGCACGGACATTAGCGACATCGCTGTGTGCGAAAGGCCGCGAACGCGAACTGTCCTCGGCGGCCAGCTATAATGTGGTTCAACTAAAAGAGATGCTTCGCGAAAGAAACCTTCCGACGACGGGCAATAAAGCAGATTTGATCCTGCGGTTGCGACAAAACGCCCCGGACGCTTTGGGTGATATGTATGAGGAAAACGGTGCAGCAGAGGACCCGGGCGAGACAGAGACCGACGCGACGCTGCAAGCGGAGGAGAAGCACCACGGAACGCTACGTGTGAAGAAAATCCGTCAGTAGACCGCGAACTTGACTTGATTCGGCGGGAAAGAGACCTGCTTCGTCGTGAACTTGAAATGATGAGACGCGAAGCCGAATGGAGAAATCGTGCAGCGGCAGCCGATATGAGAAGCCCTGCCATAAGTGATTACGGCAGCAACAATATAAGAGGCCTAAAGGACTTGTTGAGTGAGTCCAACAAGAACTGTACAACGAATACTAAAAATGAAAACGGCAAGTCGAGTACACTGAGAAGCGCTCCAAAAAATGAACGCGATAACGCAGGAAAAGAGCAGAAGACGAAGGAGGAAATGAAGCAGACTGCAGCCGACAGCGCGAAGACGAATCCTGTAGGACGAGGCGCTGGAAAGTGCTTCAACTGTAGAGAGAAGGGACACCGTGCCACCGAGTGCAAGAAACCGCGAGTCGCACCAGAGAAAAGCACAGACAATCGACCCGGTAATCCCGCCGAGGTGCCGAATCAATCGTCAACGGAGACGAACCTCGTTCAACCGACTGAGAAGCTCCTAGGAGAAATTACCAAGAAAGTGGAAGTTGAAAATAAATATAATTAATAATTATTAGCATGTTTGTTATCAAATAAATTAAAATATGTTGCACCACACACTCACACAATCAAATACTTCCCCTCCATATCTTATTTATGTTTATAAGATATATGTTTATCATATTAAGAAACTCCTTGTACGCATTTAATAATTTTTCATAGAAAATAATCGCGTAACAAAAAATAAATAAAGTTCTCGTTAATTGTAGGAACTTATTGATCGCAAGAATTAATATATTAAACATTATTCGTTCACTAGGAACGATTACGTTGTCCGTAGTACTTGTCACGGAATTAACACGATGACGCACGAAGCATTCGCTCTGCTACCTTCCTGTTAGAGTCTGAGCATGAATGATAGCGCGACGATCTTGAACAATAACGCGCTGTACATCATAATAACAACCACCGAGACCGTATGCCAGATGACGTGCTGATATGTGTTATCATCCCGAAATATTTAATACCTTATTAAATTCGTATCGAACATATTTCTTCTTTCTTGATATTCTTCTTTCGAACTAATATAAATAATAGCCATGTCACGTTGGATCACACGTGTCGCGCTCTCAATCCGAGAAAGGTAGCTAAATTATTAATCCGTTGAAAAATTCAATGCACAACGCGAGATACGAAGAGTTGCTTGTTCGCTAGAAGAATCGCGTTATTCGTAGTGCTTGTCGCGATCAAGTCTCGAAGGTGATGACGCACGGAGCACGCGCAGCTTGCCCTACTATGTAGGTACCTAGCTGTTCGAATCTCGACGTACGAATGCACAGCGATCGTACGTAAACAATAGCGCGATATGTACACCACAAAAACAAATGCCCAAGGCCACGAAATATTCAACGTATTACGAAATAAATGTACGCCGAGTATTCTATTTCTTGTTTTCTTAATTACTTTCGGTAAACAAACTGTTACTGCGTATTTTGCATTTTGTTTTGTAGACTCATCTAATTACTTCCATTCGATAACAATTGCGAAATCGTTATAGAATAGAATTGCTTGAATCTTAACTTTGACAAGAGACTTTGTTTTAATCTGATCGAAGAATATACATAAAAATATATATTATTAATAGAAAATTTTATATTAATATGAATTACAAATATTAATTTTTTTCTTTTAATGATAGACTAATAACAATTTAAACAATAATTAACTGTTCGCTTTATATAAACGAAATTTTCGATAGAGGGCTGACGAATATGCTAGGTGTTATTGCTAAAATATTATATTATATTATAAACAATAAGCAATACAGACGTTTCGGCCTTGAATATGGCCTTCTTCAGTGTGACATTGGTCGTTACTTAAAAAGTCGTTATATCAAGTAACAAAATAAGCCAACGGCGTTGTAAATTAATAGAGAAGTCGCTACATACGATAAACTAACGTCATAATAATAAAGAAGTTGCTACATACGATCGAGTTAACTCGCTTAGATGTGCGAGTATCAACTCCAATCTAATACATGTTCTTAAAAATCTAATTTTAATCCGTAGAGCAACACTGGTCTTCATTAATTTGATGTATTTATTAAGTAAAGAGCACGAATAATACCCGAAATGAATTCTAATATATTTGAAAAATATGAGACGCAACATTTCGCCCGCGTACAAATAAACAATAATTAACATACGCATACGATAAACTAACGTCATAATAATAAAAAAGTCGCTACATACGATCGAGTTAACTCGCTTAGATGTGCGGGTAACAATTTAATTGTTCATAAATGTCAATAAATAATTATTAGTTATGCTATTAGACAGATTATTATTTTTTGAGGAATAAGTAATTGTTTCTTTCAAGTCAATTGCAGAAAACGTTTCAAAATTCGTAAACAATTAACACACAAACATAAACGTATGATCTTCTCACAGTCATCAATTATCGAATTGCGAAATTGAATTAAGAAAAAAAGTTTAAGCTGCATCTTAAACGATAGACACGTCGAGTGTACAAACGCGACGGCGACAACTTGGAGCTCATCTTCTACATGGCGACGTCGAAGACACCTGAGTTGACGGAACATTTGCGTGCAAAGTATAAAAAGGTGGTATAAAGATATATGTGTAATATATCTGCAAAGGATATATGTGTATGTGTATCTGAATTTCTCGATTAAATCGCAATTGCGAATGTAACGTAACAGATTCAAGGTCCCAAAACTCAAACAGTTCTACAGGAGGTACTCAGACAGTTCATCATATCCCAGGTAGCAAGCACATGTCATTTTGACGTCAAATACTAGTCATGTTTGTACAAATGACGTCAAATGACCAAAAAGCGACTATGTCTTTAAAAATGACATTATACTGACGTTATTCCATAACGTCGATTATGACGTCTATTTTTAGTCATTTTTGGTCTATGACATCGGCGACTAATAAGTAATGGACGTTTATAAGACGTCATTTCTTAGACCATCTAAAGACGTCATTTTAAAGACGTCTTAAAGTCGTCCAAATAAGGTCTTTTTGTAATATAACTATTTTTACTTCTTAATATTGTATAATAAAGTAATAATAAAATAAAAACCACAAAATTAACTACAATATGTTTGTTTCGCAACTTTATGATTGAAGTGGCGAATTTATAGTATAAGTGGATGTAGTTGCGTGTGATTAGTTTTTTGATAACTAATTTCATGCAGTGTTATAGCTATCAAAAAGATATCATTACAAGATTTTTGAACACTTTAAAGATGTACATGTTATAGACAAGTACAATTAATAAGGAAGCATTAGAGTCAGAAGATCGTCATGTCCACTGGATCATCGAAGTCAAGCGATACGGGCGCGGTACTGTACTAGGATGGGTGACCGCCTTGAGAGAGCGGCTATGCGCACATGATACGTAAAGAAACAGTTTAAGAAGCGTTTTTTTCCTAGATAAAGAAAAAGAACGTTTTTTAATAAACGTTTATCAAGTGGACATTTTAACGTTTTAATTTTATAAATAACATGTTTAGAAACCGGTATGTCGTACAATGGACCTATTTTTGCCGTCAATAAGACGTCATAAAATGACGTCAATTGTCTGTGACATTAGACCGTCATTTTAACGTCATTATGCCGTCAGTTAGTGACGTCAGAAATGGTCAGTAAAGGACCAAAATTTGACGTCAAAATGACTTGTGTTTGCTACCTGGGATATTACATGATTATGCAGCATCGCGAATAGTGTATTAGAACTGCAACACCGCTCAATAATAATTTACATTACGACTTGTGTAGTATTAGTATGATACCTACTCTTAACACCTTCGGAACATCCATAATTAAACTCCTGATAGACCGCACTTTATTTTTTATAACACGACTTTAGTACCGGCGCCTATCGCGCTACACGCGCATCGTATAAAGAAACTTTTACGGCCTCTACAATTTATTAGCCGCGAGCGGTGATGGTGGGTAAGTAAAAACCGTAGGAGAGAAACGAAACTTTTATATTTTATCTGCGGTAACCTCATCGTCTAAAACCCTTTTCGCAGATACGTTTTAACTCTTGCGGTTAGATCGAAAATTCGTGTGCGTATTACGACTTTCTAGCACGACAAAATCCAGAACTCCCATTTCAGCCGGTTAATGATACAGTTAAAGCGAATTCAAAACAATCATAAATTGTCGGAAGATAGTAAATACCGCTAATTAACACATAGGCAGAACGTTAAAAAATACGCGGCAATCTTAAAATGTTATCGTTCATAATTTTTATTTATGTCAGCAAACTTCAATTTATTTGTCCGCAGCCCCATGTTATGAAATTTCAACGTTGCTCGGCGGAAAAGTATTTCCTGGAAAAATATTCAGGCAGCCTTTTGACAATGGAACGGTTAATGAAGTAATAATTTATTCTTAACCGTAATTAGTCAAATAATAGTTCCGTGAGGAGACTTCGAAAAGACTTTATCTCCAAAATGAGCTTTCTCAGAAAGTCCTGAGGGAAATTCTTCATCGCGAAATAACTTCTGAACAACCTTGAAAGCTTTATCAAGCAATTTCTATCAAAAGAGAAATATCAGACTTTCTTAAATCGTGCGAGCAACATCGAACAACATACCAAATTATAATTTTTTGCTCAAATTAAATGTGCTTAACAGATACACATATGATGCATTCGCTTTTTTTCTTTTAGCAAAAAAGAGATATTCAACTTTAAAAAAATGATCCGTAATAATTAAAATAAAATATGTTTCAAGTAATTGTTTAATTTTCACAGAACAATTGCAATGAGAAAAGAGAAAAATAATTGTGCAAAAATATATAAAAATCCGTGAGTGACACATTTATGGCCATAAAACAGAGTAACAGCAAAGCGAATTATCTTTCCGCGTATAAAAAATAATAAGATCAAATCTTATTCCGCGGCGGTAAAAAGAGTCATGACGCTAAATTAATTTAAGGTAAATTTATTGTGAGAAAGCCTCGACGGAGGAACGTAAAGTACTAATAAACGGGTAAACAAACGGCCAACGCTGCACCACGTTGGGATTTAGTACGTATTAATACATCCAGATTATATTACGTATATACGAATCGTTGGATGCGATCTAACAATCCTTGGCAAACGACCAAGATATTCTAGAGAAATCCGAAGGCGCGGGCCGTACTTGGAGGTAGTCGCTATACCCCGATTTCTTGAAAACACACTTTAATGACACGCGATGTTAGCACCGCATTTCAACTCAATCAAATAAACAGATTCGATTCTAACTGCGACGAAGGTCGAAATTGCGTTAACATCCAATACATTGTACGGCTTTCAATGTATAGTTCATGAAATTCTCGCGATAAAAATACCGCAAAATTCTCGTTAAAGTAATCAATAAGCAATCTTTCTCAGTCAAAGATATACTGCTGATATAATAGTAACCAGATTATTTAAAGATTGCTTACAATATCTAATTATTTTGACTATTTTATAATCGCCATAAAATCACCTATTAAAAAAATACAAAAAAAGCGCCACTATGTCCGCGCCTATTAAAATATTTAATCGCGCAGAATAAAAAGAAAATTTCGCTGTATGTATCCACATCAAAGAAGGACATTTTCTAGTCCAGGCATATGTTATTCAAGTTATAGAAGTGGACATCAAGGAGAAAGTTTCCAACGTGGACGTTTACTCGATTCACCCGAGTTTACGATACATTCGATTATAAAATAGATACTTTAATGCTGAAGGACAATGCGATATTAGGTTTCATATATTTTATATATTTTATATAATTTATGATTGACATTATTTGTACGAAACGCGTAAAATGAAAACAAATTCCTATACACAATTCCTTCCTATACAATTGAATCAATTATCGTGTTTATGTTGAAATATGAAAAGTGAGATAAATGTACAATATTTAACACGATATCGAACACAATGCACTACAAAGTAAATGTACTTTTCACATCTTTTTTCTTCTCTAATTGTGAAAGATTTGTCTTTTCTAATCACATTTCGCTTCGTCCTCCATGACATCTGAAAATAGCGTAGTACGCAATTGTGCAAAACAATGTTGTTTTAAAAAACAAACCGAATATATGTTGTTTTAATAATGTTGTTTTAACTTATTTTTACAAAAGGGTGTTCTGCCGCCCCTTACAAGATAAGAATATAAGACAAGGAATAGTAGAGACAAATATCTATAGTGACGTAATCTGTCAACATCTGATGATTTATCAGATACTTAAATATCTAGACCAAGGCAATTTCAAATTTAATGTCTCCTCCGAAAGATAGCCCAGTTTCTCCGCACGAGCCCCACTCGTGCAGGGGGTGCAGTTTGGAATATAAAAATTTCTGTGATCAGGTGGACTCGAACCCGGTTCCTCGAGGTTACGAGTCTGGCGCTTTACCACAAGACCACACTGCCACTTTACAAAAGTAGTGATATCAAACATTGAGCCAAACTGAACATGAATTTATACGCTCCATAAAATTTAATTCTTTTATCATACCTACTTAACGGAATGATCTATATATATAAAAAAAATGTCCTGACTGACTGACTCATCAATTCCCACCCTAAAAGAAACATGAAATTTTTAGATGGATATAATGATCTTAAGTGGAAGCTCAGAATTTCCAATCAAACTACAAGCAAGTGTTTTCTAGAGATGCTGAAGACAGCTGATGGTATGGTTGGAGAATTTGATAATGCACTTGCGGAAGCTTGTGCAAACCATATCTGTAATCTTCAGATTTTCTGCGGAGAGATATGGACAACTATAGAAAAACATTGAAATTGTTATATAAAGATCTCAAATCCCTTTTCAAAGGGTTTGAGAACCTAAAAGAATGTTGCGAAAATTCTTTACAAGGCGTAAAGAAATTTAATCCCTTGAATTCATCAATAAACTCAAATTATTAATAAATTTTCTGCTGTTTTAAATTTTAAAAATAACATTTAATAATTAATAATAAATATCACATCACATTATATCCTTTTAATTCTATTGTACCTTCTATTTTCTTTTAAAAAAAAGTAGAAAATGCGATATTAATTCGAAAGATAGGATGTAATGTTTTCCTGAAAAATATAGAAAATACACACTACTTCGTGTTTGACTGGCTGTAGCTCAAAAACTGTCCATTATTCAGCTCGCGCCCATTACATTTTTTGTTCAGTAGGTCATAAGCTACAACATATTAAAAAATTACCCGATTTCACCGGGATCCAATTTCCTATATAATTAGTGCGGGGTCCTTTCTCTATCGTATTTTCTATTTTCTTAAATATTGCAGATATGCTGCAGAATCTACAAGCCATAATTGCTTAGAAGGTCGGACTCTGTCAGCTGAAGTACGTGCGTGTATAATGTGCGAATTTGATGTCCGTGGTTGCTCTAACTTCCGCAAATTTTTTTTATCTGTACGACACAGGCATTTTTTGGTCAATAAAATCTGGGGTATTTGATAAAGGTATAAGGGTTATTTATGTCACGATCTATAAAATTTATTTCTTAACTGATTGATTAACTATTTGTAATTAACTCAACATCGCAAAATATTTCAAATTTTTTGTAGATTTGCACAAGAAAACAGAGAACTTATGGAGCATCATATACCTATATATCATCCTTTCATACGAAAAATGTTCATTAAAATAAATAAACCACCGTATTATATATATATATATATATATATATATATATATATATATATATATATATATATATATATATATACAGATGTCCGTATTGCAACAAACGTTTTCCTAATACTATTCACATTCGGAAGCTAAGAGTTCACTTGGCAAATGTCCATAATAGATTTGACGCATATATTTGTAAAAATTTAACAGAAAAAAAGACCTTAATAAATGTTTATTAATATTATCTTGTATGTGTAAAGAAGTTTGTAGAAAGTGTAATATGAGATAAATAATTTTAACGTGCCTACCTCCGGCTTACCGCTTTCGACGCACACATTGGCTCAGACAGTTTGATTTAATTAATTTTACTCAATAACTATTATAAATTTTGCAAAATGGTACATGACTCTTCTTTTCAGTTTGAGGTAATCTACCTTGACTTCGGCATTTCGGCTTTGTCAAAAGTCGTCGGACAGCCTGTATGTTACTCAAACGTCGTGTAACATTTCAATTTTACGAACTCATTATTTTATGCGTCTCATATAACATACTGTGATTATCACTGTCAGAGTCACAACAAAGGTTTTTACCAAGAGAGCCGCAAGAAAATATCAAAATTCGGAAAAGGCCCTATTGTAAATAATTACCCATGCGTGTGTGAAGTTTGTATGAATGAAAAGCGAAGTTGATTTAAAATAGATATAAATACGAAATAGATTTGAAATAATTTACCACCTGTACATACATAGATAGAGCATACTTCCTCTCTCTGTATGAAACATCTGCATGCACATTTATTTTACTCTTGACAGGTTATTAAGTAAATTATAATTGGTTAACGCGCGTTGCATTTAACGCAGTTAAGTAATTTGACGAGATATCGCATCTATTTTTAATCCGCATCACCTCGTTTGTATAATCACTATTTTCAGTGCGCTCAGCACACACCAGCTTAATAACATAATCCGTGTTTTTCCCGAATTATGGATATAGTAGCGGTAATCTTGTAATTTATAATCGGCCATCTGAGTTCACACGATGGCGTGTGCCATGCGACGCTATTAAATGAAAGCACGCAACAAGATTAGCAAGAGCAATTAAGATCTTTTCACAGTCGTTAGTTACTTTTGCACTTTAATTAAATTAGCGTTCCGCTTTCATTAATTTAAACGAGCTGAAATAAGTATTGCATAGGATGATTGCCTTAACGCAGAACGCTTTCAGATAAGATAAAAATTGAGTGGTATGTCATAAAGTAAATAAATGTTCGAGTTTTTACGGAAGTTTAGATCGTATACGGGGCGTATGAACTATAGCGCTGCTATTATATTAAGCTGTTATCGCGTGATTCTTTTTGACCGTCACGTAGATTAATATCCGTTCGCGTAATACCGTACATAGGTACATGCGCGAGATTTCAGGCCGCACAGGAACTTCTTAATTGCCCAAACTTAAGCAATTAGAACGTATATTAATTGCGTTGCGTGTTTTCGATTCAACAGCCGTTTAGTATATGCCAACATGTCTTAAACAGAGGCCTATTGAAAGACAATAATTACTTAATGCCGTACATGATAAACAAAAAAAATATTACCTCTTAAAAAAAACATAGCAATGTATTCTGTAAAAATAAATGAAAAATGTCACATATTTTTAATAAATTGTTAATTAATTAAAAGAAAAAACCAATTTAATTTTTCGTCCTCGAGAATACAGTTTCATTGCACACACACATTTTTATTTAAAATATATAAAAATATATAAGATTAATCGTTGCAATAATTTATGTATCGATATTATTCCTATATATCTATAGTTAATTCTAAATTTATTCAAATGTCAAAGTTCCATAAATTCTCGCCTTTAGATTGCACTCAAATACAATAATCCAAAATTAGAGACTGACACAATTGTGTGTCTATATATGTAATATTAGCTTTACATGTGCAACGGTACAAAATAGCGCGAATAACTAAATTTGCTATAACATAAAAAGTTGCTAAATATATATATTTTTCTGAGTTATTCGGAGAGCCGCAACGGGCACGGACCAGTTCGGAGGTGTTTTGTCCGAAAATTTATTTTAAAGTATCGCGACTGTGTTATCATTATCAGTACCACTCTTAAAATCTGATAAAAATGGGATCGACGATGGGATTTGAAGATTTATTCGAAAATGGCAATGTGAAAAAATGTAAATTATGCGGAAAAACATTTCCGCTAGAAGACCACGAAGGCCGTAAAAGACACGCGGATACAGTACATAACTTGGACGATAGCAGTGAAGAGGATGATCGACCAACAAAAAAAATAAAGACGGACAGGTCTAATGACGAGGTAGGACCAACTGCGCCTGAAATTGAAGCACGACGTACTGATCTGACAAATCTTTGGGAATTGCCCTCAACGTCCAGGGGTCAATT
Source organism: Temnothorax rugatulus (assembly GCA_035220575.1). NCBI lineage: Eukaryota > Metazoa > Arthropoda > Insecta > Hymenoptera > Formicidae > Temnothorax > Temnothorax rugatulus. Next base: position 382,837 of record JASTWL010000125.1, read on the forward strand.
CTTTGAAATTTGGTCGATTATTTCCCGAATTCGGTCGATTATTTCCCGAAAAATTAGAAAAATTAAAAAAATCGGTTTCCAGAAAATCGGTAGCAAAAAACTATACACTTTATGGCACTCCCCGGGAAATTCTACCCCCTATTTCATGTACCCTTGGTAAAAATTCGGTCCACTAACGAATGAGTAGTTCGCGGTCAGACAGACATACATACATACAGACAGACGTCCGGTACTTATATATATAGATATTGCGCTGCGAATAGATTATAAAATTATTGGGATTACAATATAACTGAAAAGCTATGAACAACGTTGCTAATCCATGTGACGGAAAACGCACAGTTAGCTTATATTTGTTTATCGATTTCGCTATAATCTTAATCAAAAATCATTTATGATAAAAATGTGTATCAGAAAATATAGCTATGTATCAAAAAATACTTTAAAACTTCAAATAAACAATATTATCAATAATTTATATACATGTGAAATATATCACTAAAATTTTTTAATTATCATACAACAGTAATGTACTTCGTAAAAAATATACGCCGAATTAAACAAATTAATAAAATACTACTGTAAAACATTTTCGTTGCAGAAAATCATCGTCGGCTAGTATTTCGAGTTTATCGCGAGCCACTTCTATCGCGGCGATTATCTGCGACGATGAGGGACCGATCGGACCGTAAACCGTGAAAGAGGCTAATGAGAAAGGGTAATTATGTTTGAGGGAGTCGGGTCGATTCGTGGGCGAGTAACCGTTAAATGTCACGCCCGGCGAGTGGAGATATTATTTTTAGTCAACCACTATCGGCGCTGGAAACATCGACGCGATAACCGCTTTAAAGCGATATTGGACGGGCGTGAAAAATTGTTGCGGAATTGGACTCGAAATCTCGGACCGATGAGGGATTTCATTGATTCTTTTTGCTTGTTCATAGAAGAAGCTTTGTTTTCATAAACTTCGTATATGGACCTTTGATCGCATATAAAGCTAGGTCTAATCAACCGAATTTTAAAGAATTATACATAATATAGGGGTAGAAAAGACCGAAGACTTTTTTTTTTTTTTTTTTATTTTTTTTTTTTTTAGTTTTCGATGCCAATGTCTTCAGAATGTTCTAAAACGTCGGAAAATCGTAATTTTTAAAAATGTCCGTATGTGTGTATGTGTGTGTGTGTGTGTGTGTGTGTGTGTGTGCCAAATTTACTGAAATTTCTATAACTCAAGAACTGATTAACCAAATCTTAAAGAATTATATATGAAATAGAGGTAGAAAAAACTGAAAAATATAATAGAATTAGAAAAATTGCTAATTTAGGTTGGGTACGTCCCTGTAAAACGCCATGTTTAGTGTACAGGGTTGGGTACGTCCCTTCAAAACGCCCTTGAAGGCCCCTTGGGGCAAATAAAGTACCTTTTCTAATCTAAATCTAAATCTAGAAAAATTGCTAATAATAAAAGGGTTACCGATTTCTATTTAAAAAAATCTACATTACATGATTACTCTAATTTCCGCAAATTTTGAGATATCGAGCTTAATTTTTTTTATGGATAGAGTATCATCAAAGGTAGGTTGGTGTTGAATTTGGCGATAATCGGTAAAAAGGTTCTTTCTTTATACAAAATTTTGAATTTTTGAGAAATGTCTGTGGTAGCTTTAACTTCCGCAAATTTTGAGATATTAGGTTATTTCTAATTCTATTATATTCTTCAGTCTTTTCTACCCTTATTTCATATATAATTCTTTAAGATTTGGTTGATTAGACCCAGTTTTATACGCGATCAAAGGTCTATAATATTTGGAGAAATGTCTGTGGTTGCTTTAACTTCCGCAAATTTTGAGATATCGGGTTATTTCTAATTCTGTTATATTCTTCAGTTTTTTCTACCCCTATTTCATATATAATTATTTAAGATTTGGTTGATTAGACCCAGCTTTATATGCGATTAAAAGTTCATATGCGAAGTCCATATATATGTACCAACTACCATGTAGCTTGAACTCCCAAAGTGAACATCAAATATATGTTGCGTCGATTGTAAAACCCCATCTGTGCTGTTGAGCTGATCCTCTATCAATTTAAAAAAAGTGTATAAAATAGATTCCTCTATAGAATTCCTCTATGAGGAAGCCAAATTAATAAATATTTACTAATAATTATGTATAAAAAAAACAGGCTTCCTCATAAGAGAAAGTTTTATGAGCGAAATAAAATGTTGATTAAGCAATGTACCAATTTATAATTTGCATACTTGAAAATTGTGAGGAAGCAATGTGCAAGTTTCTACTTGCACACTTTTATATAATATAAGGAAAACAAATAATTACCTAAAAACTGCTTCTGATTCTTCTGATATTTTTTGAACTAAAAGGGACTCTTGAAATTCTACAAAGTCATCCGCATCATAATCCTCACCCAATAAAAATGAAATAAGACCTACTTAGTCTTCATCAGAACGTTCTATTATTTCACTGTTCTCGGACACAACGATCTTTCGTTCGGCGTCAGTCTCTCACACGACATACAGACGAGAAGCCTTTGGCTGATTACAAGATTTCTCTTTTCCTTTTATCACATGACCACTTATATAAGTTTTTAATCTCTTCTATTTTAAACGCGTTCGCAACACAACACAATCATAATGCCGGCAAAAGTGTGGAATTATTTTATTAAACGATGCAAATTGAAGGTAGACTGCCGTTATTGTTCCATACCAATTACAGCAAATAGTGGAACTACCTTGAGAACATATATGAGATATCATGTTCAACGTAGTTATGAAGACCTTGCCGAAAAGCTTAAAGACGATCTTCGATTACCTGTAGAGCTGACAAATGATTTCAATTTACGGAATTATTATGGAATATGCCGTAATTGTGGCATACCCTTATAAATATAAGTTAAATACGATAATTAGCTTAGTTGATCGTGCTATTCTGCTGTCGGATGAGCGGTTCCATCATGAAAATTTAGAAACGGTTAAAGAGATCTTGCTAAATAATTGCTTCCCTATCAACATGATTAATAAACAAATAAAAAACAGATTATTTGTACTAAAAAATCGCAAAGACTCTTCTGACTGCATCAAATGGTGATACGCTGGTGATGGCGCGTTTGATGCATCGAGACACATTGTCTTGCCGTATATTAAGGGCGTGAGTGAAGACCCGGGAAAAAAAGATTATGTATAATTATATATAAATATATATGATTATATATGAATTTTGTCTCTATATGATCTATTGTTCATATCTAGTTATATTTGGAATTATATATGCTCATATATAATCATATATGGACCCATATATAATTTCATATAAGGACCAAATTTCATATATAATCACATATAATCATATATATTTATATATAATTATATATAATTATATATAAGCTTTTTTTCCCGGGGATATAGGTCGTGTGGTTAACAATGTCGGTCTAAATGTTCTGCATACGATTCCCAAAAAACTTGACAGCATTATCAAGAGAGGTAAAGATAAACTAACTATCGCCAAGAACACTGAAATCGTGTACAAAATAAACTGTAATGATTGCAGTACAGTTTACATTGGACAGACGAAACGTCATCTAGAAACCAGAGTTAAAGAACACAGGAGAGACATTACTAAACACGATAGTAATCACTCTGTGGTCAGCAAGCACCGCGTATCACAAGGACATGATTTCAAATGAACCTGAGATTCTACATAAAGAAAAGAACATAAGACAGAGGGAAATTGCGGAGATGTTCTATATAAAGAAATTTAATAATAACATAAATTTGCAAAAAGATACAGAGAATCTCAGTCCTATATATGATAGGCTCATTTCGTCAGCTTGAAATCGCTCCTATTGGTTATCCTAATAACCAATCTTAAAAGTATCTTAACAACTTTTCATTTCACGGTTTCATTGTTTTGGTTCAAATAAGTGCGTTACTCAATCGGTCGATCGCTTTCTTACGAACAACATATCACTCTCGGCTTTTATAAGTGACTATCGTACATTTATTATTGGACACACAAGACATGTAATGATTTTTACTTTTATCTTAATTTTGTTCTTTACATCTTATCGCTATTAACACACATTATTTTAGCTTTTATGATCTTTTTGAAACAATTTCATACATTACGGATGTCTTGTGATTTCAACGACGATTCTTACAGATAATTTAGGTACTATTTATTTTTTTAATTTTTAATTTTTGTTACTTCCATTAAATTATGTTAGATTGACTTTTTATTATTTGCGTTATGTCATGTTATAGTTTACACTTGATAAGGGCCCAAACCAAGGGCTGAAACGTCGTGATTTTGTACTGAATTGTGGCCAGTTAAGTCAATAAAATTGAAATATACTCTTCTATTTTAAATTTATATTCTACTTCGGGTGAGTCAAATTATTTAACAGAGCTTGCAGTCTAATTTTTTGGTATCAAATCTCAAAAATTAGGAAAATTATTTAAAACATTTCTGAAATTATAAAAACGGATCATAATTACACATGTGATTTAGCGTCAGCTGTGTAATCTGTATTTGACGTTAACGACGCCAATGGCAATGAAGAACACGAAGGAAAAACGAGAGGCAAGTAATGAAGAACCGAATTTCTGTCAAATGCAAGCTAAGGCTTTACTGGAACTTAACGCCGTAGTCCAGAAGAGTGTATTAGCGCCAAGCAACTGGGTCACTCTATACAGACAAACTGACTTACTCCGGACTCGAAAGTTTCTTCGAATCATCTTGCATGCATATATATCTCGGAATAAGTAATTGCATCGAAAATATGGTCGCTCGCAGACTCGACCCGGCCTAACATATTTGAAATTTAATTCAGTCAATTTCATGCTTTCTGTGCACTTCGCTAAATTTTGATAGAAATGGAAATTTAAACACGAGAAAATTATTTCAATGGCGTTTCTTCTTTGACAGATATCATCTGTAAACATCCTAGTTTTATAATTTTCTTAAAATTTTATCGTCCATTGATGTTAGATAAAATGCGGGACAATGTAATAAATGTAAGGTTTACATTGAAACGTTTTACAAGAGCTATCGCTGTATCTCGTGTAAAAATGTTTGCGTGTGATTTTGCGCAAAGAAAACGGCGTGTCGAACCGCGACACCGCCGTTTATTTCTCAAAAACGATGGAGTAGACTTCAATGGAAAAGGTCGTTCCCTCGTGCTCTCGAAATCGGAGAGTTTCGGAGTTCTCTCTATTCGCAACATCGCTGCCAATTTTTCTCTCCTCGTGATATGACCCCGCCCAAACCGGCCTTGTACACGGCCTCGGTCAGACAGATCGATAGGGATATAGATGCCGGAAGGCTATGAAAAGATTCTATGGGAAGAGAAGAGCTAACAATGGACAATGAGCTAATGCGAAAAAAGGATAGAAGTGCCGCACCGCGGAAATCGAACATGGCAAACTCGCGCGCCGTCGATTTAATCTGCAAATCGACGAAATAAAAATCTTGGTATCTTATATCCATAAATTCCCCTCAAAATAGCTCACAGAAGTCAATATGAAAGTCGGTTACTCCCGATTATGCAACCGAATGAAAATAGAAACTATTGATCTTGTGTCAAATGTACTATATATTATACATTAACAATTTAAAAATATATAACAATTTAAAAATACGTAAAACACGTCATAAAATGCGTGTGAAGTGTAGATTAATTTTTATCTCCAGATTAAGAAAAAAATTTGATAAATAAATATATCTTTTCATTGTGCATATAACTTATCCTTAATACTTACATAGCAATGTGAACCATGAGATGAGATCAAAATTGAAATCTAAATTGCTTGATTCCGTTTACAGTTCCCTTATCCAAATCATTTGATCTTATTGCGACTTCAACTGTACTAAAGTTGTAAGTTAGTACTTTTTTATCATCTTCCTCATACTCGCAACTATGCAAACTAAAAATTCTTATTTGATTAAAGCAATACGAAAGATAAAAAAACAAGAACATGTGCTCTCTCTCTCTCTCTCTCTCTCTCTCTCTTAAGATTGTATCGTTGTTTGAGATTTTTAATTATAAAGACTCATCAAAAAGAGAAATAGAGTGGATTAATAAAGTAATTAAAAATGTACCTAGCGGATACATGAATTTACCACTAATACCAAGCCTACCGTCAATGGGAGACAGCTGACAATGACAAATTAAACTTTAGCATTTATATGAATTCAACTGAAACGATCGGATAAAAGGAGCCTTGACATTAAACTTATGATACAAATAGATACAATACTTCCTATTGGTTCTGATAATTTTCTGCAGAAAATAATCTATATACATCATTTTACATATACATAGGAATAATTTTTCGTATAAAATATATATTTAAGAGAAATGAAACATTAGATGTAATTACACAACGTTTTTCGGAAAAATTAGAGTACGATGTGGAAATTATTATTTCGATCGAGAAACGACTTAATATATCAAGCACATCGTGATAAAATCTTTACAAGCTGAAAGTGGTAAGTTGTGACATAAATTCAGGACTGTGAAGAAATCGTATTGCATTTAACACTAGTCGACTGAAAGCTTCACACATTATACCTTTATAGCCTTATCCGTTTTTAATAAAATAAAATAAATATTTTTCACTACACTCCATAGTAAAAATTAACTCTTTCCACTTTAGAATATAGCTTGAGCACCGCGGTTTCGCAAAAGTTACTTTATTTATATGATAAAAGGCAATGTTGCCATAGTAAAAATTACATTGAAGTCATGTAAACATTTCAAATTCGGTAACTCATTGTTAAAAACTTGAGGGGAAGGGGAAAGCGATAAACGTATAGCTTGCAAGATCTTGTCCTATTTTAGAAGCTATTCAGCCAATAAAATTCGCGTGGTATTATGATAAAAGTTTTGCAAAAAGAGACACTCAAGTAATCGGTTGGAGAAAAGATAATACGGATGGCAAAGATACGATAAAACTTAAGTACGCCACGGTGCCGATTATAGAAAATAATGTGTGCAAGCAATCCTGGCCCATCAGCGACAAGCACATTTGCATGACCGCAGGATTGGTACAAGACGCTTGTGAGGTAAAAAATAATCACAAATATATAAAGTGCAATATTCTAATGCGCAATATAAATCATCTTAAATCATTTTAAATGGATCCTAAAGCCGTCCTGTAATACCGACATTTAAAAAATACGCATATCTTTTTATTGGCTTTATGGATTTAAAAATTCTCGATGATTGTGTGCCAATTATAGCCGAAGGAATGAAAATTTATTTGTTTATTATATTGACAATTTACGAATGTATACTTTAGGTTTTATTATACACCGCGGCTGAATATCGGTGTCTCCATCTTATTGTTTAGTGTGTTATTGCGATAAATATTACCACATGCCTCAGTGGTAGAATTGGTACGACGCCGACGCCCTACACGGAATGAGGGAGGTTCCAGGTTCGAACCCTGGCTGAGGTAATATTTTTCGCAATAAATGTAATAATTTAATTTAATTTAAATTATTTTAAATATGAGATGCTTATATATAAGTATCAAAGATTATTAACGTCTTGACGACGAGGACCAAAACCAATGGTCGAATCGTCACGATGATTGTGTGCCAATTATAGCCGAAGGAATGAAAATTTATTTGTTTATTATATTGGCAATTTACGAATGTACTTTAGTGTTTACTAAGGTTTCTTCATATATAGACTGGATTTACGAAGTTATGATGCGACATTAGTGCATAACTGTAATATTATCGATACATGATCAATAATTTAGATGCATCGCATGTCTTATAATGAGCACAGTTGTTTTATGAAATGTACGTTTTAATACCGATTTTTTAATACGGATACATTTAATATTATCGATATAATGTAATCGGTAATCGGAACGTTTCTCCCGATCCTCTTTTGATTTCTAAAATTATTAACGGTTTAATTAAAGAAGACGTTACTGAGATTCGCGCAATCGGCAATAATAAGGTCAGGGCCCAATTCACTTCCCCCCTGGCGGCTAATCGCATCATCGGCCATCCTGCACTCAAAAAACATAATTTCGTTGCCTTTATTCCCTCCTTCAAAATTATGCGCATTGCCCTCGTTAAGGGTATTCCGCTGTGTTTTAGCTACATTAAACTCATCGAAGAAATTGAATCCCCAGTAAAAATAATATCTGTTCAACGCATGACTCGCAGAGTCATGAAGGATGGTGAAACGAAATTTGAGCCCTCGAAAACTATTATGGTTAAATTTGAGGGACAAAGACTCCCTAAAGAAATATCAATCTATAAAACTAAATTAGAAGTTGAACTTTACATTCCTCAGGTTCAAATTTGTTTTTCCTGCTTTCGATTCGAACACATTAGCTCAGGCTGCCGTGGCAAACCACGCTGTAACAAAATGTTCACAGCTAGCTCATGAGAAACAAGAGGATTGTCCAAGAGCCCAGTTGGCTCCTCTCTGTATTAACTGCAAAGGCGATCACCTACCTCGACCTCCTGACCTGTTTTTATAAAACAAAAACAAATTGTCTCTATTGCAGCAACGGAGAATATTCCTTACTTAGAAGCTCGCGCTCGTGTCGAGAAAAATCAGTCCCCCCCCCCCCTCCGACTTTAATTCTTCGAGTTCTTTTCCAACTATGTCTAGCTCCGCGAGCACCGGGCGTTTGTCGAAAAGCCTAAGATTCAACTTCGAATCATCTTCCAGTCAACGCAGTTTCACTGAACCGGCGCCAAACTTATACGCAAGTATTCTTCGAAACAAATCACAAGGTAGCCAAGCAAACGGGATCAATCAGAGAGCGCCGCGTTCCGTATCTCGCCTTCGTTTCCGGCCCTCGAGAACCCTCCCGGCGGAAGGGAAGGATCGCGGCACACGCGTTTTGCACGTACTTATCAGAAGTAAGTTCTCTCGGTTTAACGCAACCGATTCGTGCGCGACATCGCCGTCCAATCATCATCCAAGTGCGGCAGTGTCCGTCAAGAGGTCCCGGTGCAAATTAATCGAGGTACCATGTATTCGAACATTATTAGTTTAGATGCGCCAGGATCCAGTGGCAGTTCATATCAAGGTGAAATGTATTCGCGGTCAAATATTGACTCAGATGCGCCAGGATCCAATTCCACTCCAGACGAGTACCCTAGTACTTCGTATCTTCAGCGTTCGTATCAAGGAGGAGAAAGTCAAGGCTGAGAGAAGAAGGGGACAAATGGCACTACAGGTTATTCGGAGGTGACAAGGAGAAGCAAAGGAAAGAGAGATGGGAGAAGATTGAGAAATCGGAGTATAATAGGTGGTATAAAGTAATTAAAGGAGAAGGAGTGCCGGGATATTTGAAGAAGGGATGGGGAGAGAGCAGATGGAGAAGGGTAGTGAGGTTTAGATTAGGGAACGAGGTGAGAGAGAGCAGGTATTGGGAAGGAGATGAGAAGAAGAGGTGTAGGAGGTGTGAATACAGGGAGGAAACGTGGGAGCATGTATGGGAGGAATGCAGAAGGTGGAAAGCAGGAGGAGAAAGTTGGCAGGAAGCGGTGAGATGGGTATTGGGTGAGGAAGGGGAGGGAGAGGAATGGATGATGGAAATAGAAAGGGAGAGAATGGAAAATAAAGGGGAGTAGAAGGAGTTAGGAGAAGAGGCGGGTGGCAACACGGTAAAGTGGGAAAGGAGGGCTGAGGAGACAAGGAGAAAGGCGGGGAATTGGAGAGAAGTTGAAGGGAGGAGGATGGATTGGTAGAGAGGAGGGTAAGAGAAGGAAAAGAGAAGGAAAGGAGAATGAAAGAGAGAAGGAAGGTAAGCAGGAGTACGAGGGTGATGGAGGAGGTCGAGACCACGAGAGGGATGGAGGAGAGATGCAGGAGGAAGGCGGACGAGGAGGAGGTGAGCAGGTGGAGGGACAGGAGGACAGGAAGGAGGACCCTTGACAGGAAGGAGGAAGGCAGAGGCGAGCAAGACCGGAGGAAGCGGAAGGGGAGATACAGAGGGCCGAAGGAAGAAGGGGGAGGGAAGGGGAAGTTTAGAAATATGTAAGGTCGCATTTGGCCAGGTTATTAAGGGGACAGTGTGTAAAGGGTTGGGTACGTCCCTTAAAAACGCCAATAGACTACAGATTGTAAACCCTACGGGGAATGGCAATAAATCATACATACATACATACATAGCCAAGCAAACTCAGAAGGCGTTCATCAGGTAGTGCGGAATCTTTCTGCGGACTCAAATTCAGGTAATCGCGCCACTCAAGAGCTCTCTAGAATTCGTCAACATAAACTTAGAGAAGCTGACAACGCGTGTCTCAATTCTCCAAATGACAGAACTAAAGACAGTGAAGAAGGTTCTCCCCTCTTTACGTTTGGCAGAACCTCTGATCAGAGTTTTCCTAATGACAATAGCTTTAACTCAAATTTTTTCAATGTGATACTTCCTTCGTAAAGCAATCGTAGACATGGTATACAAACTACCGGACTTCTTCCCTGCAATCAAAGGTTCTCAACTTTATGAAATCGTACTTCAGGTCTGTACCATTTTCAAGGGTCTCTATGGTCTTTAAATGCAATCTAACGTAAGCAGAAACAGTTCCCACTCAGGTTTCAGTATTCTTTACTGGATGCAGGAATTGCAGGGGAGTTGTACACAAAAAATCCGAGTTAGAAAAGCTTTGCGAGTTGCATGACATCATTTTTCTATCTGAAACTTGTCTAAAACCTAATCATCCTTTCTCCATTCGCGGTTTCAACACGGTGCGTAAGGATAGTGATGTGGGCCGTCGAGGTATAGCTGTTTTGATTCGCGACAATATAACGTACTCGAATAATAATCTCGATAAGATTTTGAATAAGTCATTTTCCTGCATTGTCAAATTGCATTCGTATTACTGTGCTCTTATAACGCTTTTGAATTTAAGACGATTACGTCTCCCGCCCGACTTGGCATCCTTAATAATCCTACGAATTAACTTAATTATAATAATATTGTGTCCGTAGAATTTATGTATTCGTTAGCTTCAGTAAGAAAATTCGTATCATAATAAATCATATGTATGATTTGCATGTGTTCTTTTTTTTACCTTAATGTTCATATTCTTTATTTAGACTTTCAGGTATAATTTGTTTATCTTTTGCCTTAACAGTGCATTTAATGTTATTTACTAGAATAATGTTGCATTTACCATACTGCTTATAAATTGAGTTAAAACCTCTAATTATTCGTTTTTCTCGAGTTGAACATTCCTTTCGACAATTGAAGCACAATCTCTGTTGAAAGGCTGGATTGCTTCGTGAGTGCTCAACTTAAAGGAGAAATTGAGATCATACATATCCTGACGCTCGGCTGTCTAGACCGCGGCACTGAAACAATTTATTGCATGGTCTTGTATTACATACTTGCCACTTTTAAATCAACCCCCTTATAACAATCGTCTTAAGGACAATCTACTAAACTTATGAATAGTATAAGTTACAACTTAGTATAACTACAATACAGTATATAATTTTGAGTTCAAAACCAGATTCAATACGCTCGTACATAAATTTTTAAAATAGCTAAATTGGAATCAAATTTGCAAAAGATGAATGTGCAACTAAATTATGTAAGTAAGAAGCAGGATAATATATATTTAACGTAAATAGAGACAGTTTCGTTATACATTTTCAAGATAGCCTGTCCGTTGAAACGAAAGTACGGAACTGACGATTTTATCTCTTTTCCGCGCGCTTTTCTGTTTTCCATTAACAATCAGCAGTAAGTAACGTAGCCGAGGCAATGCATTTTCACCGAGTTAATGAATTCTACGGAGCGTTAACGCGGGGGCCAAGGAAAACCAGTCTCTTTTTTCGTATGGCATTCTTTTTTTTTAGCCAGCACGTGCAATCTATCCCGTCCGGCGCTTCATGAATTACAAATCGGATCTTGTTAACACTGATGCTTGTCCGGGGAACTAGGCGCCACCGACGTGCGGCTCGGTGAGGCTGCGGAAATCATTTTTCAACGTTTCACGCTAATGACAAACGACGAGAACCGCGCACGAAAACCATTGGTTTTTCTGTCCACGCGATACTTTGTTCAACGAAGTTTGATGTAAGCTTGAGAAGGAAATATTCAATCTCGTAAAATATTAAGAGGACATTTGGATGAATGTCAATATATCGCACATTTTGTTACACAGTAAGCGAGCGATATAAATTCATGAATTCTAGATCTTCATGAATATATTATATTTTATGATTAGATGAGGATTTATGATTTTGGATGATGAGATTCAAACTCCAAATTTTCTCACAACACATATGTATCTCGTATAAATCTTAAATTTCTAGAATAAAAATGTTATATTGACGAAATTCGTTCTTGTTTGTTAATTATTTATTTGTTTCATTATTCAATCGATAGTTTGTTACAAAAAATATATATTTTCTGATTTTACTAATTATAATAATGTTCAAGGACTCAATAAGTTCTTTTATATTTCACAGTTGCAAAACTCGGCTATATAGAATGTGTACATAAAATATTGCGTTCGTGTTAGGTATCAAAAATTCGTAAAGGACCGGGATCCAGGAGGTCTTATTCCTTTAGTCATTTGTATAACCTTTATAATGCCTAAAGGAATGTTCATTTTTGCGAATTTGAAAGTATGAATCACTTTTTTTTTCGACAAAATATGGGATTTCTCACCGAATAAGAAATACGACAGATATTTTCAAAGAGAGCACGAGACACAGTAGAAAGAGAAAAATATGGAAGGCAAGGAAAAACGAGATTGGATATTGGAGGCGAAACTGTGGAGGCCTTATATTTCCGGAAATTCAGCGTGAGAGGTTTATCCGAGCTGTGGAAAATAGCGTTGAAGACTAAAACGGAAATAAAGCACGAAACCGGCCTTTAAATGATTTCAGCCAATCTTCAACAGAATGCGTCGAGTTGTCGCAAAACTCAAAAAAATAAAAACCATACATATATATCGCCCAATTTTTCGCAAATTAAGATATCAATGCATTCACGTGTCAATTAAAAATGTTAAAAATAAATTTTATGGCTTTCTTCTCGCTTCTTTAAATTATGTTTCCAAGTCGTAAGAGTTTCGAAGCAATCAAAATGGTATTTATACTTTACATAGTGTAAAATTTAACAGAGCATATATTAATATACATTGTTGCAATCGCAAGAATTCACTAATGATCCAGAATTCACTCATCCGCAAATAAAGTTGCAAAAATAATTTACACATGTTTGACTAAATCTGGAAATAATTTGTGAATTGCACTTTTTGCTTCATTTAGCATCATTTAATAGAATGTTAACAAACAGGCGTAATTATTTATTCACCGATCAATTCCATTCAACTGCGGTCAGCATAAAATAGAAATTATATGTTCTAACCTGTATGTGTGTTTTAGAGAAAAAGAAATGGAACACTTGAAACCGCAGTTTATTTGGAAAAATTTTGAAAATATTGAAATATTGAAAATATTGAAAATATTAAAAATATTGAAAATATTGAAAATATTGAAAATATTGAAAATATTGAATTTGAAAATATTGCCTGCCCAGGGAGAAACGTGAGATCGGATAGACGTTTATTACATGTCGGAGCCATCTAGTTTAAAACAACGTCTAGAAATATCTTAATTAGATGTCATGTGATTTTACCGTGACCGTGACCCCTGCTTGCCGTTTTAACCGTAGACCTCGGTTTCCGTGGAAAGTTAAAAACCCGAAACGTATATAATAATAGACCTCGTTTCGCCCTATAAGCAGAAATGGGATGTCTATTTATTAAAATATAGTCTATTTATTAAAATCAAATCTCTCCTAGAAATTTTAATAATAAATTTTTAAGCAAATTTGAGATCAATTTCGATTGTTCGACATATTCGTATTATCGCGGATCGTTGGAAGTGTCCGCTTTCCGCAAGAACGAACTTATGAGGGAGGATAGTTTGTGCGACGGGTAACATAAGGATAAAGAGGAGTTATCTCTCCCGGAAAATCCTTCTGGCAAGAGGCAAGCCAGTAATAATCAGCCTCTAGTCTCGCCGCGCCGAATCGAATATTCATCTCGGCAAGCGACGGCAAAGGGTGGGGAAGGGAAAGTTTCTAAAATCGTTCGACTAATTTACGCCCTGTATCTGTGCATATGGTGCATGCTATGAGAACATGCACTTATGCAATGCCGTTTCTCTTCGGTATACGACCAAACGCGAGTTTTGAGGAGAGTTTCCTTCCTAAGTCGCACGATTTAGGTCGTGAGATAGGGATGGATTAAGGTGTGTACATAAAAAATAAGTACAAGGACGAACTTCCACGAGAGTTTCGTATCCGCCGTCATTGAACTCCGAAAATAAAATCTCTCTCGAGTCTATATGTTGCGCGTTACCAGACACGAGATCCTTAAGGCTCATAAAAAGAGAATCCTCGAGAATGGAAGGGCAAAATTACGAGATAATACAATGTAAAATACAGGGAGACCTTCTAAGAAACTCTTGCTTCAAGTTGAATTTGTTTTGCAGTTCTACAACGTTAAATATAGTATCTCGGTGTAAGCATCGACTAGAGATTCAGCTAAACTTTGCTGTGAAACATTGTTTTTTCAAAAATCATGTTACGTCAAAGTATTTATGTAACTCACACAAGTTTCTAAATCTTTTGCTATTTGTTTTCTATTCGTTTTTCTCGATATTATCATATGGGCAAGATCTTCCAATATCACAAAAGTTCAGAATAAAAATATTTTAAAGTTTCATCAAATTATAGTTAATAAACTTGCAAACGAATATAGTTTAAATTAATTTTAAGCTCAATTATTTTTCCTTTTTTTTCGATAAACAATAAACGATCTCGAAGAAATTTCGCTTTTCTTGGTTAAGCGAGTTATGCAGCGTATGAATAAAAAGCTGCGGTGATCAAAGAGAATTGCGCTATCATATAAAATTAACCGCCGTCGCTCTTAAAGATTTTTTCCGGGGATTAAAAACTCGAGCGAGGCGCTATCGAAGATTCGTTCGCGCGAAGTTTAACACGGGATGGCTTTAAAGTGACGTTGATGTATACCTTAAGAGCGAAAAAATAGGTCGAAAGGTAGTGCAGGGATAACGAAGAGGAGGGATTGCAGGCATCGACAAACACTTTGCCGTGTCGGGAAAGCCTGATTGGCGTATCGCCAAAACACAGACTTCCCAGCCACGATAATGCGTGCTTTTTCCTCGACCCAATGTGCTTTCTACGAAACTCGTCTCGTTCTCTCTTTTTCTCTGCTGCATAAAAACGATAGGGTCGCGTAGATTAAATTAAGAAGACTATAATCTACGTTCTACAGGAAACCATTGTTTCCTTTAATCTTTCACTGACCAATTTGTAACGCCTACACGGAAAGAACGATTGTGCTGAAGTATCTAAAAATTTAACTAGACACAGATCTGAAAATAATTTTGTTGCACCATCAAAATAATTATGTAGAACACTCAAACTGTTTGATAAAATGTCAATTTTTTACAGCATTATTATCATACTTTAGCGACCTACTATAATTATTTTGATGGTGTAACAAAGTTCTTTCCGTGTATTATATATTATTAGGCGTTATATCATAATAAATGAGATGTATCATAATTTATTTATATCATTCACAAATTATAATCATAGAATTCTTAATATTGGCATTAAAAACAGGAATTTATTTACATCATTTTTTCTTACGTAATATTTATTGTGTACGTGGTATTCACATTACATGGTACTCATTACGTGGTATTCGTGAAAGTATTAAAGCATAATGTACGAGCGATTATAATCCGACATTAATTCCGTTGTATCGACACGATCTAATGAACTATATCGCGCGTAAAGAGAAATTATTATTACAACTGATTCAACGAATGAATATTTCACTTGCCGTTTTAATTGCCTAAAGAGTGAACGTATTTCACGACAGCAATTATCGATGCGTTCGCGCTTTTATGTTAAAAATGCAGTGAAAATGATAAAGCACTGATAGTACCGATAAGTCTACAGCCAATTTCTCCTACATCCATCGTTCTGAACTACGCATTGAATAGTTCTACAGTATATTACCTGGCTAATTGGCTGCACTCGCCGAATTGTTGCCAAATTATGCAGACTGCGCGATTATCGAAGTTCTTCGCCTCGCGTATAGTTTAGTTTTGCAAAACTCGAAGAAATCAGATTTATACGCTAGCTCTGATTACATTTTGAGCTCGTTTAATCATTCGAATGTAACGTTTAAGTAAAGTTCGGAATTGTTATCGTGAATTTTAGCGCCTGTAAAATAGATTAGAAGAGACAATAATTACCGCAACAGTATTACTCATACATAACAAATGTATATCGTGCCAAAAGTACCTACATGCGCGTTAATATAATGTTAATATGATCTATTTTGTATGGAATGTATTACAAACGTTTTAATGTTTAACACTTAATACTGTTATATTTTTATATATTACAACATAAAGCCTAAATTTTTTGTTATTTATTAATCGTTATGTAAAAAGAAATAATTATTATTTAACAAATGTAAAATATATGAAGAAATAGAGAAATGTTAATAATGTAAAGAATTAGGAATTTTAGACAAAACAATATTAAAATATCTGCATTTTTTGCTGAAAATATCCAATCGCGTTGTGGAAAAGCAAATACGCCTCTTCACGCTGGACAGATCAGTGGGTGTATCCCCTCTGGCAAAATTACACCTATATGGGCAAATAACGGTGGAATTAACAGGTTATTTTTCTACCAATCTTTTTCATCGACACAATACTAGTCCCCTTGCCATCTGCCACTCTTTAATTCTCTCGCTCGCAAAAAAACCGTTGTAAGTACACGCTGTTAGAATGATTGCATTTCATTGGACTGATAGAGGTGGAATATAATGATAAGAATTGAGTATTATTAGCTAGATGTGATATTTGTTTTGATAAATAAAATTTGGCGATAATATTTTTATAACTAGTAATTTGATATAAAAATGAATACTGGAATGTCAAAAAAATATTACATTTTATTATTATCAATGCCTGCTAAATACCTAGGGATACACCTCGACGCAAGGCTCACATGGAAGCACCACGTACGTAAAAAAGTTACGCTTAGTTTTTAAATTTTCATATTTTTATACTCACATATTTACTTTGTATAAATTATTTGTTAAATTAGGTTGGTGTGTAAAAGAAGTTTATGTCTAATAAAAAACAAGATATTTGATCATATTTATTTATAATTTGAGCAAATACGACTAAGATACGTCAAATGTACTGGTTAATCGGACGCAGATCACAACTAAACTTATATAACAAGAGATCGCTATATCAAACAATCAGACCGATTTGGACGTATGGAATTCAACTGTCGGGTTGTACAAAAGACTCGAATCGTCTGATAATCCAGCGCTGTCAAAACAATATCATTCGTGTAATCACCAACACAAGATGGTACCAGCGGAATGATGACCTACACATGGATTTAAACCTCCAGTTCGTTACTGAAATTATCAAGGATTTTGCGAAACAACATGAAAGGCGGCTACAACAACATGTAAATGTGAAAGGCACTAAACTGCTTGATACTAAACCAGATATAAGACGCCTTAAACGGACGGAGAGAACAAAGAGGAAACTATCCAACAGGTGAAGGATATCTATTTCCTTCTATTCTATTCTATTTCGCTTACAATCTGCATTAAAGTTTGCCGCGTTCGACGTGATCCAATTCGGAGCCTATGGGTGGACCGAACGGGCCTCAGGACTTGATCCTATAAATAGTATTATGTATGTAAAATTTTTAATGTTTGAAACAGTTCATTGACCCAACCTTTGGCTTTCGCAAAGAAAATATGACTTTATATTTATCAATGAGCACATTTTTGATATACAAATTTAAATTTTTTACGTAGCATCGTATGACTACAGCATAATTGCAAAACGCACGTCGTCGTCATATCGAACGCAATTCTCATTCAAGTCGCGATGTGAATTCACGCTCGATGGATCCCATTGGCGGGAGATTGGCTGATAGAGTGCACCGAGCAGATTGAATAAGGTACTGTGATACGACACGTCGAGATCTGGGAGACTGTCCCACTTACAGCAAACTGAATAACGTTGCCCAGAACGCGGCGCTCTCAGAATCTCGAACGAACCCTTTAATGACTCACGCTTTTTTTTCTCTTCAAACGTTGTTAAGTCCCGTTTACGGCGACCGTTACCCACTTCACGTGATATATTTTACCTCTTGAAAGCCACTGGGATATACGCATGCATGTTATGCACTCAAAAACGGCTTTTAGTAATTACTTCAATTCTGATCACGTTTGAAAGTATTTGCATAAAAGTAAGATAAAGAAAATTGTAAAATAGATTTAGATAAATTTTGTATTACAATAAGTTTTAATAACCCAAATTTAATACCCCGAATTTAATACACGATTTAATACCCCAGAAAGTTAATGTTTTAAATATTTAAAATATTCATAATATTTCGTTGTGTGCTAGTTAATTTTTTCAATACTGAATAGTGATAAATTTTTTCTCTTCAAACTTTTTTATTCTTAGACAAGTAGTGAAAAAAATCCACATATGATAGATACAGTCGGCCAGAGAGGCATTTCAAATTTACTGATCCGAAATATGCACTTCACCCTATTCTTTCCTTAACGTTGTTTTCTAAAGGAAAGGATGTGTTGCCAAAAGCATTACGTGCGTATCTATAATATTATTACTTTTTACTGCAGTATTGTTTGGGTTTAAACTGAAAATATTAAACAACGGGATACCGTTTTTACTCCCACGAGAATTTCATTAGTATTATGTTATCCATGTGTAAAGTGTCATATTGTAGAAGTAAAATAAAAATTACGACTAGTAATTCCAAAAACTAACGAAACAATAAAAATAAAGGTATAAGAAAAATTTACTCACCAAGTCCAATTTTTAAAAAGTGCTCGCAAATATCACAAGGAAAGACCCCATATCTACTACAAGTACTACAAACAGCTCGGGCTGATAACAAGATTAGATAACGACCATTAGGAAGAATATAACGAAACTTTTGTATCCATAACGCATTGATGCCAAACAATCTTTCAATTTTAATTTTTATTATATATCGTAACGGTCCTATTTCTCTTATTATTATTCAAACTCCATACCTCAGTCCTATTACTCGTATCCGAGTGTGGTGACTTCTCTTCATATACATGTGCTGCGCACCTGGATTATACACATTGTATATGGGACCTACAGTTTAACGCCGATTCCGAGTGGCTATATTTTTTAGAGAAGTTCTCTTGGCAAGACATACTCTCGGTGGTTTGCCATTGTCTTCCGAGAGGAGAACGAGCAAATAAAATTTTCTAGCTCTACCGGGAATCGAACCCGGGACCTTTGGCTCAATAGACCAGTGCGCTGTCTACTAGGCCACGCTCGTCCTCAACCAAATAAGATACCGGAGGATCCTAAAACAAAATCCGAAGAATCCGAAGAATCCGAAGAAGAAACTATATTAATCAGATGCCGTTTCTTTAGTACCCAATTTAACGGGTATTTTACCTGTAACATGTTATCAAGACAAAAAAATAATACGTGAAAAAGGCTACAGGCTTCTACACCATTTACAAGAAGAATCCGATTTACAAGAAGAATCCACAGAACGCGTTTTTCGATTATTCCTTTTAGATTATTTATTAGCACTTTACTGTACGTCGGAAATCCTAACAACTGATCGTTTTAAGAGCGATATGTGTGAATGATTTCGCACTTTTACGGTGATAAAATTGGGATAGATGGTTTCATGAAGAACTAAGTTTTCCAGAGTCTGACATAATAAAATTTGCTTGTCACTTCGTAGCTGATTGGTTGGTAAAGCAGAAAGAAAGAATAGAAGTTCCCTTTGACACAATTGAATCATCGTGCCTTATTAATAATGATCTTATGAAGATAGAATTTTTAACTTATATTCATCACAACTCGCCTATGGGTCTGTCAGAGAAGACATTACAAACAATAGAACATTTATTTTTGGATGAAATCTGTGAATTTTCCAATTAATTTCAGATTATGTGCACGTATTATGCACGGATTATACGTATTATGCACGTATTATGTACGGATTATACGCAGAAAGAAAAGAAGTGTCAAATCAATACTTATGTACATGCAAGAATACAATAATCTTAAAAATGAGATTATATTGTGTTTAACGAAGAAAACTTGCTCTCCTACATGACGGAAAATGATATATTATTGAAAATCATTATAGTAAGTTGCGAGAAATACATTTTTAATCATTCATTCTTTCACACCTATTTAGGATAAAACAAGAGAATCTATAAAAATAACGAAAACAAAGAAATGAACTAAAAAATTTAATCAAATTAATTAAATTAAATTAAATATTCTCGCAGTGTATAACAGTTTAAGTTACTATATTTCTCTAATTCAAATATGTTTACGCGCGAGAAATCACAGTTATTTTGACTATCCCACATTCTAATAAACATAATATGTTGCTAAACAAAAAAAATGTGGTAGATATTACAAGCAATACTGCGGCCAGTTTAGACATGAAGATTTACTATCGCAAGTGATTTCAAAAGGCTTCAAAACTCTTGATAAACAATCCATGTAGATATGTAATCTTGAAATTTAACACAAATTTTCCAACAGTGTACTCATCGTCAGCAATATCACCTCGAATAACAGTAATCAGTCTGTTTCAAGTGCTGGTAGTGATAATATCGTGCACTATGCCGCTTAAATTTATAAAAAGCAATAAGGACGAGAAAATGTTGACTGCTGATGGTCAACTATATGTTTTTAGTTACGACAACTTTATTAATTTATTTGCGCTTTATTGGATGCGTTAAAATTCTTGAGGAATGTTGCCTTGCAAAGTACATGCGTAGGCTTTTCACGCGTGGAAAGTTGTAAACCCATGTGACACCTCGTTTTGCGTGGAAAGTGTATGCGTGGAGGCAGTAGGTTCCGCCCCCCTGCGGAGGGCTCCACTATCATTAAATTAGACACCTAGTGTGCCTTGCAAAATACATGCGTGGGCTTGCAAAGTACACACTAATGTGTCTGGTTTAACGGTATGTATTTTCAGATAAGGCTATTTTTTGGAGAAATTTTTTGCTGGGAAGATTTTCTCCGGGGGAAATTTTTTGATGGGGACATTTTTTCCGGGGGAGATTTTTTGATGGGGTGATTTTTTCCGGAGAGATTTTTTCCGGGAACTGATTTCCGGGAGATTTTTTCCGGGGAACAAAACGTCGGTTACGGGCCTACGATATTAGATTTACATACGCCGCTAAATATTTCCTGACGCACGAATGAATTTTAACCGCGTAATACAACCACCCTGCAAGGTGTTTTTGATTTATCGTGAATTATAATGTCGTCGTGTTTAGCCTCGTGATTCTCATGTTACTGTACAAATCGAGAACGATACCGCGCGTCTCTCACGCGCAAATTAGATGTTGAGGACGCCAGATTTCGCGAATCGAAATTAATTGGAATAGTTAAAAATTACTCAAAATTAAGTTTAATTTAACCCTATGAATTTAACAGTGTAAAGATTCATACTCCTTTGTGAAACCAGATATTTCAATTATTTATCAATTAAGCTACATAAACATAATATAAGAAACTTTAAATTTAACCAATTGTTTTTTCCCCCAAAAAAATGTTCTGAATTAATGCTGCTAGGTATATACAGGGTTTTTTTTTTTTTTTTTTTTTTTTTTTTTTTTTTTTAACCAAAATTCTGTAAAGAGATTATTTGATACCAGGGGTGTACAAATGTACGTCCCTGAGATATGGACAAAATGATCCCTGAGGATTTACTTCCATAGTATTAACTTCCAGTGTATTAAAGATTGAATAAAGAACACAAAAATTTTTAACTTACGCGTTATAGAATTATGCAATAATTTTTAATGCGGCGAAAAATTCGATTTAAACAAAATTTTTAAGTCAATGTAAGCGCAAATATTTCTTATACCCTACGAGAGTAGAGTATAACAGCTTATATAAAGCGTTGCTACAAAATTAATTCGATAGTTCCAGCGGCAAAAAGCTTTTTAACTTCGTTATTTTCCGAGATTCGTGCTTTACGTGCGCGAAAATTATTATCCGTTTCTAACGAAAATAGATTTGCACGATGGAGGATTAAAAGTACGGTCGAATTACGCTATCGCCGATACAGCTACGTAATCCCTATGATAAGCGAAAAGTTTCGCGAAACTAATCCCGCGCACCGATTTGATTTCGGAATTTTTCGCGTGGTTTTTAATACCGCAATGTTCACCCCTTTTTTTTACCCGCGTATA
Source organism: Temnothorax rugatulus (assembly GCA_035220575.1). Taxonomy (NCBI): domain Eukaryota; kingdom Metazoa; phylum Arthropoda; class Insecta; order Hymenoptera; family Formicidae; genus Temnothorax; species Temnothorax rugatulus. Next base: position 405,183 of record JASTWL010000125.1, read on the forward strand.
AGCCTGGGCCGAAGCTAATTCGTATCGGCAGCCACTATTCGGCCGGTGTAGATTAAAAAAGGATTACGCTAGCCGTGCGACTAGACGAACCCTCGAGGCACCTGTTGATCCTTCTCGTTAAAGTTTGAAGGAAGTGACCTGTCCTAGTCCTGCAGACACGCAAATGCTAAGGCAGGCGGTGAGACAGGAAAAAAGTAGCGCGACACGCCGTTGGCTCTACTGACAAATCAGATTTTTCCTGCTCGCGGTCCAACATGAATATACATTACATTATCCATTAAATCCGGATCTATGCCGGAGATTATCTTTAGCGCTATTTTATGAGCCTCATCCGGCACTCTAAGGAAACCTCGATCTATGGAGCTACGTACTCACACTTCGTCTGAGCGATAATGTCAAACAAGATAGTTTTGCATAAAATTATTTGAGGAATGTAATTTACATACAAAGTGCCGTATAACTACTGTGCCACGCCTCTCTATTTGGATACCGAAGGACAATGGTGGTTCTTGTAATGTAGAGATAGGTATATCTAAAAGATATAGTACCTAAAACTCAGAATAAAAATGTTCTGACAAATTAAATATCAAAATATAAAATAACAAGCAATATTTTTCAATTAACGTCAAATGGACTTCATAAATCAAATTAAATATAGATATTAGTTACATTAAAACAAATAATTTACATATTTGTCCTTTAATACTTAATATTATTTTTAATAAGTTGAATTAATCCTAATATGATAGTTATAAATTTTTTCTAGCAACTACATTTCTTGAAAAAAAAATTGGAAACAAAATATTTATATTTCCATGTGATAATCCATAAAGAATACCTTTCTTTGTTCTTAAAGCTCTCAAATCAAGTTTTTTTAAAACTTTAAAAAAATCACTGTCTATTTTCTCCCTCAATGCTCACACTCGATGGTAAATACAAACTAATTAAATCCATTTTTCGAAGAATACTTTCGAATGTAGAGTCTGAACGTAGAGTCATCTGGTACTCAGCGCTAATATTATGTAGAAAAAAACACGGTCGGCGAGGCGCGATCCAGACAAAACTTGATCCAAAACGCACGAATGGTAACAAGTAGGTGCAACTATCAGGCGGTTCTCGGTGACTCGGGTTACACGCGTGATTGTCAGCTGTCCGAACGAAAACGCAACAAAAATACCATTGGCATAGATTCGGCCGGGCAAAAATAGCGGCTGTGTCGTAAAATAGAGGAACAACCGGCGCTTCCGAGGCATCGAGCGCGGGCGCGTTTGCGGCCACGAAAGAAATGCGTCCGAGACTTTTCCGTTCGTACCCGGTGCTCGTTTCCGATATTGAGCCGAAAAAGGAAGGAAGAAAATCCATGGGTTGGGGGAAAAAGAGAAGATTTTATGGGCCAGTAAATTCCGCGGGAATAATGCGCTTTCGGATCATATTTCCACCAGATAGAATTTACTACATTCAACCGATGATTAGATTGGATAATTAGTAGGCTTATGAGCCATAAGCTGTACGTTATAAGCTATGCATAGTATAATGACGTATATAAGCATTATATACAACGAATTTTCGTTGAATTTCAAGTTGAGCTCTTTTTCTAGAATTATGAAAAGAGATTGAGTATGAAGTAGATATTTAACATTAAAAGATTTTGAAAATTAAACACAAATATAATGACATATGCATATTCATTACATATATACAAATTATAAATTGTTTTCAGCTCAAAAGTTGTGTATTCTCACAGACACAAAATTATAAAAAGTGGAAACTACAAAGACGTTCAAACTTTGTAATAACTAAATTCTTTATTTTGCGTGATGTTAGAGTTCATAAATTATTCACGCACCACACACAAAGCAGTAATAATCTGGGAAAGTTTGAAAACATGATAAAGTGCGCACGAAAACGCGCGTTATCGAAATAATTCAAAGTGCAAAACACTAAGTGTCAAAGTTTCGCGCAAAAACAGCTACATACGAGCGAGGGACTGTGACGATCTCGTTAAAAAGTTATAACGACGCTAAAGTTGGCCGCCAGATTGTGTCAAATACTCGAACTCTCGTGCACTTCGACGGGCAATTCACTACTATATGGCGGTGCATAACTCGTCGCATTGTAAATGTACCGCTACACTCCATCATCGTGTTGAGTAACACGAGTTATAAATGCGAAATTTACAAAAATCGATTTATCGACAGACTCTTTTGTGCAAAGAAGTTTTACATAAACTCGACATCTAAATATTTACACGCACATCATTCTCTCGCTTTGCAACAGTTTTCTAAAATAAAATTGCGTTCTGCTTTCATACTCGAAGATGACATGGGTCTGTCGATCAAAATTCTATTAAAGATATTAAGTATCAACGACAAAAATTGACATGCAGACAAAAAGCAAATAAATTAAGAACGTTGAAAAACACTTTTTGCATAGGGGCGTGCAAAGTATAGTATTCGCCCTTGGAAGAAAAAAAACAAGATATTTATAATCGTTCAGACATTGATGCGTCTGTGTGTCATAATTCAAATTAAATAATACATTAATTCGAATAAAAATAAGTAATTAAAAATTATCTTGTACGTGAGAAAGATTGACGTGCAAGATTTCGTATACAGCAAGGTATCGTGATTTTTGCAACTGACACATAAGAAATTCGTCACTATACACATCATTATAAGAATCAATAAAAAAAATCATATTTACCCCAGCGTAGTCATCGTAACGATGGTGTACCAGAAGGCGGAAGGTATCGAAGTGAAGTTGGTGCCGTCGACGTTCTTCTCCGCGTAGAACATAACGGTCGCGAAGATGATGATGGCCATCGCGAGCGAGAACACGAGGAAACCAAGCTCGGAGGCGCAGGACTTTAGAGTGTAGCCGAGAATACGTAGTCCCTGCGAGTGTCGCGAGAACTTGAAGATACGGAACACGCGGAACACACGCAGCGTCACGAACGCGCCCGACACGTCGTCGTTGTCGGTGATCCCGAGCCCGATGTAGTACGGCAGTATCGCCACCACGTCGATGACCGACATCACGGAGCGCGCGAACTTGCACCGGTCGGGCGCGGCGAACAGCCTGAGCAGGTATTCGGCCGTGAAGATCATCACGCACGCGGTGTCCAGGCAGAAAAACACGATCTTGTAACGCTCGCCGCACGAGAGGGTGCCGGCGCGGCCCGGACGATTGCCGCACGGCACGGTCTCCACCACGTTCGCCAGCACGCTCACGGCGATGAAGAATCCGGTGACGTAGTAAAACACCAACGCGGCGGTGGAGATGTGCGGATTCTGGAAGGCTCGCCACATCTTCTCCCGGATGTCGAGCAGCTGCTGGAGGGTCTGGTCACCGTTCTCGCTCAGCTTGTCGTCCATCAGCCGCTCGGCGTTCTCGCGCTTACGATCCCGATAGTCCTCGTAACAACAATCGCCGATCACGTCCGGCAAGATACCGAAGAACGCCAGTTCCTCGTCGTAGCTCGTCAGACACTCGTGCTTCGGATAGTGCAGCTTGCCCGTTCTATAATAATTGAGGATGTGCCGGAAGATGTCCGGATCCCGGTCGAAAAAATACTCCTTGCTCTCCTCGTCGTAGAAGAACTCGCGCTCGTTCGAGCCGAGCAGCGTGTCCGGATACTTCTCTAGGGTATTGCGCCACGTCTCGAAGCGACGGCCGCTCACGTTGATCAGCAGCTTCTCGTCGTCGGCCTTGCGCCGGTCCTTCGGGATCGGCGGCGGTGGCAGTGGGTGTGTGGCGATCGGTACCCAGCCGATCGCCGCCGCACGGGCGAATGGCAGCCACGCTGCCACCGAGGCCATATTTGAAGGTGGAATCTTCCTTCAGGGTAACGGGAGAGCCAGCGTTCACCGTACCCGAAGTGCTTGGCGGCACGCTCTACTCTTGTCACGTCAAATTGATCCTCTATACGCCCGGATCCTCTCTCTACGGAGTGACAATCTAGATCTACGACAGGTTCAACATCGATGATCTGACCTGCATCAATCACTTACGGTGGATACGTGCCTCGACGATGGATAAAATCCTTGGACCGTGTAGTACGTTTTTTCGTCGGTTCGACATTTACGAGCTGAAATTTAGCGGCACTGCGCGCCGCTCGAACGTTCGTCGCTATCTCGACTTCAAATATCTTACTTCAAATACCTTTCTTGCAACGAACTTAAAACGATTTTTTTATTTGCAACTGGCAACTCTCCAAAGATTTCTTCTACATACAGATTCAATAAAGCTTTCGAACTTAAAGACTTCCTCTCTCCAATTTGTGACGTGGAATACGCTGCTTCTTGCCGCGATTCTTCTTAGGTCAGCTCAAGCTGACGTTTGTTTGATTCATGCTTCTTCAAGCCCGCCGCACGATCAGCAGTATGACTACTGGTCTAGATCTCTCTCTCTCTCTCTCTCTCTCTCTCTCTCTCTCTCTCTCTCTCTCTCTCTCTCTCTCTCTCTCTAAAAAAAAAAAAACGATCACATTGCTAATCTCTATTTTTAATTCAACTTTTCGACTTTCAACGATTCTTCTAATCTGATCTTAGTTCTTAAGTCCAAGATCTACTTACTATGTCTTCCTTGCTATCGGCAACCCTTCTACTTCCATCTATTTATTTCGCTTATTTTATATACAAATCTATTTATCTACTCGTCGGTTGCGTATACTTAATCTCTTCAACAAAGCTCTCCCTCGTGGGAAAACGGATTCAATTTTTCTTTATCGTCACTCTCGCTCTTTAAAATGCAAATATCGAAACAGTCTCTCACCGAGACCCGTCGCACCTCGCCGCATTCGTCGTTATAAGATCGCGAGTGGCATCGAAAAATTGTAATTAACTGGGCAAACAACGTTTGCCTCTCCAACGTCGCGGCGACGACGACGACGACGACGACGACGACGACGACGACGACGACGCCGGCGACGACGACGACGACAACAATGACGATGACATCAGCGTTGATTGCCTAAGATCGGGCACGATCCCGAAGATCGTCATTTCACGCCTGGCATTCCAAGGTCCTCCCTTTCTCTAATTCGGTCTCTTGAAGAAATATCGAGCTTAACGAAGTGACGACCGGCACGCAGCAAAACACGAGCCGAGCGGAGACGCGCGCCGGGCCAACCAATCGTGTTCTGGCAACGTGCCTCCCATCATCATCGATAGTCACGCGATAGCTCTTCGTGGTACTCTTCAGAGTATCGCGCTGGAGATCTTCCACCTGTTTCGGCTCGGCTTGGCCGCTGCGAGAGCCTGAGCTTGAGTCTCCGCCAGCAAGCGCCCACCAGGACACTACATTCTCGAGCTTTCGAGCTCACCGTCGGGTCCCTACATAGATACGAGTGCACTTCTCGGAGAGACGGCTGTTGACGACATTACGCGTCGATAAGACTCGATGTTTTTATCGGGCCCGGGTTCACATTCAAACCTCACGAGTTCATGTAACAAACAACGAAACGTTCTCTTTTAATAATAACAAGAAAAAGTGCTTTAAAGGCTAAAGATAATCACGACACTTGAGAAAATAAGTTTCTGTAAAATTTCTCTTATACACTTTTCGTAGTAGGTAGAGGTCACACGTAGAGCTTTTCGCAGAATATTATTTAAGACACCGTGTATCGAGATACAAGCTTCTTTCAAGATGCCATTCACTTGTAAGTGCCAATTGGCTGAAGATAAGAAAAATTTCGTTTCTTGCTATAAAGCCTTCGTTATCCAAACGCACAATCGTAAACTCGGTGACGTCCGTGAAGTTGAAATTCGCATGGATAAAGTTCCCCGAAGCCGCTTGTAGAATAGAGGAGAAAACGCTTACGAGTAAACATCAAACAGTCAACGAAAGAAGAGCGTCCGCACAGCTTCCCGGCGTACTTTCTGAAAGCTCCGCCGTGCTTCGTCAAAACAAAAAGAGGCGTTTGTCGCTCGCTCGAAGACCAAACGCCGAGCGAGTCTCGCTCATCGGGGCACTCCGGATCGGAACACGCGCGAGCTTTTTTCGATCGCGCACGCCCCGCGCTACGCACAGCGTCTATCTTCGTATGGTCCCGGACATTTTCCTCCTCGTGGTTCTTCTGGCGATCGCCGGAGCGCAGGTACGAAGCTCACTCACCGACGCACGCGACCGCTTACGCAAGCACCGCGCGTGCTTCTCCCGCGTCGCATCCAGGTCTATCAAACTCGTACACGCTCCCGTTTCCTGCGACGTGCCGGTCCACCGATTCCGGAGGTTCCGGAAGCACGCCAGCCGGTCAAAAACCTCCACGATCGGAGTTCTTCCCGAGAAGGTAGCGCGTCTCCACAAGCTCCGGCACTGGGAGCTCGCACGTCGATCTTCCCCCTCAGGCGTCCGCCTGGACTATTCTCCGTAAGCTTTCGCGCACTACGTTCCGCTCACAAACTCGATGCTCTCCCCCTCCCCTACCCTCTCACTCTATCTCTCTCACTCTCTTTCTCTCTCGCCGTGTACCCGATGCTACCTTCTTGCACGAGTATCGCTCTTTCGCCCGAGCTTTTCCACCGCTACTCCTCCCGCTGCGCGATGCGACGCGATGCGCGCGCGAACAGTGCGTACGCACGCGTGACCGGGTGTACGCGCCGACGTCCTCGTACGTATACGGTAACTGCCGTGCCGTGTACGTGTGTGTGCGTGTGTGTGTATGTGTGTGTGTGTGTGTTACACGTACGTGTATATGTGTTGTACGAGCGCGTGTAATGTGGCCTTTACGCGCGCGGCACCGTCGCCAGCACCACGATTGGAGCACCCGCTCGATGAGTTGGCCGCTCGCGACTGCCGGAGCTTGGCCCGCGCGGCCCCGAGAGCTCGTGTGGTTCGCGGCGGTGGTGCGGTGGTGGCAGTCGGCTAGCCCGGCACCTCCAGAGAAGCGTGGCTCTCGTCGCCTCGCCAGAGAGAGCGGAGCGGCCGCGTCGCAGCAACGCCGTGCGAGTGCAGAGCGGTCACCTAGCCAAGGTCTAAATTGATTTTTACGGCGACGGCGGCGGTGGCGACGCGCGTCGGCGTCCTGACGCGGCGAACATTTCCCGTTGCCCGGGCAACCCCTCAACGATGACGTCATGGTTCCCACCACTACCCCTTTTGCGCCCGCCGCCGCCACCATTCGCCTCTCCTTCTTCACCACCCGATCCACCACCGCCGCGCTGCCCCCGTATTTCCACTTTAGCCTATTTGCGCTTTGAGAAACGCTGGCTTTCAGCTTCGTCCGCTCACTCCGCACTTCGCACGATTCTCTTAACGAGAAGGAAAGAAAAAGGAAGGAAGAGAAAGAAAGAAAGAGAGAGAGAGAGAGAGAGAGAGAGGCAGAAGTTATCCCGATCCGCTATGTCTACCTCTCGCTTTCACGCGAACCCTCGTATTTATCGTACTGTTGTGTTTTCTCGTGTTCTTGCATTCATTCATTCATTCATTCATTCGTCCTTTGTTCTCGTTATGATTCTCCATATAGATGTACTCTAGCGGAGTATTAGGCTTTTTTCCCGACGAAAAAACTCCTTCCGCCTTCATCTCGTATAATCAATCTCTCAGCACGAATCATCCTCTTTCCATTTAACTCTGTTTATCATTTCTGTATTTTAATATCAAACCAATCCGGCTTATTCCGAGTTTATTCTGTTATTCTCTCGCGCGTAATCCGTAATCGAGCTTGCTTCGGACTTATTGCGGGCTTATGGTCGGTTAAATCTATTCCTCGGTTAGCTAACCTTGACTCTCTTATATTACATTGTCGTTATGATCTAAAAAGACTCGAAAAGCAGTTATCCAATCCAAGTAGTAATGCAGAAGTTAAAAAAAAACTTGGTTATTATTTTAACTGCTTGACTCGCACGCGTGAATAAAGATGGTAAATAAAAATGGCTTTCGCTGCTTTGGCTTTAGTTGCACGACAATGTTGCGATTTAATAATCTAAATCCCATTTCACTATTTCCCTCTCTTCTCTCATCTTCCATTTCCCCTTATGATGAACAATGCTTTCCCATTCTATTTACTCCTTTCGCCACTTACTCTATTTGCGCGTCCACGTGTTATCCACCGAGCTCCATTCTCTTCGGGGTTCTTTTCGTTCGATTTTCTCGTATTTTTACCGTTCCGCTTACATCACCAGTATCAATCACCATTGCTGCACCTCTTTCTCTTATATTTTCACCTCGGAATATAATTTCGGGCCGTTTGTCTTTCCTCTTCCTGGCGGTCTTCCGTTTCTACCTTTTCTCTTCCTTATCTTCTTTTTCAGTCACCGACATTTTATCTTTATACTTCTGCCATATCTCTGTCGCCCTTTCATTCTCATTTTCTCGGCGTGTACTATTTTAATTACAGTTTTAATTTGTGTCTTTCATTTAAATTTCTTTTGTTTGGAAGAATTTCGTACGACATTCGTATTTATCTAGTTAACGTTTTGCGTCTTAAGAAGTACGGCTGCTCTCGATTTTGCACATATTTCTCGTTATTTTCCTTTTATATATCCCATGTCCCTCATTTCCCGCTTGTTACCTTCGGACCAATTCTACAAATTATGATCTCACATCATCTTTTTATCATCTTTTTCATCTGAAAAACGCCCCAACTAGAAATAAAAAGTCCTTTTTTTCTTTCCACCATTTCCCCTCCCCTTCCGTTTCATTACCGCGGGCCTGACAAGTTTCCTTTGTTCATTCTCTAAGTGTTGCGTTATTTTTCAGCTTTCTGCCTCTTCTGTAGCGAGGGAGATATTTCGTTTAAGCTTCCATTCATTCGTCCTCAACAGGAGGTGCAGGTGGCTTCACGATTCTCTTCCTTGTTGTCAGTTTACTTTGATAGCGCCGGCGCTTGGTTGAAGTAAAATAATATACAATAGGTTTTCATTCGTCACCATTGGCGAAATTCAGCAATTTTTAACAATGCGTGATTTGATATTAATTAGAAAATAAAAATGCAACTCATTATATAACAACTTATATACAATGTATGCATTAATTATTATAAAAATAAATAATATGCATGTATTTATGCAAAAATTCTCTAAGTGATTCTCTTGTTGCGTGCGGAGCCGTTTTTTCGGTCCCGCACTGCACTTTTCCTCCTAACAAAATCGACTCGGGACGAACCCGAGCCAACCCGCGAATCGCACACCACGAGAGTTGCGCATTCATATAGAACGGTCTCCCTAAATCGCGCGTCGCGAACATACCCGGCTCAGCCAATCCGAGTCCTTGCGCGAGCACAGCGGCTTAAGACCGGCAACTGTATACAGACAATTATATGAATGCTATTTAAAACTGAGTTCGATGATATTAGAACCCAAATCCTCGTTGTACATAAAAATCAAATATATGTACATACATATAAATATATATATGCATATATATATACAGTAATTGTTTCATTAGAAATTAAAGTATGAATACTTCAGTCTTCGAAATATGAATTCGTTAGGATCGCGTACGCGCCCGCCGCGCAACGGGCATCCCTCTCACGCGCGTTTACGTGACAGGCGAGCGTCGGAATTCGCATTTACAATTGCAGAGTAAAAAGAGTAGAGGAAAAACGAAACTAGTCTCACGTACAAAATACTCGGTTTTTTTTAATAAACGTGTAATAATCTAATATTCCTGCGACGCTTTGTCGCCCTTTCCGGAGCCGCCGGTGCCGGTCTTCTTCGGCAGCAGGACCGCTTGGATATTAGGCAGGACTCCACCTTGAGCAATGGTCACTCCGGACAACAATTTGTTCAGCTCCTCGTCATTACGAATGGCCAATTGCAAGTGGCGTGGGATTATCCTAGTCTTTTTGTTGTCCCTGGCGGCATTTCCAGCCAGCTCGAGCACCTCGGCCGCCATAACGGGCGAGCCACTTGAAAAGATTATACTATTTCGATATAATGCATTTATTACAGCTATAAAGGGGCTATACTTTAGTAGCCTGTAGAGTACAGTAGAACATACGAATCCATGCGTAACTTAGCCATGTAATTAATATACCGAATATTCGCTTTTTGCGGGAGAAACAAATTCGCGTGATCACTCGAAGCCGGAAGAGCGGCCGTATTTCAAGCTAGGCATAAAAACTAAAATTCAAATTTGTCAAGCTTAATGTTTAAAGAGGAGTGCATTCTGTTAATGATTGTTACACGAAAACCTGCCCCGGATTATACAAAATAAAGAGTTAACTAAAAAAAATCAGAATAATTTTAAGAGAAAGTTGCCCAAAAGTAAACTAATAAAAAAGGAGAACACATAAAACAACAAACTTATCTTTATTTCAAAAGCGTCGCGTGTTTCCGCTCGGCCCGCGATACCACTCACAAATTTCGTACTTATCAAACACCCCCGCTCGTAACACTCTGGACATAGAAATAACATATATAAATATGTAAAATTTATATAATATGAATTTATAACATACTGATTATTTATCATTAAATAATCAGCTACTCTCTAAATCTGAATCAGTGGATAGTACTGTGAATCAGTGAATAGTCACTGATTCAGATTTAGAGAGTATTTGAGTTTTTTAAGAAAATACTAATAAAGATGATGTATTAAACTCAATACAAATGAAAATCTAATGAAAACTTTAATCAACTATACTGGCAAAAATTATAATCGTCATGACAAATCGTCACGCCGTTTCGACCATGGGTTCTAGTCCTTCTAAAATTGATGTAATTTAGATGCTTATATTATAAGCATCCTATCTCAATAAATTGATTTATTGCGAAAAATATTACCTTAACTAGGATTCGAACCTGGAACCTCCTTCATTCCGTGAAGGGTGTCCTACCAATTCGACAAATAGAAATATTATATAAAACTTGCTCCTAACTGCAAGCGTAGAACAATCTAGTAGAAGGATAATAAAAAGAAACTAGGGAAAGATACAAGAAGGACGAGTGCTGCGCCGCCAGGTAAATTCTCGACCTTAATAAACGTGCGAAAGAGTGCAACTTGAAGATGAGAGTCACCCTCCGGCAGAGCCAGTAACTTCTCCGTAAGACGACTCTTTTGTGAAACATTCTTAGAATGTTCCACATTAACAAACAGCCGTGATAATAACTTCGATACGGACCTAATATTTCAAAAATAACACGGCAAATTAAAAAAATCGATATACATTTCACCAAAGAGATTTTATTCTAAAATGATCTCTCAAAATACCTTCTTTTTTAACTACTGAAAAGAATGTGCAAAGTATCAAAAGATTGCTGTGCCAAAACAGAGAAACACAATATTTAAATGTCATCAGCATTTTGAATTATTAAACAATATTTGCTTGTAACAAATCTTTAGTCAAGTTAATCCACGACATCAATTTTTATGTACGGAATTACAACTTTCCGAGCATTCGGTTGTTGATTGGGTTTCCTTTTGCCGAGAAGTATAATTTAATACATTTAATACATTAAATATAAATATGTTTGTTGTGTATTGGGCGTTCAAGCGCGAGTCTAGCTGCTGCGGGACCGAAACTGGCTAAGGACATTCGCGAGCCATCTCGCGACTATTGGCAGGAACCAATTAGCGATCCGGAGCAGGTGGATTGCGGGACCGTGAGATCGCGGGCGCGTGCGGAGCGACACTCTCGTTCGGAACCGGCTAGCGATAGGACGTATCACAAAGCGAGCGCGTGAACTTACGGCCTCTCTCTCTGTAATACCATTATTGTATTAAGTATCGTCAGTAATTATAACACAAGTAATAACCCGACTGGAATCCTTATTTCTATTCCTGTGCAATACTCCGCTAAAAATATAACAATGTTAAATATATATTTAGTAAATTTATAATGTAAAAAATGATGTTTGCATATATTGGGCTGAAAAAAATTCAACAAAGCTTGGAAGTCCAGGAAAAATTGTTGAAATAGACGAAGCAAAAATCGAGGAAGTACAATTATGACCGAATTATCGAAGGAAAATGGATCTTCGATGGATACGAACGCGAGTCAAGAAAAATATTTCAGGTTGCGGTTCCTGATCGCACACAGAAAAAACTTTGCTTGAAATAATTAAAGAGTGGATCCCACCTGGGACGACAACAATGTCAGATTGTTGGAAGTCTTACAATTGTTTAAACAATGAAGGCTTCCATAGTTAATCATTCTATGAACTTCGTCGACCCAGATACTGGTAAATACAAACATTTTAAATATATAATTTTACAAGTTTTTGGTTTAACTATAATATATTTAAAATTAAATAAAGAAATGTTACATAAATGTATTGAGTTTTTTAATTTTTTAGAAGCACATACTCAACACATAGAACGCGTTTGGTGAGAGGTAAGAGCTAATATCCCGGTATGGAACGCGTACTTCACACTTAGTAGGATATTTAGCTATATGTATAATAAAAAATGTAACGAAATATTTTTATTTCTTAAATATCTCAATTTAAATATATCAAATATATCTTTAGTTTTAACTATATTTTCAGTTTAAAAAAATAGAAAAATCGTTAATAATTTAAATCGATTATTTTGTTTTTTATACCCTTTCTTGAATTTAATTCCAAACACACTTATCTTTATACAGGTTTTTTTATTCTAGATATGACATAATCTTAAGTGCAACAATTTATCACCGTTAGGAAAATCCTGAAAAATCGTTGATGAAAAGATAGACTTTGTACGCGAGGAGTAAACTAAAAGTTTGAACAAAGCGATGAGTCGTAACAATGTGTCGCAATATAGGTAGTCTTCTTTTGGCGGATTTTGCAAATATAATAACTTCTTGGATTCACAACTGATGCAGCCGCATTTTTCGGAATATATTCCGCAAACGAGAACCCATGTCTCTTTTACATATTTTTCTTCCTTTCTTTTTTTCTCCTTTCACGCGAACTTTTCAATTAACGTCGTTTCCGTTTGTAATCGGCGGAGTTTTTTTCATCGGTAGTTTTTTGCGATCGTTATTGCGGCGGAAAAAGACAAATAGAAAACTCGCAGCATTGTTATTGCACCGTAAATTAAAATAGATGCTCCAAATCGAACGCGGCTTCGGTAATAAATAAAATGCACGCTTTTCATTGTATTAAAGTAGTGAAATATGTATATAATTTAATATACTTAATATACTAAATTAGAAAACTTTATTATATGTATAATATAACATATTATTGTAAAAATATTAGGAAGCATAGATTTTAATAAATGTTCTTTTTTTTACGTTCTTGAGCTGTTTTTATGTTCTTAGGCGATAGAAAAACCCATGTTATAAACAGTCGTCGGCGTGACAAACAACAACAATTGCTAATGGCCTGTTAACAATATTTCGTCTTGCGTCGGCGCGTCGCGGTAACGTAGGCAGCCGATTGCCAATCGCTCGTCACAATCCGCGCCTCGCGCATGTCAGGTGCGAATTTATGCGTGGCGGGCCCCGTGGCCGCCAATCGCACGTGAAGACCTGAGGTCACCTCCAACGCCTAAAACTAATTGGTGATTGTCGAGAGAAAGCTCGGTTATAAAAGAGCTTGCTTCGACGGAGAAGAACGCTCTCGCTCGCAGTTCACCGCACGTAAAACCGCTTTTCGTACACCGCCTAGAATCACGCTTAGCTTTCGCACGAATACGAATCTAACTTCGCTATCTCGCTTCGCGAACACGCTTTCGCCGCTTCTTGCACGCCGTACTCGCTTCTGTGCGCGCTATCACGGCTTATTCCTCTGTGCTGGAATTAAAATGAACTTGTACATATTGTACATATAGACTTTTATAATATACGGATTTTTGTGGACTTATCAACTTTAGTGAACTGGGTTTCCTCGTGCTTGTCCTTCTCGCGCTATCAATCGCGTATCCGCGTACTCTCGCACAAAAGTAATAATAGATAATAATAACATAATATTGACTCAAAAATAATTAGAAATAGTTCAATAATAGACAGATAGTAGAAGATATGCAAATAATCGAAAATAGATAATCATTGAACGTTGTCTCAATAATTTAACTTGAGAATAACCAATATGCAATAACGTACAACCAATATGCAATAAAAAAATCAATCAATCAATCAATCTTTCATCATGCTTTCATCATGAAAGGTTCATCATGCACTATACAATCTCAAATTCAACAAGAATTCTCTCTCAACTACATATAGATCACAGACTAATTAATTAATTCTATTCCAATTTAAATACCTGAAATAAATTCATTAGAAATATATAATACGTTATTTAAAGATAATTAACTGGTTAAGTAAGGTGATCCAGTTTTATTCTCGAGTTTGCCTACTTCTCTCAAAAATTAACGAATATTCTACCGCATTTTATCTTACTTTCCCCTACATCAATAATTCAAGAATATTCACATTATAAAATATGTATCAAGTCAAACTAAAAAAATACCTAATAAAGCATATATGATATACATCAATATTTCCGAAAAATATATTTTTAAAATGTTTCGAGTAAAAATTGTAATGTGATGAGGAATATTATTTATCCACAAATAAAAATTGTTAAACATTTAAAGTAAAAGAAACTCCAAATGTTCGTAGAATCTCAAATTTTGTTTTTAAGATATTTATATTTAAATAACTTTTTTATTAGATATCGCATAAATAATATCTGTTTCGAATAATAATGGCTATTTCTTTAATGAAAATTTTGAAGAAAGCTCAAAATCCTTTTTATTAAATTTCTACATTCTTATATTCTGACAATAATTATTGACTTCTAAGAGGTGCGTTGTAGGAACAATGATTCCTGTAATTATGAAGAAGTTATGTACGACAACTGAAGCGAGTTACCGTCAAACGTCACCGGCTGCGAGAGACGTTGTTATTGCGAAATGGGCAATGTATCCTGTCACTGCTTGCAAATTTGTATCAGTCCTGCCGCCTGCCAATTTACTATGTCCTCCTTATCAAGTAACGTTGACGCATGTACCTGCTAATCCGTGCTGCACGAAATGGACCTGCGGCCATCCTTTGTCACAATTGCCAGGTAATTAACAGTTTGGATAAAAATATAGATCATTGTGTCATAGGAGTACCACAACAATGTAAAATGATCGAAACTTCGGTAAGGTATCTTTATTATATCTTTTTTTGTTAGTTATTTTAAATAAAAGTTACAATATTTCAAAGGGGACATAAGTTGATATTATAGAAATATTTGTAGGTAATGATTTTTAATATCATTTAAAGATTAATTTTATTTTCTTAAACAGAAATCTTTATTTTCTCATTGTATTATCTATTTCTACTAATTGATTTAAATAACTTTTATCTGAATTATTTTTTTTATTTAATATTTTTTTAGATATTGAAGGAAAACTTGATAACTTTTTTTAATATTTAGTTTATAATAGAGTATTTTTAATATTTAGTTTATAATAGAGAATTCAAGTACTTGGATGCACGTTTTTATTGTAAAATGTGTTTTGAGATGAGACTCTATCAAACTGCTACTGAAAAGAACATAGCAGATCATGTATTTACATACATTAAGAACCAATCAATGACTATGAGCGAGGAGCAACTCACTCGCACTATTCTTCGCATGAACACTCCCGTCTTACAAATTGAAGGGGAAACGTATGTGTTCATTGTCTTGGATTTTTCTGCTTGGTGTACTCACTTCAGAGCTGAGCTCGTACAAGCCCTCTTTGAAGAGCTGGATAGACTTTTTGGTTTGCAGAATGTTTACTCTTGGACACATCTATTCCCTATCTTGGCTTATCTCTTATTTCAAGATAGATTCTGTCCACCAGAGCAAGGTCACAGCTCACGACCCAAATCAGGACCACGATGTTATCCTTTCCCTGAGGCTTGGATGGAGTATCTTTTAAAAGATATTGGAGATTTTTACTTTGAATATCTCAAAAAATAGTAGTAAAATACCATAAAACTTCAACTTATGACTCTTTGGAAATACTGGAACTTTTTTTTGAAATATTTATAAATTGTGAAAGAAGGCAGATGTACAAATAGTCCCTGCACTAAGGAAAAAGCTTGTAGTCACCTTAATTATATGCCCCATATTGATTACTGCTGTCTGGTGTATCATAGCATGACTGATGAGTTAAACATAAAATTACAGAGGCTAGTAAATTGCAGTATCCGATTCATTTATAATCTTAGGCGTGATGAGCATATAACACCGTACAGGCGAAAATTGGGATGGCTCCGTGTTGAAAATAGGAGGCTTTACTTCATGGGCTGCCAGATGTATCGGATCCTCCATATGCGATCACCTTCTTACCTTCGTGAGCTTTTCACTGTACCTGATCCATTGCTGAGGAGATCCGAACGTCTGGTTGTCTCTACTCAGACCTTCCACATTCCTGCCCATAAAACGGTAACATACAGAAATTCTTTTCATATCTCTGCAATCTATTTCTGGCATTCTCTCCCTAGCAATATCACAACCGCATCTTCTCTTGCATCGTTTAAGGGTCTCCTCCGTTCATTTCTGCATGCATCTGAGTCAGACTAAGTCTGTCAGCTTTTTCTGATTATGTGGTTATTTTCCTACTGTAGATATTAGGCGTGTTGGGTGGCAGTGTTGAGTAGTTGATATTAAGTTTAAGTTGCGTTAGTTTTAAGTTGTTTATTACAAATGTTCTATTAATTTTGTTACTTTTTACTATATCATGAAATTCTATGTATAATGTTGTATGTTGCTCTTTAGCAACGGCTTGGGCATAAAATAAATTTATCTAATCTAATCTAATCTAATCTCTTCCTCTCCCTCTCCCCTTGTTTATAACTATAAAAATATATATTAATTTAACAAAAGCAGAGAATAAAATTACAAAAGATTATCTATATCTATATTATATGTAAAAATATAAACATATATTTTATATTAAAAACTGTTCAATTGGGTAATGCAACGCGCATTATATCAAAACATTTTTATGCGAAATAATACACTTGATATACCTTTGCGTCGAAATATCTCACGACGTTTTCTGAAAAGTAAAATTGCTGCAGTACGAAAAAAAACCGTTTTAGTTTTCACAGCTGACGAATTCGGAATCTTTGATCCCCAAAGATCAACAGAAATTAAGGACGTAGAATTATCCGACCAAAAACAAGGCCAAGTATTCACCAGCGCTGTGAAATGTCTGGTAATTGCGCCAAGTTGGCTGCTGAATCCTTCATTAAAAATCTGGAATTCTTTTCTCTTTTGCCAATCCGCAGTATTACTACACTGGGAAAAAAAATTTAGTGTCTCCAACACAAAAATTTGGTTAAAATATGCCCAACAAAACTGGGGCAACCAGACGTGAAAGTGTCCTTATGATTCGCGTCCTAATGACAGTACATTGTGCAGTAATTGTGTTGCGACTGACAGGAGAATGCGCGTGCGAATGTGAGATTATGTACGCGAGACGTGGGGGACACGTGCGCGCGAAGAATATTACTAATCGTCGGACGCAATGAAAACGTTACCAACGATCAGATCATCGATTTTTCTGATGACAATTACATAATGATAATTTATTGGACATTATTCGCGGACGTGGAACGCGTTGTTTTGTGAATGGCGCGTTTGACGTCAATCAATCGATTTGTACTCCTTGGTGCTTCATTTACAAATAACTTTCTTAGCGTATTTTAAATATCTCTCCCTATTTATTACCAATTACTTTAGTAGGAAATTTTCGCGAATTAAACATAGGTATGATTCGTCAAATTTCATCAAATTATTTGAATTCAAATTATTTTTTATTTTGAAGTTACGATCTTACAGTAGCAAACTGATAGTTCACGAGTAAAGAACTTTCATAATGATTAACTGATATCGCGATTAATTCAACAACAGTATTTCAACATAATAATATATTGAGATAATTTTATTGATTCTCTTAATAAAATAGGCGTGTGTCTCGATGCGTATTAATTTAATGCTTTAGTTTAATTAAATCTAATTTTCATTTTACCGGCGGCCAGTTTTCATTCTGTACTTTTACGTATATTATAAATTTTTATGTACCCCGTAGCTTGCGAGAGTTCTAATAAAATATATGGTATTTCGATTAATTAGGATCTAACTCATTGCATCTAGATCTGCGAGGCACGTTGTGGTTCAATAACGAGAATGCGAATCATAGTATTACTAAAATATATTTAATTAAAATTGTAAAGTATATTTTATATATTTAAACTAATACGATTCGGCTTAGGAAACATTGACTAGATGAGTAAAACGTGCCAACAGCCATGACAATTATTAATAAATCTGACTATCGTAAGAAATGCGGAAAAATACTTATATAAAACCATTAGATTAAGTTCTTTCACTGCGCGAATTTTCATTGCACGTCGATACGATGCGTATAAATGAGAAATATGTTATATTAATGATTAAAATATTTCTTTTATTTTTCTCTCTTAATTTCTTGCAGTACATGTTGCCCAACATGTTTAGTTGCTGTAAACATTGTTGTTACAACGTAATACTTTTGTTATAGCAACCAAAAATCTTTAACTATATGAAATTTTTTATGGAAAACAAAAGCGTTTAGTAATGTAAATTGCTTTATTGCAACTTTATTGCAACCAAAAATTTTAATTACTGGAATCAAATATTTTATTTGAAGATATTAATTTTTTTATGATTTATATATATAAATCAAAATATATATAAACATTATATATTTAAATTATGTGTATATACTATGTGGGGTAGGTTGTCACACTGAGAGAAATTTAAGTGACAACAAAATTTGATTTGCTGCCGAGAGCAAATTTTTTGCTATTTCAACAAAAAATTTGCTACTATTGCTAAATTAATTAGCTCTCGCAGCAAACCAAGTGTTTGTTGTCACTATAGTGACAAATGATTTGCTAATACAGCAAAAAATTTCTCTCAGTATGCAGGAGTGAGCACGCTCTAACTGACAAGCTTGAATGTTGGAGAAGACCCGCTGAGCTGCCCTAGATATAAGGTCGATGTCGAATCTTCCTTACGAGAGAAAATACCGGCGATGCGCCGCGTAGCGGGGTGAGAAAACATCTTAACTAACTGTTTAGTTAAGACGTTTTTTAACAGCAACGAAATATTTTTGGTTGCTATAACAAAAGTGTTACGTTGTAACAACAAAACATAAGTAACACAGATATTTGTTTACAGCAACCAAACAGTTTTGTTGGGCATATTTTAACCAAATTTATGTGTTGTTACAACAAAATTTTGATTTGCACAACAAAACATTTTTCTTAGTGTAATGGAGACAAAGATCCCGGAAGGCAATGTAAGATAACCATATTTTAACTGTACTTTTACTTTGATGATTAATTAAGAGACATTTTTATTTTGACTGCGTTTTTATATAATTACTTTTTGTTTCCAATAAAATTTGTTTGTTATTTATATGTAAAGAAATTTCTCATTTAATAATAACATTATAAATATATAGGTGAGTGTGTGTATTTTATACGACCTGAGTATTCAATGAAGGTAGATTTTATATCAAAATAATTATCAGATATCACTGTCGTAATGTCGAGGTACCAATACACTATAAAATAACAGGTAGAAATGCCGTGTGGTTAGGTTATATCAACCTTAGGAAACATGTTCGTCTTTTAACGATATTCACAAAATCCACGCAGTAATATCCACAATTCTTCGAAATCTTTAGGAAGACAAACACAAATATCCCTTATAGAAATTTAATACTGTAAGTGATTTTTTGGCTAGTAATTAATCACTTAAAAGCACTATTAAAAGCACTGTTAATAGTGCTTTTAAATGATTAATCACTAGCCAAAAAATCACTTAAGCCTACCGCACACGGTGCTTGTTTTCTTGCTGGATCGCTTGCTGGATATTCCTGCTGGTTACCGTGCGGGCTCTGCCGCTTGGAGTCTTGCCGGTAGCGCTGCTGATTTGGCTTTAGACGGAGCGTGCTGCTGTGCAGGACGAACTGCTGGTTTTGTCGCTTGCTAGAAGACGCTGCAAACATGAACGCTGTTGTGTTGGAGACTATTCGTCGAAGACGGTATGCAGTCGCTATGTTTTTGCTCATAGACTTGATGAGACGAAATAGTGAAAGAAAATTGAAACGTAGAATATGGAGTCGGCCTTGGTTGCTGCGGCGAAACATGAGTCAAAGTGTTTTAACCATGTTGTTCGAGGAGCTAGGGTAAGCATAATCACAGTTCTGAAATTTGCATTCTCTTTTCTCACATATTTGTCATTATTTATTTCTTCTTCTGTTCATGTCATTAGCCCTGAAGATCCTGCATCGTTTTCGAACTATACCCGAATAAAGGAAGATGTTTTGAATGATTTGTTGCTTCTTATTACTCCGTATATCCAGAAGCAGAATACCGTAATGAAGGAAGCAATTTCACCTAGAGACAGATTTAGTGCAACACTTCGCTATTTAGCAACTGGCAATACATTTCAGGATCTTGCCTACTCAACACGTATGGCTCCAAATACACTTTCACAAATTATAAATGAAACTGTAGAGACTATAATCAAAGTACTTGAAGAGAAAGTTATGGTGTTTCCATCAACACCTGAAGAATGGGAATTTATAGCTGACAAATATCAATCTAATTGGCAGTTTCCGCATTGTATAGGTGCTCTAGATGGTAAACACATTGTCTTTCAGCCTCCAAGAAAAGAGGGATCAATTTATCGCAATTATAAAGGACAGAACAGCATTGTTCTTCTTGCCCTTGTTGACGCCGAATATAAATTTATTTTTGTGGATATTGGCCGGAATGGGCGAATGCATGACTCAGCTGTATTTAGAGACAGTTGTTTGGGGGTAAAATTAAATTCTGAATCGTTAAATTTGCCTATGCCAAACAGTCTGCCTGGATTTTCTCATAGGATGCCTTACGTAATTGTGGGCGATGATGCATTTCCACTTAAACAGAATTTAATGAAACCTTATCCAAATCGCAGATTAACTATAGAGAAGAGGATTTTCAATTACAGATTGAGCAGGGCAAGGAGAGTAGTGGAAAATGCATTTGGAATACTCGCCAACAGATTCCGTGTGCTTTTAAATCCTATATTACTGTCAGTAGAAAAAGTTGAGGCTATAACATATGCATGCGTTCTTCTACACAATTTCCTTCTATCAAAAAAATGTCAGTGGTATGTTTCTTCTGAGTATAGGAATCCTGAAACTTTGCTAGACTCTGGTCTTGTAAGCATTTCACAACAGTGTGGAAATCGTTGCACCGATACAGCTCGTGTAGTGCGTGATAATTTTGCTGAATATTTCAATACTGCTGGAGTTGTAAACTGGCAGTATGACGCAATTGCAAAGGGAAATGTTTAAGCTTTTGTTAATTTTATTGAAAAAACTTTTAAAATTAATCAAGTGAGTAAAAACTGTATTAATAATAATTTACTGCATTAACTTTATTATTGTAACTTACTGTATTACATACTGTAATAGATTATATTACATACTGTATAACTGTATTAATAAAATTTTATAATAAAAGCATAAGTATGTTTTAATGAATCAAAATTTATTTTGATGCACTAGGTTGTGAAGAACTAAAAATCCTATAGAATAAAAATATAAGAATACGAATACAAATATTGATGTAAACATGTAAGGTTTACATAATCTTAAGTCCATAGTTATGTCTAATACTGTAAATAACTATTGACACTGATATTGCAAATAACATTGCCACATATCCTGCATTCAGCACATAAAAAAATCAAGAGAAATAAGTAGGAAAAATTTAATATATTACAATGACTTCATATATTATTTTAAAATTTAATACATTGTCACTACTCTAGAAAGCTTACACTAAAAAGATACAACTTTTGTGTAGTCATTTATTCAGAATTATTACCTTCAATCTAATAAATTTATCCAGACTTAACCATCTCTCAGCCTTAGAAAAAAATTACATACTAATATAAACTAAAATACTACATAAAATATAATAATATATGAACTAATATACTAGCATACTGATTATAAACATTAAAAAATTGTTTGTAGTTAAAAAAAAAGTAAAATACACAACCAAAATGTTATCTCTGAAACTATTTGTAGTTGTTTTAAAAAAAAGTAAAATACACAACCAAAATATTATCTCTGAAACTGTTTGTAGTTGTTTAAAAAAAAAGTAAAATACACAACCAAAATATTATCTCTGAACTAGAGTACATAATAAAAAAAGTAAATAATTATTATATATATAGCCACATATTAAGAATTTCGGAATCGTTGCAAATCCGCTGTTCGAGCATTTATACACGTTTGTAAACATGTATTCATAACATCCAGTCGCAGGTCCTCATTTTGAAAGTTGCGCAGTATAGATCCAAGAAACATTAAAAATCCGTCAACGGTTTCTGGAGGACTGTCGGTCTTTGCAACTTGCGTCACTATAGGTTGCCGTATTGAATCAGCCAAAGATTGTACAGCCTCTGCATAAGCATCGTCACTTGTTGTCTTACGTCTTTTTGCTTTGGAATGAGAAGGAGGAGGACATGCAGTGGAGACTCCCGAAGACGACGGTATTGCAGGACTGATAGATAGAGAAGGGCGAACTGGGCCTAGTGACATTGCAGGACTGACAGAAGGAGAAGGGCGAACTGGACTTGGTGAGGCTCTTTGTGATTGGATGGAGGTTGAAGCTCCAACAGTATATTGTCTAATAGTTGGTCTTTCTAAAGCTGAGGATTCAAAAGAAGTGGGTTCATCTGATTCTTTGGGTTCATCTGATTCGTTGCCAGGCTCCTCTTCAGTAAAAACGTTCAAATGACCATCTTCTGTGAATCCGTCCGTGATTACGTGGATTGAATCCTGAGAAAATTCTGTCTCACTGTTCTTGTTCTTTTCTAGGGAGTTTCTACTTTTTCTTGGTGTGAAGAAGGTATCCAAAAACATGAGATGTTCAAAATACCAAAGACTAGGTTTATATACCTATAATTACACAGTAAAAAATTTTGTATTAATTTAACACATTTCACATGTCCCAAACAATCCACGCAAATTTTTGTGTTATTTTAACACAAGATGAATATGTTAAAAAGTAACACAAATATTAACAATAAGAAATGTTTAATATCAATTTATCACAAAATATTCAAATAACATAACCACATAATGTTAAATTAACACTTGGATATGTTAAAAATTCAACACAAATTTTTAACAACTATTTTGAGTGGATCGATTGGAACATAAATACACAATGTGTTAAAATCTTTTTTACTGTGTAGTAAAAAAAATTATACTTTAATTAATTTTTAATATATTATAATGAGTTGAGATTAGGTTAGGTTAGGTTCGTGTACTCACGTTATTGGTACCAGTTCCACTTTTTTTAGACCTTTTTACTTTTGCATTTTCAATATTATATTGTGACCTCAAAGTGTGAAATTTTGAGGCACAATCTTTATCGGTGACATGTGGTTTGAAAACACGCACGGCATCGCCAACTCTCTTCAGTGCCTCGTTCCTCAGATGCTTGTTATGATAATTAGGAGAATTGATAGCGTATAGACAGCTTTCTTCTTTATACGAATCAATTAAAATTATTATCTCCTCATTTGTCCATTTCTTTGAATCTCCGCTTTTGGTTGCCATTCTTCTCTGCTGCAACGCGTATGTGGCTGTACCGGCTGTACGGAATAACGTGACCACGTGACAGCTTACTGCGCTCTGATTGGCTCTTCTCGTGAGCCAGCAGACAAACCTGCTAGAAAAATAGCACGGGTTCAATCACCGAATTCCAGCAAGCTAGTCAGCAGCACGGCCCACAGTGACGTTACTTTCCATCACCGCTCCCAGCACAGTTACCATCACAGCTCCAAGCAAGCGATCTTGCAAGGAAACAAGCACCGTGTGCGGTAGGCTTTACAGTATTAAATTTCTATAAGGGATACACGTAAGCCCGACACTGTAACACGTCACTTGCGCGGGCTACTCAACTGAGTCACGTTCAAGTAAATTTTCACTCGATCCGAGCTGTTCGGAACCAGAGTGCCACAATTCACTCCAATACTTCGAGAGAATAATTAAGGATATTTTCACTCGTGTAGTTCGAGTTACAGATTTCACTCGTTTCGAGCGAAAATGAGTATAAAGTCACTCTGTAAAGAGTTGATAGTGCATTCACTCAAGCCAAGAGTCAAATTTTTACTCGAAAAAATTTAGAGAGCAGTGTCCTAAAATTTACGAATAAAAGTATATTAGGAAAGTTGGCAGATTACTAAATAAAAACTTATATTTTTATCATTTCTGAATATTTCATATGTATTTTGGCAAAATTTCGTGATGCTTACGTATGCGCTTAGTGCATCCAAATGAATTAGCTACAAGAGATTAAAAAGGCCAGAACTGTGCGATTCGGAGGAAATCGCTCGATGGCGATAGCATTCTTTTATATTTATACTACAGAAAGTATCGAGAAACTTCGAGTCGGTTTTACAACATTCGATAAACAGAAATGTTTGGGAACCGATTCTAGGTGAGCATACGCGTCATCAAGTTACAATGTAACGTGTTATAACAATTTATACTTTATAGCAATTTGAAAAATGTACGTAAAACATCAGTATTACACCGATGCTGTGCTAATGCGAGCGCGTGTTGAACTGCGATTAGTGTCTTGTAATAAAATTGCAATATACATATATAACTAATTTAATAAATAACCCATGAACGTGATTGCGTTTCATAAAATGTGTATATTCTGTTTCGCTTTACAATCCTCTTGATCTCTCACTTGGATAACGAAGGAATATCGGATAACATATAACGGTCTACTGTACAAATTCGACATACGTTTACAATATATGCAGTACAAATATGCTCAGTTCTCTCAGTATTCGCGAAATAGATCAGGACGACTTTAAAACGTCTTTAAAATGACGTCTTTAGATGGTCTAAGAAATGACGTCTTATAAACGTCCATTATTAGTCGCCGACGTCATAGACCAAAAATGACTAAAAATAGACGTCATAATGACGTTATGGAATGACATCCATACAGTATAATGTCATTTTTAAAGACATAGTCGCTTTTTGGTCATTTGACGTCATTTGTACAAACATGGCTAGTATTTGACGTCAAAATGACATGTGCTTGCTACCTGGGTAGGATCCCCTTAAGACGGTCTTAAATATAAGATTCGATTATGAATGCCGGCCTAAGATTGCGAGAAGAACGCGTGGCTTTTAGAACAAACAATTTTATATTGAATGCTTTTAACCAATGACCATTATTTGAAATAGCCAATTAGAAATTAGAGTTACCTCGACCTCTATCGTTCTCAAATCGAGTTTTGTTATTGTCACCTTGTCCGTTATACGTAAGTACAAGACTGTTGACTTCGTTCCCGACGAGAGTATTTCGAGGCTCATCCATCGAAATCGCGGGTAAGCTAAACAAATTATTTTACGAGTTGTAATTATAGTATAATTACTTTGCCGGTGGCGTTTTACGTTAGCGCAACTTGGGCCTGACCAAATAAGGTCTTTTTGTAATATAACTAGTTTTACTTCTTAATATTGTATAATAAATTTATAAAAAAATAAAAACCACAAAATTAACTACAATATGTTTGTTCCGCAACTTTATAATTGAAGTGGTGAATTTATGGTATAAGTGGATGTAGTTGCGTGTGATTAGTTTTATGATAACTAATTTCATGCAGTGTTATAGCTATCAAAAAGATATCATTACAAGATTTTTGAACACTTTAAAGATGTACCTGTTATAGACAAGTACAGTTAATAAGGAAGCATTAAAGTCAGAAGATCGTCATGTCCACTGGATCATCGAAGTCAAGCGATACGAGCGCGGTACTGTACTAGGATGGGTGACCGCCTTGAGAGAGTGGCTATACGCACATGATACGTAAAGAAACAATTTAAGAAGCGTTTTTTTTTTCCTAGATAAAGGAAAAGAACGTTTTTAAATAAACGTTTATCAAGTGGACATTTTAACATTTTAATTTTATAAATAACATTTTTAGAAACCGGTATGTCGTACAATGGACCTATTTTTGCCGTCAATAAGACGTCAGAAAATGACGTCAATTGTCTGTGACATTAGACCGTCATTTTAACGTCATTATGCCGTCAGTTAGTGACGTCAGGAATGGTCAGTAAAGGACCAAAATTTGACGTCAAAATGACTTGTGTTTGCTACCTGGGTATTGTCTCTAAATATACTAAAATTAATTAAGAAATTCATCAAATCTTCTAATAAATTATGTATTTTTAAGCATTAGAAAAATTTCGATTGTCCAGCATCCTTTCGATAAATTGTTATTTTTAAGACATCGCACAAGGAATCAATTAGAACAAACACAAACCGCGCGTAATGCATCGTAAGTCGCGCGATTAGTACACTAGTTGTAAGTTTCGAGGCTTAGTATCGATCTTAAGATCTTATTGATAAGAGGATTACTCAGGAGTAGAAGACACACAGAAGTGTTGAAGGTACAAAAGCTTTCAAAAGCCCCGTGTCCCTTCACGGCAATTCTACGTGTCCGTCTCGGTAAAATTTCGTCGCGCAGTTTCCCAAGAGTTTCGTCGCCATCGAAAGTTGTATCGCCATCTCTCCACGGGGCCGTTTGACTTTGTCGAAAGTTACAACTCCAAATAACGAACGGAATAGTTCTTCTTCAGAAACTTATGTCGGCATGGCGAATGAAAAGCACTCATAAGTTTCGAAACTCGCAACTGCTACGGATCTTTTATCAGATTGAAACGGATGTAAAATAATACAGAGAATCAGGCTGTCGTTAATTGCGGATTGCAAAACTTGTAAATGCTAATGAAGCTGTTTAATAAGATAATATAATTCATGCATGTTAATCATTAGCAATAATCATGGATGATTTTAAAAGTAGTGTAAATTCTTTTTGAGAAGATAAAAAATTTATATATTTCAAGAC
Source organism: Temnothorax rugatulus (assembly GCA_035220575.1). NCBI lineage: Eukaryota > Metazoa > Arthropoda > Insecta > Hymenoptera > Formicidae > Temnothorax > Temnothorax rugatulus. The sequence goes on from JASTWL010000125.1 coordinate 432,041, forward strand.
ATTAATTTATTTTTTTTATTGCATTAATAACATATTTTTAATATAAATAGAAATACCGCTTAATTGAATCGCATTTTAATCCATTTTCGTTACATACAGAGATACGAAAAGTATACCTTTATTGCCAAACAATTTCTTTTTTATATATGATGCAAGTTTAAATATATCAAAAAGTATAAAAGACACGATATTTCAATGACTTAACAATTTTTTAAATTAAAAAGATGAAATGATAGATGTATATTTAAGAAACGCTAACAATTAAATCCCTTTATTTTTTTACTCCTTTATATTTTGCCCCTACTCGGCATGATAAGAAAAGTAAGAAACGATAATCTGCAAGTTTTACATAGGAGGAATGAAAGAGCGATTAGTATATGGATCCGGCGTAAAATTGATAAAATTAAAGAAAACAAAAGAAAAAAAAATAAAAGAATAGGAAACAAACAGGAATAGAAAAATATGGCAAACGTCTTTAAAGATAACGAGGTTCGACATTTCTGATTTATTCGCCCAAATGAATAAGACATAAAACACAAAGAAATCTGCTACTTCGATATCTCGCGTTACATATCTATCACGCAGCGAATTGCAAAACTCGCAGATCCTAATTGTTCAACAATCCATGATACTTTCCATATTCGATGAGACTCCCGATATACTCGTGAGCAAATAAATTTAAAACATGTAAGAGTACTCGCGGTAAATGACTGAAATCATTGTTGGCGGCCATCGAGTCGAAATCAACAACTGGAGAACATAAAAAAACAAATTCGAGGAGTCAGGACGAGACCGATATAATTATAGTAGTCGTGGTCGCGGAGTTTAAGAGCATCACGCGGCAGGTTAAGACGCTTCTAATGGAAGTCTGTGTAGAATTTAAAATTATACCATGGAAAACGCACATCCTTACAAAATATTCAAATGCCGACTTTGTCGAAAAAGTTTTCTAACAAAAACAAAACTGACTATACATCAGTTTGAAACACATTTAGAGAAAAAAGGAGAGCCAGTTATCTGGATTCTATCGCTGGGCGAATGCCACGTATACATATGGCGGATGGATGATGACTTTTGATATTTCAATATAACGATATATGGAATATGGACGATTTCTTGATTAAGGAAATGAATCGGTAGTCTAATATTTACGCGGTGAGTTCAAACATCTTATGTGTGATAAATGTTATAAATCTCTGTACACGAGATTTTATTGTATGGCAATATCAATTGGAGGCATTTTGGAAATCGCGATCTGAAAGGACATACAATATGACCAGATTAATTAATCTTAATTTAAAATGGCTGATTTCCTATATACTTTTCGCGAGTGGAAAGTGACGTTTACTTTGTGAGATCGCATTGCTGTACGCGTAGCAGCATATCGTTATTGCTAAAAAATCAACTCGAACTTTATATTTGTGAACTAACCTGTACACTTGCTGCGATAGGATAGTCTATTTGCGTGCGTTAGTGCATTTAAGTGCGATACTTGGATTACTTATTATATTAGTTGATAATCGGCGTAGCAATGATATTGCGTCTCCTGATAGGTTGCCTAGTGGTGTGCTTATTGTTATGTCACGTTGTTTGGAGTCTTGGTTATTGTACTTGTACTGTTTCATGTTTATTACACATGTTGCAAAATAATAAATGAACGAACTATATGCCATGTGACTGAGTTGCGAGAGTATTTATTTACAATAGTAGATATCACATTTACTGATTTAAACAAGTGCACCTCTTTGGAGGTTATGTCTTTCGTTCTTTTCAGGGGACGGTGCCTGCATATGTTATATACATACGTATTTCTGGTGGTATTTAAGTACTACGGTAGGTGAAATATAAATAATACATATTTCCTGGTATAAACTTCATATAAGCTGCAATGCTAGAGACTCTGGTCCCATTTTCTATATACCGGAGTATACCTGCTAAACCCCAGCTGCCTTGCATATTTATGGCTAAATAATTGTTAGTTTTTAATTACAGTACGGAATATGTATTTTGACACGTAAACTGTGTACATTTTCGGTTTATGACTGATATTTGCAATATCAGAGATTCTTATAAGCTGTGCCCTACCAAGTGTCAACTGTCTCACATATCTCTGACTAAATCATTACCTGCTATTAATTACAACATGAAAACACACGCACTGACATATAAATTATGCATATATTAAATAATAGTAATAATAGGGATTCTTAAAATTCACTCTCTAGCATATCTGGGTATACTCATCAATTGTTAGTTGGCTTGCATATCTTTGACTCAAACATTACTAGCTATTAGCCACAGCGTGAAATACATGTCTTGGACAGACTAAATATTATCAGTTTATAACTACAGCACAAGATATACGTATCGACATATAAATTATGCATATCTTCGGCTTATAACTTTACACAAACGCAACATTAGAGACCTTTTATATTTTTCGAATATCTGGATATAATTATATTGTATTGCATAGCGGGGAAAGAAGACCCTGTTGAGCTTGACTCTAGTCTGGCAAAAAGATACAGAGGACATCGGTCAACCTCACTTCGAACAACCAACAATTTACAAAATTTTTCAAGAAATTCGTGAAAAAATTCCAATTTTTCTTTCTTCACGTAATTCTATGTGTCGCGCCTTTTTTGCTGTCTGCGTCTCATAAAAATTGTAAACAAATAAAATGTCCCGAGTTTTGTCGCGAGGTATCCAATCTGATATTGGAAGCGGATGTCTTACGCGTTTCTCTCGTGCTTCTCAACTTTGAGGATCTCGACCACGATTTTGCGGCGATCCGTTGTGGAAGCTCCTCGTCTCCCATTACTCGCAATACCTGAGCGCTCGGATGTCCAGTACTACTTTGGCGACAAACGAGAACTTTGCTTTTGACAAATACAGCGCGAGCGAGATAAATACCGTTTCCTCCTCGCATTCCGAACGCATCGAACTAACGCGAGACATAACGATGGCTTTGAACATAGTCGCGCGTTTCGTTTCGGCTTCCCGTCATCCGATCGCTAATCGAGTATCGACGGTCCGTTCCGTAACCCGACGATGCACGCATGCACTCGGATCGAGATAAGGTTTCGTTTCGCAATACATCATATCACATAAGATAGAACGAATGCGTGGCGCATAATTAATTTATATTAGCTTCCCCGCAACCGAATACGCAATTCATAATTTGTTACAATTTTACGTCACTCGACTGAGTAATACATTGCGATACGCCGAAAGACTCAAGTTTTAACCCTTTGGCTGCTACGCGCCATATAATGACACTATAGTGACTTTCTGTTAATCGATTTTTTTTCACGAAACGCTACTATAATAAATCCTCCTACCTAGGAGATTTGAATAACTGTAATTTCCTTCGGAATTTAAAACTGCAAAAACCAAATCAAAATATTTCCGAATTAGTTAGTCATGTTGATTCCTTCCGAAGGAAATTACAATTATTCAAATCTCATTTAAATAATAACATTTTCCATTTCTTTCCTTCTTGCCAGATTCTTCTCGAAGAACATGGCAGTAACTGTAATTTCAAGGAAAACATCCATTTCGTAGATTCTGTTATAGAAGAATTCGATACGCGTTTCACCTGCTTCGAAAAACTTCGAACAGAATTAATTCTTTTTGAGAATCCTCTTACAGCGCCAATCAAAGAACAACATCTTAATTTACAGGATGAATTATGTGATCTGCAAAAAAATATTTCTTTAAAAACGGTTAAAGAAACCGGTGCAGATTTTTATAAAATTTTATCGAAATCATCCTACCCCAAGCTTCGAGATTTTGGACTCCGAATTTATTCTGTGTTCGGATCTACATATTTGTGTAAGACTTCTTTCTCAAAAATGAAATTTATAAAAAATGAAAAACGTTCTTCTTTAAGCGACGACTCTTTACCGCGTCGTATGCGTCTTGCTACGTGCAATATGCAGATCGACGTTCCTGCTGTCGCTTGTAAAAAATCCCAAAATTAGTTATTCTGAATGTATTTTTTATTTCACTTAAGAGATTTATATATATATATATATATATATATATATATATATAATTCTGCTTCTTCATTAATTAAAGTTCCAATTAATTAAATTTATGAAAGGGTTGTCTCTGTCTTCAGTGGATTAGGCCTACAGGGGATACCACTTTAAAAAATCGATCAGAGCTCGGCAAGAAATGTACATTTCGACCGATTTTCAGTTGACTCCGCCTCGCGCTCTCCTCTTACCGCGACGTCCCGCGCACAGCCTACGAACTTCGCGAGGCTCAGGACCGTGCCGTTTCGCGACCGCATCACCGTACGGGCACCCCGCGAGCGTGTTGTTAATAGTTTTCCACATCACCCAGGAGATACTATTTTTGACGCGTTTTTTTTTAAGTGGTATCCCCTGTAGGCCTAATAGGTTTAAGTGGTATCCCCTGTAGGCTTTATATTATAAAGGAAATGTCGGTATTTTAAAAGATGCGACAGAGATCCTACACGATTTTTTAGGACAAAACGCCACTACAGCAGCTTTGTTTTACTCATTTTATCTCCTCGTTGCTCGAATATCCTTAATTGTTTTGATTTGCATTTATTTCATCGAAAAAGTTAGTACCCCCGACAACACACATGTCTAATAGACGTCTTAAAGGCATCTTCAAGATGTCTTTACGACATCTTTTAGGCATGCGTGTTGTCTGGTAAAAATGTCTTTAAGATGTCTATTAAACATGCTTCGCGTCCAACTCAGCCATAGTCAAAGAGTTAATTAATTACGACTACAATATGTATAAATAGCGATATGCATTTCCATTACGCACATGGGACGTATCAATATTCTTTCTCGAATCCTAATCTTACGTTTCTTACTCATAAACTCATAAACAATGAAACGGCACCACGTCATCGAGTTTCGCGTTTTATTCCGTCTTTTACGGTTTGCGAATCATGATCGGGAAGTGCTAACGGTTCGTTTGGTACGAACATGTTTTTATATCCACTTTCGATGTAATCGAAGAGAGAACACGCAAGAAACATTGATTATGACTAACGGCTACGGCGGGATGCAACAGGAAACCAGATGCGCAGAGCGGAAATGACAACGACATTCTATATGAACTGGTGTTACGTGCGAAGCCACATTAATGGTTTCGCACTGCACAAATACGTCGACAACGGAACGCACCCGAGCCAATCCGCGAAGCGCGCAACAGGGGAATCGCGCTTTGCAATAGCGCGCCTCGTACGTACACGGCTCCGCAAATCAACGTCCCCGCGTAAGCACCGTGCCTTCGGGTAAGCGCTCAGATACGACTAATTACATAAATGATATTTAGATTTGATTGCAATGGTGTTATAACTCAAATCTTCTTTGCAGGAAATACTAAGTATGCGTAAATGTAGGTGTATGGACGTGTAAACCTATGTATATATCTTGATAAGCATTTATGTATGTGCATGCTTTTATGGAGTCCTTTCTGATAAACATTCGTTAAATGGAAAAATCCTGAGTGCGATCTCTGCGGAGAGAACCAAAAAGGAAGATCTTTCGCCAGGGAAACGCATCGGGATTGTTAATTATTAAATTTCGATTTCCGAATTTAAATTCGTTAAGATATAGCGTGCAAGCTCGCCGGGCATCCCTCTCGTGCGCGTTCACGTGATCGCAGCGTGACGGATGAGCGTTAATATAACAACCGAAACCCTTTAGCAAAACCGGGACGCACTAAATGTAAATTATTACAACAATTGCTTATACAAAAGACGCATGTTAAACACGCGAATAAAGGCACAACGTAATCCTGCAAATAAAACATTAGATAGTCGTTTCCTGCGAGAGGAGCATGTACACGTGAACATTCGAAACCGGTCAAGCTACTATTCGTAACACAGTCATAAAAACCGAATTTTAAATTGTTGAGCTTATTGTTTAATAAAAGAATACATTGTGTTAATGGCTAGCCATAAGAAGAATGTAAGGGAGTTGGAGGAGAAGTCCTGCAATGTTCACTAATGCAAAGCTTTTATTTTCATAATTAATACAATATTTCGATAAATTGTGGGGACTCATCCGCTCCCGCGCGGGGCCACCGAACTACAGTATAAATTGGGCCCTCACAGCCCCGAATTCGCACTCCGTATTCCGTTGTCAATAGTAAAGGTTTTCAAGTTCGGTTCGCGTAGTTCGCTCGGGAGTCAGCTCAATTTCTGTCGTAAGGACTTAGCCGAATCATCGCCGATCGCGAGTTGCAATAGTGAATTCCGCATATACTTCGCTCCCGTCGCGAGCAGCGCGAATCGATCGTGTACTCGCTATAGTTTCAGTCCATAAAAGAAAGGGCTTCCTTAACCGAATCCATTAAGCGTTATCCCGCTGAGTAAGAACGCGGTAAATGCACAAAAGTTAATAATATATTTCTTTCACGGGTGCGTTGCAGAAAAGCGAGTGCAAATTAACGGCCTTATAAAGATATATATCTAATTTCGCTGATACACGTACGACCGGAATTGCCTAACAGGTAAGTGCATGAGTTTATACGTTATATTCTAACTCATAAAAAATGACAACGTCTTGCTTACCCTTGCGTATTGTCGGGCAGGACCAATATTGTTGCAAATTTAAAACACGTTCACTCCTGCGCACTGTGTCGCGCGTTTTACCGCTCGGCCCGCGATACTGGCGTTGAAGTGCTTCACAAAGATTTCACGAATTTTTCTTGCTGCACTCTATCACTAATACCGACCCCCGCTCGTAACAATGGTATAGGTCAAGTCGAAAGCCAATTATTGTCACGTGTTCTACGACCGACGATTATCCTGTCGAATACTTTTATGAAAAACTGACCACAACAAATCTGGTTGAATATGATTATAATCATTATGTAATCATATTCGATTTGATATTATTATATATGGCAACAGATCTATTTTCATATTGCAGCCCAACACTGTTCATACTCACTGAACATAAATTATCCATAACGATGGATTGGACGTGGCGGAGCAATATCTTGGCCACCCCAATCACCTGATCTGACACACATGGATTTCTTCCTGTGGGGAGCTCTGAAATAAGAGGTTTATTCGTTGTCGGTCAACTCAAGAGAGCAACTGAGAAGTCAAATCACGGCTGCAGTTTACCAAATATCACCAGAACAGTGTCGGGCTGCAACACGAGGTGTCAGTGCTATCTCCTTTTGGACATTTTGACTTTGGACATTGGACTTTTTGACATTTTTGTCAGCTTCCATTTAGGCCCAGTTTCACGGTTAACTTTTATTCTTAGATTCTTAGATTTATTCTCACTCTTCGTCTCTTTCTAAGGGGAACATTAGAATGAGACGAAGAGTGAGTTAATCTAAGATTTAAAAGTTGACCGACACTTTTGGAATATTTGAGAGATAAATACAATGAAGAGAATTATTCAAGGAATATTAATTTTGTTCGCAAAAGATTAGTATTTAAGACGTATTTAATATAATTATATTTATCGTATTTAATTTAATTGTAACTTGATAAGTAATTTTGTGTAATTATATGATTTTCTAGTCAATCCTTTGTATTATTATTATTTATTAGATTTTGTAAGATCAATGCGGTATAACAATAATTAAAATTGAGCTAAATTAAAGCATGTAAATCGAAATCTACTGAAATTGAAAAATTAGACAAATCTGTTTTTACGAGACTTTTCTTATCTCGAGAAAGTTGTAAGAGCCCGTGCAAGCCCGTGCAACGCCGCGGTGGCCACGGTGGCCACGGTGGCCGCGGTGCAACGTGAATAAGGGAGGCGAGGGCAAAAGAACGAGCCTAAATGCAATGCTTGCGTTGCATGCTGCAAGAGGCTAACATTTTGAACAATACCTTCATTAAAGAAGTACGACATGTATAAATGAGTATTAATAAGTAAAAAAATAAAAATTGTTTTTTGCGATTTTCTCCAAAACGAAAAAAACAAATGGCGAATATAAAAAATTTATTGAAAGTCTCGAGGAACAAATTAATAACCAATTAATAAAATATGAATCATATAAATATAATCATAAAATTCATATAAAATTAGACAATTTCAGTGCAATCTTGATCTGATATGATTTATAATATCTGTGCTTTTATACATTTCTAGATTAATATTGCGAACAAGACTACCGAAATTTTATTAAAAGAAAAATACAAATATGAAACATATTACAAAGAGTTCCGAGAAAATGTGGATAAACTATTTAGACAGAACGAAGTAAGTATCGACATTGTGTCAAGATATTTTTATTCTTATTCTGTTAAAAATATTTAATTATCTGAGCTGTAATTAAATTTGTTTAAAATCAGGCAGCAGCAATAACATACGAGGAAACACCATCCCACGATGTGGGAAATATGGCTACATATGGAGAAGGCTCAGGCTCAGGCCATGAAGTGGCAAAGAAATAATGAGGCCAGAGAAACCAATAATCAAATAAAGGTAAAACTCTCTTTGAATATATTTAAATACGAATTAGTTTTAGACTAGATTAAAGGTTTGTTTTTTATTGCTGAACTGTCTGCACTAGTTCAAATTATTATATAATCATTTCTCTTTTTATTGCAGTTTCGATGTCCTTATTGTAGCGTTAAAATCGAACACGAACTTAATTTGAGGCAACATATTCGCGAAACATATTAAATTCGAGAGAATATCTTGTATCTTAATAAAGATAAATAGTTCCATAGACATCGGAAAAATGATGAAAATATAAAAAAAAATAAAATCGTATTGAGAACAAAATATAAGCATTTTAAAAATATAAAGCTTTTCTACAAATTTCTTTTTCACAAAAAAAAATTAACAGAATATTTATATATGCAAAATAGAAATAAATGATTGTCTTTAGATAGGGAATAAGTTACTAAATCAGTTAGACATGTGTTTCCTTTAACCTCTTCCCCAAATATTCGTCCAAGATTAAATATTTTATAAATTAGTGCAATCAGAGCTACATGTATATCTGTAAATATTTCTTCGAATATATATGTTCGAATATATAAAATAGAAGTATTATCTTATAAAAACAAGAAACATGTATTTCAATAACGCAGTATATTGTATTTATTATATACATATATAACGATATTGTATTAATTTTTATAAAGCGCCAATTTATACATAATGCTTATTAGCTTATCCATCTAATAATTGAAAAACTGGTTTTATAACAAATAATGTGATGTGAGATCATATAAGTTATTCATTGCAAAACAGAGGATTTTTTTGAAATAATTATCATTGTTTATATTAATTTTCCTGTTAATAGAGTTATTTCATTTTAAATTAAAATATGTATATATATATATTTTTTTTTTAAATAAATTTGTTGCAATTAACTTATAATATCATGAACAATGTAATAAGGAAATACATCCCTTACAGAAAAAAAGTACTAAAAGTACACAGTAATAAATTACTGTAAATACTGGCAGTAATATTTTGGCGAGTACTTTAGAAGTACTGGGCAGTACTGGATTAGTGGTAGTAATTTATTACACAGAACTACTGGTGCTTAGTATTGAATTACTCACCCCAAAAAGAATATTGACACTGATTTCCGATATTCACCCGGCATAAAAAAAATTATTTTTTTCGAAGTTTTATTACTATTTTATAACTAAATTTGTTTCTTAAGATGCAGTCTATGATTATAAATATTTTCTCGTATTTAAAAAACACACTTACCTTGGTGGGATTCGAACTCGGGACCTCGGGACCTCTGGATCGTGAGCCAACTGCCTTACGTGGTAGACTACTTCTCAACTTGATGTAAGTGTTATACATAGTCTACATATGTCATAACCAGCGCAAATACATAATTTTTCAAAAATCATCTTAAGAAACAAATTCAGTTTAAAAAGAGTAATAAAATTTTGAATTGGATATATGATATAATATTTCTTAATGTCGGGTGAATGTCAGAAACCAGTGCCGGCTCATTATGAAATTTTGTGTTCGTAAATATATTTATGAAAAAAGTATATTTATAAAGTTAAAACATTCTTATCAAATCCTTACAAGGGCCTCATTAGACAAAAATAAGAAAACCTTGTCTATCCTTTAACCTTTGACCATAGTTGCAAAACATATAGTTGATGGATCAGCTTGATTAATTATATTTAATTACTTATTTTGTATATTAGGTCCCTTTACTCCAGATATAAAACATGCTCAAATCATAACGGATTTGAAATATGCATTTATTATTTCATAATTGTACTAAAATACTCTAAAGGTAGGTTGTGAAATTTTTAAGGTTTAAGGACAATGAATTATTATATATGAATTCAGTACTTCAGACCTTTGCCGGCCCAGTTGAAAATCGCTCATCTATACCAGTACTTAAGTACTAGACCAAGTAATGAATTACTAGGAAAACTACTTACTCATTCTATCAGTACTTCACGTCTAAGCTCAACTACTAGATTCTCCAATACTTCAGTACTTTTTTACTATATAAGCAAATACTGAAGTACTTGTATCAGTACTTCGGATCCCGGAAGAACTACTAATACTACTAGATATTACTCATTTGCCAGTAGTTAAACTACTGAAATACAAGAATAAAATACTAATCGCCAGTAAAAAATTACTAGACTCAGTAATAAATTACTGACCAACCAGTAATACTTTTCTGTAAGGGATAATCGACACGTAAAAGCACAGGTGTATTGTGTGATAAAATGGGAATGTTTCCTTTTTATCTAATAATATATTTTTACATCTGATATTATACCTATTTCTTTCTCAGAATGTTATCTATTTAACATGCTTTTAATTATGTATCTTGAATAAGTAAAGTTTTGCGCGAGCGTTGGCTTTGATTTGAAAAAAATCGAAAAAACGCGCAAATGCAACCCAACGCGATATTATAATACGGATACGCATGTGCACAGTTTTTTTCGTAAACATTCCTTCATTATCGCTTCAATTAGTGATTTTTATACCACATCTCGAATTCTACGTGTACGTGTGTTCGTATACGTGCGATTTTTAACGAAGTCAATTGTCCTCGTGCCAATACAACGTCCATAAATATTTTCCATCAAAACTGCAGTAAATCAAAGTGCAACTTAATTATGACAATATTATAACAAGAATTTGATCTCAATTGCAATGCGTTACATCGATGTCAAGAGTTAAGGACTAAACGGCTCGATAAAATCTCGTGACATGCAATTTACTCGTTTTCAATGGTTTCAATCGCCCATCAATAAAGCTAGGCGAAACAATCGCCACGATTGTTTTGTTGCAGATTGCGCGTCTTTCTCATCCCCATATTGCCCTTTGGACTATAATTCATTTCATACTCCCGCGGCTAACTCCCGACTAAAACTGAAAAATGCTCGTGAAAAATCGCCGGCAGGCATTCGTTAATCCGTTCCGTATTAAAATCGGGGTCGCGATCCCTTCGCACTCCTGTCCACCTCGTATGTCCGTCCTCCATGTCGTTTTCCCAAGTTTTTTTTTGTTTCACAAACGCGCGAGAGCAATCCCTCGAGGTAGTTGCTGACAGTGACCGTTCTGTTTTCGCCCCGTTGAAATGTTGATTTAAGGGGGGAAACCACAGTAAAATTTTGAAAAAATCGAAAAATTTTTTTTTTCGCTCATAAGGTGCTTTAGGGTCTTAAGAATAATATTCCAAAAGATGGAGTGCCGCAAAAATGTGTAAATACCCAAATTTTCCATTCTGTGGCAACGCCTCTCAGGTATGCTCCGAGCGCCTTCTGTGATTCCGGCGCGCGCTGTAATTTATAAGTACGGGAGCAGGTATAATGGCAGTCGATGGAGAAGGAATAGCCTTCTACTATAGAATACTATAGAATTTCTCCGATAATTCTATAGTACTTAAGAATGCCTATAGGTGTCACCATGTCCAATATACATTCAAAGAACACGTGTGTAACGTTAGTAGACCGGATCTCGATCGTTGAAACGGACGCTTTTTTGCTTCGCTTCGCTTCGCCTCGTGTATACGTTCCATAATATTCGAATAATAGTGAAAATAAGCAGTGATTATTGAAAACTATGAGTGACAGAAGGAGTTGTCGTGAAAAGAAAGGTGCAAAAGGTTTTGATTCGTACGAAAAAAGACCGACAAAGAAAAACAAGCGACCGTTGAATCGCTATGAAATAGAAAAGCCGGAGGATTTAGACGTCAGCGCATCGGCGAAGAAATTGAAAGGGCGTGATGTTACCGACATTGAAGTGGATCCTACGTTTGGCTATAACATCGTAAATTTTGTAGCAGTTTTTGCTGCCATTTCCAATGTCGTCGTGTGTAAAGTGTGTCACTCTGAAGTGAGTTTCACAGAAAGCAGTAAACGAGGATTAGGATTTAAAATTGTTGTATCCTGTAAGAATTGTGACAAAACAGAAATACCGAGTTGCCCATATGTCAAGAATGCCTACGAAATTAATCGCAGAATTATTCTTGCCATGCGATTGCTTGGTGTTGGTTTGCAAGGCATACGAAAATTTTGTGCATTTATGGAACTGCCCCGCCCGGTCTATCAATCGGTTTATGACACGATCGTTCAAAATATTTCTAATGCAACAAAAATCGTTTCCGAGAAGAGTCTGTCAAATGCAGCGAAAGAAGAAAAAAGACTTTCTGTCGAGAATGGAGAAAAAAACGGAATCACGGTGTCGGGCGGTGGATCATGGCGAAAACGCGGCTTTTCATCTCTGTATGGTTTCGTTTCACTTATCGGTTGGCACACTGGTACAGTTATCGATGTCTTAGTGAAATCAAAATACTGCAAATCATGCGAATTTTGGGCGAAAAAAGAACACACCGACGAATACAAGGAATGGGCAGAAAATCATGTGGACAATTGCGAAGCAAATCACGAGGGATCAGCTGGAAAAATGGAGGTCGATGCTGTCATTGAAATGTTCCAGCGCTCTGAAGCATTGCATGATGTGCAGTATGTAAGTTATGTAGGCGATGGAGACTCGAAAACCTTCAAAGGTGTCACAGATGCTGAACCGTACGAAAACGTGACGATAACTAAAAAGGAATGCGTAGATCACGTACAAAAACGCATGGGCACCCACCTCCGTAATTTGAAGAAACGCACAAAAGGCTTGGGAGGAAAAGGGAAATTGACAGGCAAACTGATCGACGAACTGTCAATATATTTCGGGTTAGCTATTCGTAGAAATTGCGAATCAGTCGAAAAAATGAAGACAGCTATATGGGCCACATTACTTCACAAAATATCTACGGATAACCATCCCCAACACGGCAATTGCCCGACTGGAGAAAATTCATGGTGCTCGTGGCAAAGGGCGAAATCTTCTAACACTTTGGCTACCTATACGCACAAACCACCAATGTCTGATGTAGTTTATGAAGCAATTAAGCCAGTTTACGAACAACTCACTGCGGATGATCTTCTCACTCGCTGCATCGGCGGTTTCACACAAAACAGTAATGAAAGTTTGAATTCGACAGTGTGGGCGATGGCTCCAAAAACTTTGAATTCAGGCAAAAAAATTATCGATATTGCTGTGAACATAGCTTCGTGCGTTTTTAATGACGGGTTACTGTCCATTTTACACATAATCGAAGTCATGGGGATGAAAATCGGCCCGAAAAGTTATGAGCTGTGTATGGAATTAGATGAAAAGCGAATACAGAAGGCGGAGCGATCCATGACAGAGGGCGCAAAACAGGCCAGAATCGACCTGATGTCAATTCGAAAGGCCAAACATCAACAGGAAATTGACGAAGAAGGCCAATTGTATGGTGCAGGCATCGCCGATTAGAGGTATATAAAAATATTATATGATTTTACAGTACTTAAAACTTTAAACGCGTTTTTCTCGAAACCACTTTTTTTTAACTGGGCGGACACATAACTCGAATAAATTTTTACCGATCGGTTTGAAATTTTCACAGTATATTCAGAATACCTTTCTCTATGGAACTGCGTAGGGTTTTTTTTTATATTATATGGTTTTTTTTTTATCAACAATTTTATGGCGTTTTTTTTGGTTACATTTGCAAGTTTTTCTTAAAACGTGCGCCATTTTGCGAAAAATTAACATATCGAAAAAATCCTACGCAGTTCCATACCCATTTATATATAGAACCTAAAAAACTTTCATTTTTTGTTCCAGGTCAAAAATTACGGACTGTAGATGTCCGCCCATGGGCCCTCCTGTAAAAATAGGCGCCACAGGACAAGTGCTGCACAGCCGCCATTTTGTAATAAAAATGCGTCAAAAAATTTTAAATTGTAGTTCGTTTATGATATTATACTGCTCATTTTACAGATTTTTGATTCATCATTTCATTGACCCAAAAAAAATTCCCGAAAATAGCCTTACTTTTTCGTGCTCTACTGTGGTTTCCCCCCTTAAAGCAGGCAATCGAGTTGCTTGTAAGGTTCTCTGCGATAAGCGATGATTTACATAACTAAAACATGTATGATACTTATATGGGTTAACGAAGGACTTCTGCGGAATGGAACGAGTCTCTTGAACGAATGAGAAACTGGTAAATAGCGTCTTGAATTCAACCACCGTAAAATGTATCGCAGAAGTATTATTTGACTATTCATTTCGCGTGCCCTTTATAAATTCGTTCTCCGAAAATTTCTGTTATATCTTTTCTAAATAGAAACAAAATTGCTTTTATATATATCTTAATAAAACATAAATTCCAGAATCAGGAATAACTTTGTTATCTGTAATAATTGAAAAGAATGTATTATATTAACTCGCTGAAAGATTCAGATATCATTACTGTTCGAGTTCCGTCGAACTTGGCCGCGATCTCCGTGCCAAACCCGACAATAAGATCCCCTCTCCGCCCGCGCTTCGGCTCCGTCGATCGATACGATCACGCGTCGATGAGACGCGTCGAGCTGTTCTATTCGTCGGAGCACCGGAGCGGTCGGCTCCGACACATGAATCGCCCAACGAGCGATTCAATTCTCTGTGCGTGTTCATTTCGGAAAAACGAAATTCTCGAGCTAACTGCGTCGAAATATCACTCAGGAACGTCGGTCGAAAGACGTTCGCGAAAGTCAGTCGCCTAAGTTCTCGCCGACAAGTCAGTCGTCTCAGTCCTCGTGGAAAAGACAGTCGACTCAGAGTTCTCGCCTCGATTTCGCTACCTTCGCCTCGCACTGTCTGAATTGCTAGTCGCACGTATCGTATTCCAATAAGTGCGTATCTAGAAGCAGTCCCTCTGACTTCTGATATTTGAAGTGAATTATTGTTCGAGGGGTCCGTAAACTGCCGATCGTGCTCCGCTCGCGACCGTTCCTCTGCCGTGCGCTCAAGATCTCCGCTCGCCGCGAACAAGATCTCCGTTCCGCGCGAAGCTTCGAGCTAGAGGCTTTTTCAAGATGAAAGGACGGATCAGAAGATTTCCGTATTCGCGGTGCACGATTCGTCGTTCCCCCTCGGGTTATTAATAAAAGGCAATTGTTGTGCAAAACTGTGTCTTGCGAGTGCTTTCTACCACCTATCCCTCCAGCGAGTCTACGGATTCGCGTTACACATGCTTCTCGCTCAAATCTGAGCGGAATTCAGCTTCAAGGCGATCTCGCCGAGATCGACGCCCGAACAATTACAAACTTTATTTAGTCCAAACTTTGGCGTGAAAAAAGAAAATGCTTTGAAAATGACGCTATCGTTTTCCCATTGTTTGTATATTATGATGACTGGGAAGTGAACAATCCATTAGGATCTCTTTGTACTGCTCTTGGAAGAGTATATTGTTACATACCATGTTTGCCACCTGAATGTGTATCTCGGTTGGAAAATAGTTTTTTAGCTTTCCTGTTTAACACAGAAAATCGTAAAGAATTTGGAAATAAACGCACATTCGCACCTTTAATTGAAAAATTAAATTTTTTAGAACAAATCGGAATAACAATTACTATTAATAAAAATCTTCATAAAATTTTGTGTTAAGTTTGGGCGATAACTTGGACCTTCATGCTATGTGTGGATTTGCTGAAAGTTTCCGAGCTAACTATACATGTAGATTTTGCAAAATTCATCGTACTAATTCTAAGACTACTTGCCTTGAAGACAAATCTGTTTTGAGAACACGTGCATCGTATAATATTGATCTAGCTTTAGCAAACTGTTCACTCAGTAGAATCAAAAAAGAGTGTGTCTTCAGTGCAATCACTTCATTTCACGTTATAGACAATACTTATGTTGATATCATGCATGATGGTCTAGAAGGTATCGTTCACTGTGATTCCCATAACAAATCATTTTATTGAGATCGGTGATTTTACTTTATCAAGTCTGAATTATAGCTTGCAAATGTTTGATTACTGTCTTAGTGTACAAAACAAACCACCTTGTATCGCAAATAATTTTACAACAAAAAGCAAATTTAAAATGACAGCTTCAGAAATGTTAATTTTTTTAGTGCTCGGAAAAAGAATCGGGTAACATGGCAAATTGACAATCGCCCGCCCGCCCGTCATTCGTTGCACACGGGTGAAGACCGATTCCGCGGGTATCCGTATCACACGGGTACCCGTATCCAGCGGGTACCCGTATCATATATATATATATATATATATGTATGAAATTTTTCAACGAGTGTCTATTATAGACATAGTAATGAATCATCCATGTATAACCAAAACATATAAAAAATCGGAAACCGTTGTAGTGCCTCCAAGGGCTGAAGAAATGGAACAATATGGGTTTGTTTCTTTTTCTAAAATATTTCATACGTTCATACACAAAACGCCGATTTTATAGCGAATAATAAGTCGCTATATATATATATATATATATATATATATATATATATATATATATATAACTTGCACAAGAGGCAAGTTGGCAATGCGTCCCGTTTATGTACTTATAGCGAAAAAAACAATGGAAAAGTAATCACAAAATATCTCTTTTATGACATAGGTACTTTTCCCAAAGTTTTATTTTAATCAAACAAGTATTACAATAGAAAAAGAGAAAAGTCTGATTCAAGAGGTGGCAAGTAAATTTTCGAGCGTTTCAAAATATCGTATTAATGTTCTTCAGCTTGAGAAGTAAATCAAAGTGACGTATCATTAGTTAAAAGAAAAGTTTCTATTACTATACGACATGTTATTTTGACTAACAACAGTAATTTATTGTAATAAAATGACTGAAATAAAACGTATGTAGGGATGGGGTATGTTGGCTCATATCAAGACACGCTTAGCTTGACTTGTTGTTGCCGCGCGCGTGAGACCTGTTTGAGCATGTGATTTGCTACCTACAATACTGATAGAAGCTAGATATATATTTATATTAATATTTTTATGTTGAAGAAAGCTACATCTAAAATAGTTTACAATTGTTTTTCTGCAACAGCATTTTGCTATTCGATCATTACAAAATAACTTTAAAAGATATAATCTTTATCAAGAAGTACGTATCTGTTACCCGTTTTGTGTTTCTATATTTTTTTGTAAACTTTTTGGGGTAATTTTATTGGACATAACGTGAAATCATATAATGACCCATTTTGGAAATTGTACTTATTATTAAAAGAAATAATTGAATGTCTTCAGTAGATCAATGTCACAGGAATCTGCTACAGCATTCAAAACATTAGTGGAAGAACATAATCAATATATGAAATGCACAAAACAGCATTTGAAACCAAAACATCATAATCTCATTCACTATGCAAGACTCATGATGCAATGTGGACCACTTGTTTCCTGATCTGTGATTAGATTTGACTTCCATTTACCAACAATTTTATTTTACAGTACAAATTATTTGTTTAAATGTTATTATTATTATAAAGTTTTCTTTTTTTTCTACAGTTGAACATAAAATTTAACTCTGGGATCTAGTCTACTCGCAATTATCTCTTGTAGATACAAATAAATGTAGCAATTACTGGTAAACTAGTAATCTATAGATACATCAGAATAGGATTCAAAGGTATAACGAGAGCGGCCATAGGCGCGATTTAGCTGTTACTTTATTTTGAAGTCGCCTCTATGTCCATGAAATGTGGACATTGAAGTACGTAGCTTGCAGCCGACAGCAGGGATCTACCCCACGTTTGCAATGGCAAGAGGCGGGCCGACTATTCGGGAGCACGTGGTGCTCAAGAGCCCGCGGATTCGCCTGCAGAGGGCGACGACGCAGGCGGAGGAGCCGGACTCAACCGAGTCATCGGAGGCGCGCGACAAGGCCACGGGCAACACGGGCCGCGAATAAACTTTGAAATCACAGTATGTGATAGCATGCGTAAGATACGCATAGATATGCAAGTAGATAAATAATGTAAAGTAGATAAATATATAAAGTATACACTGATGAAGGGAAACAATGGTTTCATGTTCCTATGTTCCCACACGACGATCCAGGTACGAGAGCGATAGTAAATTCACAACCCCCTACGCGCAGAATCAAATCGCGGCAAACACTCCAATTCCAGTCTAAATCGCCATGTTTTGGCTAAAAGTAGAGTCATTAACACCCAATGAAATTCCGTTAGTTTTGTGCGCCATAGAAACGCCTCGAGTTGCCGTCATGATAAAGGTCTAATAATTGCGCTGTGTAAACGAGGCATTAAGCCGATATCTTAAGTCGACTGAAGGCAAGGCGACACTGTAATATAAACCACGAGCCGATAAGCCCGACTCAGGTTGACTCCACACAGTGTCGACGTAACCTTAAGTGGCCCCATCAAGCCGAATAAAGGCTGGTGTACACAAAACAAATCCGTTTCAAGCACGCGTCAAGCGATCGCGTATGTACGAACCAAAAGCAAGACCCGGTATATAGACAGGCCGATATAGGGTGTCCCAAGTGTAATTTCCCAGAATTCCGTACGAAGGCTAAAAACGCGAGCGGCGAACTTTATCAAAACAACCGGTAGGTAGATGTGTAGCGAACATACCGGGGAACACGATAATACCCATAATAGCGCGAGGAATTAACGGGACCGTAATATCCGAAACCGAGAAATACTCGCGAGATCCGACGACATAGATACGGTCAGGAGACCCAGGTAGGGGCAACGAAACGAGCGTCAGGACGATCGGACCACTGGATTAGATAATTAAATGATTAAACGAACTTACCTGTAAGTGAAGTTCTATCATAATTGTATGAAGCGCCTCTTCCGAAAGATAAAATGTAGTACTCCTTGACTCTATGCCGAGGGCGCCACAAATTCTAAAGTTAAACCAAAGTTCCGTGCTCTCCCGTCTCCCAGCGTCATTCTTTTTTAAAGGTGCAGCCGTAGCCTAACAATATTACTCGGGGTCCGAATTTTTCGGACTTGGGTATAGGGAGGGACCTATCTTTCGGAAGAGGCGCTTCATACAATTATGATAGAACTTCACTTACAGGTAAGTTCGTTTAATCATTTAATTGTATTTCGCGCCTCTTTCCTCAAGATAAAATGTAGATGTTTAAAGTTGGCTACGGCTGTGTGACATTGAAATAAATATGATAACCAATTTTGACTAAACAAAATAAGACATAGTTATTTATATTATAAACAAAACGCCAGGAAATTAATACATACATATATAATATGAACATAAAGATCTTTTCTTAGATTACTTAATATCTAAAATGGCTTGCCCATATAAAGTTTGATCTTGAACAATGGGCCTATCATAAAATTTAGCGAAAGTGGCTGACTTTTCAGTCCAACCTGCTGAGTTTCTAATAATATCAATATTGATACCCTTTTGTTTTGCCGCGGACGTAGAAGCATGTCTACAGCTATGTGCTGAGAAAATGTTGGTATCTATACCACAGTCTTGCAACAATTCCTTTAGCCATCTGCTGAGGGTCTGTTTTGCTACTTTTTTGAAAGGCCTTCTGAAGGATATAAATAAGAACTTGATATCCTTTCTAAGAAGTTCCGTCTTTTTAAGATAATACTGGAGTGTATTTGCTGGACAAATATTCAGGTTTCCCTTGTAAAAGGGTAAAATTAATGTCGGTTGTTTCTTCCCAGGTTTAGAGGTTTTAATTCTATCTGGAATCTTAATCTCTATTCGGTCTTTCTTGACAACAATGTTTCTTATATCTATTAATGATAAGGTTTGGATTCTTTGGCCCGATACTAAAGCTAATAACGTTATTACTTTTTTACTTAACATTTCTAGTGATAAGTTGTCGTTTGGCAAGTCTTTGAAAAAATCTAAAACTATCTTTGGGTCCCATGTAGACTCGTATTTTGGTTGAGGCGGTCTTAATTTAGCTACCCCTTTGAAGAATCTTCTGATAATATCGTTCTGACCAATTTCTGGCCCCAAAATAAGTGAAATAGCTGAACGGATGCTATTAAGAGATCCATATGATGCTCCTTTTTCAAACTCTATTGTTAAAAACTTAATAATACTTGACACTTCAATGTTAAGAAGGGGTAACTTTGTGTTACTACAAAATTTCCACCATTTCTTTAGTGCGCAATCGTATTGTTTAAAAGAAGATTCGCTTAAGGAAGACATCGAAATATTAATAGATTCCTCTGGAATCCCCTTTTTCAGGAAAGCTTCCCTGATAATTTTCCTGCCACCAGGGTAAGTGTCTTCCAAAGAGGATGCGATTCCCTGTTCGATGAAAGTAAAAGGTTACTATTTGGATTGAGAATTAAAGGATCCGATTCCAGCATTGAGTGAAACATGGGAAACCATGGCTGTGCTGGCCAATGTGGGACTACTACGATACCACTTGATTTTTCTGCTTTAATTTTCTGTAAAACTCTATTAATTAAAATAAATGGTGGAAACGCATAAAAGAAAAAGGTTTTCCAGCTTAAAGTGAAAGCATCGATTGCCATTGCCTCCGGATCTCTCATCCAGGAAACATAATTTTTACATTTACTATTAACTCTTGTTGCAAATAAATCTACTTCTGGAGAACCAAATTTTCTAACAATCCTGTTAAAAGCTACCTCAGATAATTCAAATTCTGTTTCTTTTTCCAACTTTCTTGATTCTAAGTCTGCTTCTATATTATCGCGAGATGAGATATATGAAGCAAAAATGAATAGACCGCGATCTTCACACCATTTCCAAATAGACTTAGCCAGATTACTGAGTTTCTTAAATCTTATACCGCCCATGCGATTTATGTACGCGATTGCCGTTGTGTTATCTATTCTCAAAAGAATATTGCAGTTTCTACAATCTTTTGCAAAACATTTTAGGCCAAAAAATGCTGCTAAAAGCTCTAAATAATTAATATGGTGTAATCTCTCCGATTTTTCCCAATGTCCATGGGTTCTATCTTTACCACAAGCCACCCCCCAACCAGAGGAAGAGGCGTCTGAAAAAATAACTAAACTAAACTCGCGATTTGCTATATTTGAAACTCTATATAAAATATTTTCCTCCCACCATAAAAAATCTTCCTGCAATTCTTGTTTTAACTCCATATAAGCCTCATAATTGTCATTGACCTTTATTAAAGCTAAGTATTTTTCTCTTTCCATATCCTTTATATGTGCCCAACCATATTGAATAGCTGGACAACAAGATACTAAAGAACCAATCAGTTGTGCTAAATCTTTGATTTTGCATCTATTCATCTTTTTAAAATCCTTGATCTGATTGTGAATCTTACTTCTTTTGACCAAAGGTAATTCTAATGTCATTGTTTGAGAATTTAGGATAAACCCCAGAAATCCGCAAATCTGTGATGGAATTCTACAACTTTTTTCCTCATTAATAATGAAACCTAAACTCTGTAATAACTCTATTGATGCGTTAATATTAGATTCACACTCTGCATATGTATTTCCTAGAAGAAGAAGATCGTCTAAATAGATAACTGATAAGAATCCTAAACCTCTCAAATAACCTACCACGGGTTTCAAAATCTTTGTGAAAACGTATGGGGCTGTATTAAGACCAAAAGGTAAGCAATTAAATTCGTAAAGAATACCCTCAAAGAAAAATCTTAGGTATTTCCTGCTACGTTTATCAATAGGAACCAAATAATAGGCCTCTTTGAGATCTAACTTGCCCATGAAACAATCCTGGCTTAATAATCTGCAAGCAACCTTATAATCTTCAAGTTTGAAATGATCTGTTTTAATAAATTTATTTAATTTTTTAAGATTAAGAATTAACCTGTACGTATCGTCTGGTTTAGGAATTAGGAATATACCGGACACAAATTGATCTTTGCAAGGCTGGCATCGACTAATAACCCCTTTTTCAATTAATTTTCCAATTTGATCTTTAACTATAGCTTTCTCTTTTAGCGACCATAAGGGTTCTTTAGGGAACGATCTTTGAAAAACTGGTTTAGAAAAAGGAATTACATATCCTTTAATCCAACTCAAAATTCTGGAATCGGAGGTTACTTCTCTCCATTTTTCTGAGAAAAATCTCAATCTGCCAGCTGGCTTACTTACAACCGATATATCTAATCTTTCTTCTGCTGAGCTGGAGTCTGTGGTTTTTGGTTGTCTTCGCAGCTTTAAGCCTTTCGCCCAACTTTTGGCCAAAAAGCCATTCATCTGTTGTGGATGAATTTAACGTTTCTTTCTGTGAACTGCTAATGGTGGCGAGAATCAGACTCCTACGAGTTAACGACTCTTCCCTTTGTAGATCTGCTAATAAGCGAGTAGATTCGCTGAGTTTTTTAACTAAAGAGATCTGGGATGTTGATAGTTTTCTATCTTCGTTACCGGAGGTGCTGTTATTGATAATCTCAGCTATAGTGCTACCCAATAATGCAAGACAAGCGGTGATTTTCTTTTGTTTCTCTACAATACGGCCATCTCGTTTTGATGTCGTCTCATTTATGGAAGCCTTAACTTCTTCATTAAGTTTAGGAGGATCAATCAAAATACAATTCTTTGGTGGAACATGCTCCTTAATTAATTTCTCTCTTTCTTCTTTTGGTAGGCCTTTCTTTAATATATCTTCAATTCGAACCGCAATACTTTTTGGAATGGCCGGAGCTAACACCCTTTCCTGGTCCACGCGGTTACCAATAGCCTCCAAAATTTCTACATCCAGGTCTTCTATAACCACCTCTTCATTTTGCTCAGCTGTTTCAATTCTTTGATTGTCTAGGGCGGATGTTCCTTCAATATGCTTAGTTGTCGGTTGCTCCTTAGTCGACATTTGCCCCTCTGCCTGTATTGTGTTAGGATAATTATTTAGATCCGTATCTTGATTTGTCTCCTGTACAATATTTGTAACAGATTTGTCGATTTCTTCTAAAGAAGATGATCGGTGATTATTCTCCAATAAAATCGGAGGATAGTTTGGTGGAGACCGCGACAGGCTTCGTAAAAGATCCTCCGGATCCTTCCGAACGGATTGCGCTGGACTACTTTGCCTCAATCGTGAATGGTGGTTTCCTAATGTACCATAATGTCCATTTAGCCACAAAAGAAGCTCAAAAATAATTTTATTATTTAAATAATATTATTATTATGTCCGGACTTTTCATCCTTACAACCGAAACGGTCGTGCTTTCTTTTCCCATTTTGAATATCTATAATTACTCTTGCACGGACGATGTGACTACCTCGGCACAAAAATAAGGAATGACGCTGGGAGACGGGAGAGCACGGAACTTTGGTTTAACTTTAGAATTTGTGGCGCCCTCGGCATAGAGTCAAGGAGTACTACATTTTATCTTGAGGAAAGAGGCGCGAAATACAATCCAAAACCGTGGGCCGGCCACGAGATGCGAGCGGCAAAAAGGGCCAAGCGAGGCCCGAGCGATACAATGATATCGACCCCGACGACATCCGCTCACCAGGTCCTAAGTTCGTAAACCGAGGAATATCGTCGGGAGTTGATCACACGAATGGGTTCGGTAGGCCGCAAAGGTGCTGCTACAGTACACGCGTCATGATCCGACCCCCGAACCGCAAGAAACGGGACCGGGAGTCATTGGGGTCGCGAAAGACCCAGGTGTGCGGATGGCGTCACAAACCTTATATTCTATAAGACAACGAGGAGCTTCAAAAATGTAAACGTATGGTTCCGTCTCCTGGTCAAGAGATGAATAATACTGGGATCACCAGTGCCTAGAGTAGCGATTATTAATAACAATAAAGAGACGAAACCATGCGTCGAAGCGAATCGAAATTTCGCGAAGGCAATCGTTACGATAAAGGATTCCCGAACCACATTAGGTAGGCGAGCGTACGTATCTCAAGCCGAGTTGGCAAGACTCGGAAAACATGCAAAAACGGTGGAAGATACGTGACTTAATGCGAATTGTCAGATATCGAAAACATCGAAAAACTGAAGAATGTATCTAACGAGCGAGCATATGCGAACAATTATCGAGGAACGCGGAAGCAAAGGCGAAAGCAAATGTCAAAATTGACAAACGGACAAAGGGCCCACCATACAGTAGGCGCGTGAACCGGGCATGCCAGAGCGAAGGTGGGAAACGAGCTCGACTATAAAAGGGCTGCGAGATGGAACCGAGAGAGAGTCGATCTTGAGCACATACGGGTACTTACGCGTACACGCAAGCGACGAGAATCCGGGAGAACTCATTGTAAAGTTGTAGTACCAAGTATAGAATAAAAGTAAATTGTTCCTAATATACGAAAGATACTTAAACATTAACTTCTCTCGTGTGCGACGATCCGCAATTACCTAAGATTCCTCCCTATTCCAAATACTACCTATCTGCACAACAACCTTAATACTGCTTCGGGGAGATCCACGCAAGGCGGTCCAGCGAAGGTCCGGAGGGCGAAGTCAAGCGGTGCACAGCTGTAGTCCAGAGACGGTCCGAAGAAGCGAAGGCAAGCGGCGATCCGAGACCCGACGGCAGCTAAGGGAAACTTGCGACAGGAGAAAAAAGGGGAAAGGAGCGTAGTCCTCGAAAGGTCAGCGATCGGCGCAATTAAATTCTTTCTCGGGGTTCAGATTAAAACCGAGTGGCGACCGTTATAGTAACACCTGCATGGTACATAAATCTGCGGTAATTAATGACCAGATACCTCCGTCCGGTCACAAGCTAACGTTCATGAATCCCGTAGGTAATGTCCACGAATTTGTGGTTCTTTTCCGTGCTATGTTCACGAGTTTTTTGTTCTTTTCGGAAGAGAACCATATAATCGTGGACATAATACGAAAGAGAACCACTAAGTCGTGGATATTATCTACAGGATCGTGGCGCAGAGAGATGTGTGTTGGTCTATAAATGAAGAACCAGCGCACGTACATAACCGTAGCGTCTTACGCCTTACGCGAAAGTCTTGCGTTATGCGACATGTAAACTAATCTTACGGCAACGTTCAAAGAAAAACGTAACGTAACGTACGTAACGTAAGACTAGTTACGTTGCAATCGTCCTCAAAATCGAAG
This sequence comes from Temnothorax rugatulus, assembly GCA_035220575.1. Lineage (NCBI taxonomy): Eukaryota > Metazoa > Arthropoda > Insecta > Hymenoptera > Formicidae > Temnothorax > Temnothorax rugatulus. The sequence goes on from JASTWL010000125.1 coordinate 457,365, forward strand.
ACGACCGCATCGTCAATTTTAACTAAGAAAATGAGTTCCCAAAGAACGAGCCAGTTGAGCCGAGGCAGGGAGGTGACACCTGACGTGGAGCCTGTAAAAACCAAGGCCGAAGTGAAATCGATGATGAAGGAGGTCCGGACGTCGATGCCGATACCCGAGTTCGTTGAGGAGGAGCAGAATTCGAGTGACGAGGGAGGGACGACATTACTTTGCCGCTTGATGACAGCCGTGGAGGAGAAGTTCCCGTGGAACAGCTGATTGAGAGTAGTCAGATGTGCGCTCATTATTGAGCGACGACGCTAGA